>VWZO01012598.1:466143-490173 GCA_013396975.1 Bucco capensis
TCCTCTTAATGCATCCTAGGATGCCATTGGCCTCTTGGCCACAAGGGCACATTGCTGCCTCATGGGCATCCTCCTAGCCACCAGCACTCCTAGATCTTTTCCCCAGGGCTATTACGAGGGTTTATGGACATGGGATACTTGCAGCATCATTCAGCAGAGACTCCAGTGCTCTCAGTGTGTCCTTGTAAGGCAGAAAGTCTCAGGGACAGACCTACCCAGAGGAAGAAGGAGTGTTCCTGCAAGAAGAGCCATCACCACTCCTGTTCCCTGCTTGCTTCCCTTTCCCAGCTTTTGGTGGGACATAGAGGGCACTGAAAGCTGGGTCTTACAGATGGGTCCAGAAGCACTGCTGGAGGTTGGAAAGAAGGCATGAGTGTGAAAAGCACCCAAAGAAGACTAAGCACTCCCAGCATATCTTTACAGAGTGCAGTGTGCTAAAGCATGTACATTTCCATTACTTAATTAAAACAGACAGAAGAAAAGGTAGAAGCAGCTTGTGTCATCAGCAAGGTTGAAGATATTATTTCCTTCCTTTATTTTTCTTCCATGCCAAGTGCCCCCACCTTGAGCCTTTGGGGTGAGCTAAGAGACTGAAAGAGACACAAATTTCTGTATGAGCTTCACACAAGCCCTCCTGCTCTTCTCCAGCATACACCTTTTCAGAGAAACAGGCAGGAGAAAAGAGCAAATAATAGATGGGGAAATGCCTTTCTGCTCTCTGCCATTGTAATGGACTAAAATAAAGGAGCTGCTGTGTGATGGCAGGAGAAAGGAGATGATATCTGTCCAGGTTATACCTTGGGTACTAAATCCAAATGCATTTCAACCAAGATCAGTTGGAAGGAAAAAAAAAGAGAAAGGGGGGAAAAAAAAGTTGATTTTCTTTCCAGCTCTTGGAAGTGAATCTATTTGGTGTCAGGCTGAAAGAAGACAGCGTGTAAGTAACTGAGAAAGTGTTTACTCAGTGAATTAGTTCAGCTTTCATTGTGCACAGAGGATTATGGCCTCAGCAGTGGATGAGCTCCATTTCAGGCTGGAGTGGCTCACTTAGCTACCTCCAGGGCAGGACTAATTATCATAGGACTTAGGCCATTAAAGGGCTTTAACTACCAGTGCTCTCTCCCAGGTCTGGATTAACTCTTTGCCTAGAGCAAACTGCCTAGATAACCATTCAGCCTAATGGTCTGCTTTGATTTCTCTGCCCCCTTTGCCCACCCCTTTTGCCTTTAAACTTTATTTTACTGGCAGATCTGGAACAATGGCTAAGAATATAAATAGCATTGCTGCAAAGTGTCAAAGGACTTCTGTTATTTTTTTCCTTCTTCTGCTTTACCATTGCTAAGGTAATTTTAGGAAGTACTATCTTGCATGGCAGAAAGCCTTTACCTGACTCAGGTGGATTAAAAGGGGCTGCTTAAAAGACATGACCCTCAAAGGAAAACACCAAAATGCCCACAGAGCCCAGTTGTCTCTTACCCTGTTGTCTACATGACAATAATTGTGGCAGAAGGTACTCTGCATAGAAATAGCAAAAGATTATTGTGCCCCAAGGTGCTAAATAGCCAAGATGAGAGCAAAGTTATTACCTTACTTCACAGAAGAGCTGGGGTACAGAAGGTTTAAACAGTTTGCCCAAGGTAACAGACAGAAAATGTGGCAGTGGCTGGTCTGTTCCTTATCATTAAAAATATATTTGAAAAATTATCTAGTGATCCTGCTTTAATACTAGCCTTCTCAGCTTTTCTGCTAGTATGTGAACACCATTTCAGGCTGGAAGGGAGTGGCTGAAAGAGGTACACCTCAAGACTATAAAATCAGATATTGCTTGGACAGGCAGCCTCTTGCAGTACAAGAGCTCAGGAGGACACTGAAGGAATCTAGCAGGTAGTACACTGGGGGAAAAAATAGGTAGTACTTCACAGAGCTGGGTTTGTTTTGAAGGTAGGTGTGTTCAGAGAAAATCCTTTTAAAAGAGCTCGTACAGAAGTGTAAAGTGGGTGGATTGTGGTCTGCTCCTCTGTTCATACTCATAGCTATATGCTTGCAGAGCTACTGTCCTTCCTGATGACCAACACTGTCAAACTGTTGTCTTCTACTCTGCTATGTCTATGTCTACTCAGTACAATACTTAGGGCATCAGGGAGTCCAGTCCACAGAACTTGGCACCTTTTGAATGTAAAAATGTTGGCAGTGAACCCATACCCATCTCTAGAGTAGCATCATTAAAAGAGCTTTTCCTCTCTACCTTCCAGTTTTACAAGGTGAAGGAAATACCATTTAATGGCAATCTCTATGATGAGTACACGTGGCCCAATATGCAACCATATACAGACAGAGATAATCTTATTCATGTGAGTAACTCAAATGTTTTGTAAAGAGCATTTGTCCAGTCAAAGCCCAAAAATCCATGACAGCACAGATTAAAAGCTGGAACATATATTTTTACTCCTCCATGTACTTAAGTCCTTCACAAATACATAAATAAAGTAAATAGTTAGGAAAAACAATACATGAAGATCAGTATGATCTTTGTGGCACTTCTCTTCCTATTGCTACCAAACTACCAGAGTGCAGCTCAGAGACATGAAAACAGCCCTGACCCAAACCAGACAATGGTTTTAGATGGGCAGTAGATGCTCAGCTTCATATGTTCATAGCCTGCTCAAACTCAGGAAGGTCATATGTGTGTAAGGTTAGACATATGCTCCAAAAAGCCAGGGTAGATGTAAAACAAAGCCCAAAAAGGTCAGAAACAGGGCACAGCCTGCATAGGTTAAAACAATTGAGTTTACCTGAATAAAGTCAAGTGCCTGCAACCAGGTCTTGCTGATAACATGGTCTTGAAAGGAGATTGGAGTGAGGGGGGGATAGATCTTTTCTACAGGGTTAACAGTGAGAAGACAAGAGGAAATCATCTCAAATTGCACCAGGGGAGATTTAGATTGGATGTCAGGAAAAATTTCTTCACTGAAAGGGTTGTTAGGCATTGGCCCAGGCTGCCCAAGGAGGTAGTGGAGTCACCATCCCTGGAGGGGTTTAAGAAACATATAGATGAGCTACTTAGGGCCATGGTTTAGTGGCATGGTGGTGATAGGTAGATGGTTGGACTTGATGATCTTAGAGGTCTCTTCCAACCTTAATGATCCTGTGAAGCCTAGTGACTGGCTCTACTATGTGGCTGTGCAGTAGCCTGCAACCTCAGCAGGGCTGCTACATACCTTCTCATCCCTGACATGCTGGGAGCACACAGCATTTGAAAGCAGTGCCTGTCCAGCAAAGTGGGTTTCTTCCTCCTTTGATGCTTTTCCCCGTCGCTTTGTTCACAACCTTTCTTGGTTAACTGGATTCTGCATTTTATAGCCCAGCTGACAGTTTTCACAGCATTTTTCAGAGCTCTGAAGTAACTTGCAGATAGTTGAAATTTGCCAAAAATGTGTTCTGCTGCTTCGTCTATATGGAAATTGTCTAATTTCTGCCTTGCTCTGATCTCTTACTCTGAGGATAATGGGGTTTAGTACTTTCCCTTCTTGCCCCTGATGCAGGTGTGAACCAGAATACAAGACAAACTGCTTACTGGAGTGCAAGTTATTTGTTGTTTGCAGATGAATGGAGCTGGTTTTCATTTCCTGTGATTCTGAGTATTAAACTCCTTCCCCTCGTCATTTACTCGTTGCTTGACATCTTCTGCTTTCAACTCATTCATTCCTCATCACATCTGAAAGCCATCACATTGAAGCCCATCAAGAAAAAACATAACTGAAGCAACTCACTAAGGAAAAAAGAGGCAAGTAATTGTGAATCAGCAAGCCTTTGAAAAAAAAAGGGGGAAAGTAGAACATCTGAGGATTTCTTCAGCACTAAGGATGCTCCAAGCCTGGCTGAAACATTTGCCTATGAAATCTATCAAGAAAGCCCCAAAAATAAAAATCAGAACTGGAATAATCTAGGAGCAAGCAAACCTGCTTGGTCCTCACCAGGAGAGCTGAAAACTGTGCACTTTCAGAGCAGTGACTGTCTCTTTCTGTGTGCTTGCTCAGCACAGCGAGAACCTGACCTGCCTTGTAGCACACAGGGATAACTGCAGTGAGACAAGAACCCCAGAGCTAAGACCAGACAAGAAAAGCATGTTCTGGTGCCTCCTTCTCTTATTTATCAAATGCAGGTTTTCCACCTTCCAGTGAAACTGCAATTAACTTGTAAATGTATGCTACACAATTAATTTTCTACCAGCTGCTGTTGCGTAGCTAAGAGGAATAAGTCAATGAAACACCAACGTGAACTCTGATATGGCACTCATGACAAGTTCTGCTCTGATACAGAAAACCCTATGAAACTAATAAGCCCAGAGAGAGAGAGCCCAAGGACTGAAGGGATTCCAAACCTACTTGGAGACACTCCATCCAAAACATTCCTGCCTCTAACACAGGCAACAGGGATCGGAAACAGGAGGCTCTACAGCAAGGTCAGCTCTTGTGCAGCACTGTGTTGAGTTTAAACTAAAATAGTATGAGAAAACTCAGGTGTGTGTCCATATTCTGAGAAGGTTGTTCTCATTTTGGATAGATAATAGCTTTCCATGGTCAGATGCACTTGACTCCCACTGCCAAGCCAGTGTTAGGTCTCTTCATGCTGCATCCAAACCTCTAGTCTCTAAAACCTAGACAGATAGTATTGGCAAGTATCCCACTTATCCTGAAAATGGAAGTATATGCCTAAAGCACAACAAAAGAAGGTTCACAAAACAGTTTGAGAAATATGTTATATAGGCTGTGGATTGGGACAGATCTTTTTTTTTTTTCTCCTATGATATTTCTCATATTTCACCAGGATGCCCCATCCTTTGCTTAGACTCAGGTTTGTCCTTGTTACCTGAGCTGGGATGATGGCTGTAGCTAATACAACTAATATTTGCATGCAGTGGCCCACTCTGAACCACTGTGACATCCTGATCAGACACCAGGCCCATCTGGCTGTCATGGTGTATCCTTAGCCCACACCCAGATTTTCTTCCCCTGGTGTCTTCCTCTCTCGGTGACCACAAGGACATGCATTGTTCCTATCTCTTCAGCAGGACTTTCATATTGCAGCTCAATAGTCTTACTAAATGAAAGGTGTCCTTCCATGTCCACTATAGCATCCATTAGCTTCCTAACATATTGCAGTTCTGCAGTTGAAAAACTGAACAACAGGGATGATGGGTCTGATTGACCAGGACCATCAGGTTTTGCAGTTTTATACATACTCCTCCATGGTAGAAGATAACAAGTTTGCCATCAGACATTGTAAACAGGCATAGTTCTTGACAGTAAATGAGAAAAGTTCATGCTGCAGATACAGAAGACTTCAGTCATGATAAAAAGTAAATGAGTTTGTCATCTGTTCAGAGATGGGTTTTTCTGAAAGCTGGCTCTAAAGGACACGGCTCTGCTGAGAAACAGAGAAAAGACACTTGAAACAAAGAGCAATATTAGCTGGGAACTGAAAGCAGCTGCTCTAGAAAAAAGAAATAACCCATTCCCCCCACACACAATAGTATGTTATGGGAGAACAGCTAATCTTGTAGCATAGGAACAGAACTCAGTGCTAGGAGGAGATAACGAAGATCAGGGGCTCTTGTGTTATGGGTTAGCTGCTGGCCCCCAGCTTTACGTCTCCTCAGCAGACACAACAGGCACTGTCACACAATGTCACTATGCCTGTGAGAGATAAGCTCCTGGATGAAAAACAGCTGGCTGAAGCTCGAGCCAGGTAAGATGGAAATGATGCTTCTAGGAAAAAAAGGAGTGATTCTGTGATTTTCTAAGACAATGCTGATGCTCTCTTCCCCCTCGCACAGGGAGAAGAACACCAGCAGAGCAGGACTGCACTTAGTTGTTAAGACTCAGCCTGTACTAATCATGAGCAACCTCTGGGCCCCTAGGTCACTCTCCTACTTTCCCTCTTCTTTCTGTGAACCCTGGTGAGGCACAGGACTTTATCAAGCCAGGTTTGAAAAGCCATTTCTCCAAAATAAGGCCAACATCATCAGATCAAGGTGAGTTGCAAAGAACAGAGAATGCCAATGAATTGGAGCAGATTTTCTCTTCTTACCTAATCACAAACTTGCTTTGGAGCATAGCATTTTCTATTCATATAAAAAGGCCAAGGAGTCATGAGGGTGATGGGTGGAATAAAAGGAATATTTGGAAATTCAAGGGAGAAGATGTTCCATTTGTTTTGATCCAAGAGCTGTTAAGTTCTTATGAGCATTATTGAAATGAGACAGAGTTATTTCCCACATGGAAGAATTCATGACTGGTGTTTTCCTTTGGGTTTAAATTCTTACAACCCTTCCACAGTAACCACAGGTCCCAAAATAACTTCCAACTCTACTTCCCAGCTTTCTCCTCCCTGCTTGATATTCTTCCTTAGGAAACCAAGCAAAAGTGAAGAGACACAAGCTGACTATCAAATAATCTACTTGCCAAGGTGACCTATACCTGGATAAATAGTGGAGAAGTCATCTCTTGAGTTAACTCTTGCACCTAGAGTTAATTTAGCTGAGCTGTCACCCACTGATGATAGCAGTCATTTGGAATATGGCAGTTCCTTCTTCGTGGCATGAATTAGACAACTGAAATTGAATTTACTCTCTCCTACATGGTTGCCTCTTCCTTCTTATGTTTGTCTTTCCTGAGACATGTAGGTTGTCTGCTGATGACGAATTTGCAAGGTCTCTGTTTCATGCCAATGTGGATTAAAGGCCAAAGCCATAGAATTCCTCATGAAAGAGAATTCACATTTTCTATCCAGCTTGCATAGAGTAAAGGGCAAGAAGTCTCCTCATTGGCAGCTCCACAATACCTGCCTCCAAGGACACTTTCCTCCTAATCCCTTCTCTTAGGAAGATTTTTTGTGCCCTGAAGCGTGAAGGTTTATGTTGCTTCCACAGCACTGGATGTTTTGTTTAAAATTCAGAGCATTATAACTTCTAAAATAGCATCTGTGTTCCCTTCCTGTGGATGCTTTAGTGGCTGAGATGTGCTGACTCAGGTCTTTGGGCAGTAAAGCTTTTCACAGTGGTGCAAGGAAACACACTGGGGTAGCAGAGCTGAGAAAGTGGCAGCAGGAGTGCTTGTGCCTCCTTCCTATGGGAGTAGGAAGGAGAAGGAGGTTGAGTGACTGAGTCACCCAAGCACTGGGGTTAACAGCCATTCCCATCCCTTCTCTAGAACGTGGCATGTTCACACAATGAAGCCCTCAGACTTGCTTATGGTATCCTCATCAACAGACCAGATGGTTGAGCATCTGCTCATTCATTGTGTTCAATAAATAACCTTTTTATTTAATATCTGCTCTCCTATGATGTGTATGTCCCTAACAGGCTTAGAGGTTGTCATGACCAGTCATATTGGGAATGGAGGAGCAGTTTGACCTCATGACCAGTGGCTGGATGTCCCTCTCTCCCTGCCTGGATGTGAGCCACACTGTAAGAAAGACACCAGAAAATGCTGACCAGGGAGGGACCTGCACTCTGAAGGGACAACTGCTACAGGGTGTCCTACTCTGGACTCTTAGAAAGCACTTTTAGCAATTGTGATTTCCTACACATTTCCTTTCCCCGATCAACAAAATTCCCAGAGTCTTCTTCCACCTGACCCTGATTTGATGCTTCTTGCAATTGCTGTGTTCTTCCACAGAGTCAGTGGCAAGTGGATCTAGGACACAGTTTCCAAAAGTTGGGCTGCCAACTGCTCTGCCTGTTAAGGTTTGACACCTAGCTCTCCTGAACCTCTCCCTTCAGTTACACTGTGTGCATTCTACTCCTTGGTAGTGCACAAAGACGATTCAAACATTTTACAGAAAAATAAATGTGCTCTCATGGATATGTATTAAATTGCCCAAGTCTCTGCAGGGAAACTGTGTGTTTCCTCCTCTTTGGACTTGCTCCTTCCTTCTCTTAACACGTGGAACAAATGTCTCCTTTGGACCATGATGGGGTAACTTGGAGAGGTTGGCAGAATTGCTGCAGACAGACCCTGGGATGGTTTTATTTTTCTATTGAACCTTGATGGAAACGCATGCACAGCAAGTCAGGGCCTGTCCCTTCTCCTTTCTCCTTTCTCTCTCTCTCTCTCTCTCTTCTTTTTTTTTTTTTTTATTTTTTCCAGGTGTGCTGTTGATAAGAAAAGCAATGTCTAAATCTTCTTAATGGTGTTTATGCAAGCAGTTTTGCTTAGCTGCAGTCCCTGCCACCCCCTCCCCCGTCCACCCTCCCCTCCCATCTTCCTGCTAATATCGCTGCTTCATTCCTTTCCCTGTTGGCTATTACTATGGACTACAGCGAATCTAAAACTAAATAATCCCCTTAGTGTCAAGTTTTCTGGGCTGAGCAAATAAATCTAACCAAATGCATTATCTAGGTAGAGGAGGCTGTTGTAAGGGGGGGGAAAAAAGATAAAAGCTATTTTACTTTAAGGCAAAGAGTAAAACCATCATTTTTCATTCTCATTGTACTTTTAAAGTTGGAGGTTTTTTTTAATTTTATTTAACTTTACTGTTCAATCCCTTTCTCTTTCTATTGTAATTAAAAAAAAAAATATATATAGCAAAACTTCAGATTTCAAGCATTAAGGAGAGGGAGAAAGACCCCAGATAAGGTGCCGTTCAAATCCCCCTCTCAGACGGGTAATTCTGATCAGGCAGTAAAGCAGTCTAAATAAATAAACCCTTCCCCACTTTCCCTTCCCTGGGGGAGGGGGGACGAAGGGTATTAGAAAACTCATTTACAGGAGGAAGAGCACAGGAAAGATGTGCATGTTGCAGGAGGAGGCAGAGAGGTCTGCAGCGCTTTTGCCCTGCCTCAAGTTCACAAGTTGATGCCTCAAAAGGAGTAAGACCATACCTGTCTCTGGGGGTGGTGGCAGAGAAGTCCAATTTTGGGGATGACTCAGCCTGTGTCTGGAGGCAAGGCTAACCCAAATGTGGCGACAAAATGTTTCAGATGTGGAGAACTGAGTGGCTTAACTCCCACTTTCATCTGGCGGGTATTTGAAAGTGCAAAGAAAGACATTCAGCTATTAGCCAGCTATTACCTTCCACAAATCCAGAGCCAGCATCAGCCACTGGAGCTCCACTGGATTTGCACCAGCTAACAATCTGGCTGACATTGCTCTTGTAGCTGCTGGCATTCACACATGAATTGGTCAGCTCCATCTTTCTCACCAGCCTTCCCTCTTTCCTGATGTCCATACCACATGTGGTCTGGGGAAAGGGTGGAGGAATCCTCCACCTGCAGGTCTCTTTAGGCACCAGCCTCATGAACTGTTCACATACATAAACAGCATAAATGACCCAATACCAGCACCATTTCACTGGACTCATCCTCTCCCATACTGGTTCTTCCCAAATGCAGACCAGATTAAGAAGAAGCCTGGCATGGCTTTTGCAAAATCAGAACCTGCCTCACATTTCTGTAAGATAAAAGCTCTTGCATTTTGGCATATCTAAGTGAAAAACAAAATGATTTTGGATCTGCAGTCTTAGGGGAGAGCAGAAAGATCTCAAACTATTGGAGCTAAATGTGCTTATAGCTGTGATACTGTGAAGTGTTTGTCCTTGCACATACCTCCCCCCAGCCAGTGTCTGCCCTCTCACAGTTTAATGCTTTTTTTCCACTTGAACTTCAGTTTTAGAATAATTAAGTAAACCATTTTTTTCTCTGCATTTGTTTTAATCCCTTTTTATATGCTTTGGATTCCCCACCTCTGTAGCCAGCCTGCTGAGGTGATCTGCTCTTAAGATCAACTAATCTTTAAATTTCTTAGATGGACAGAAGTTATTGTTTGAAACTAAGAAACTGATCCCATGCCTCTTTCCTTTCCTTTTTGTTTGTTGTTTGTTTTTTTGTTTTTTTATTAAACAACCTTTATAATTTTTAGACCCCTCTAGCTTAAAGATAAAACCACAGGAAGAAGAATAGAGGGTTTGCTCTATCAGTTCTTTTTGTAAATCTTCTCAAAAAAACCCATCTTGGGCACCTCCTATGCAAACTCTTCTTTGCTACTAAGATAATCTGACCTGAGGCCTTTAACCTCAGTGCAGCTCCTCCATCTCTTGCTTTCACACTAGGTTACCACCTTTCTCCTAAGCAGATAATGACAGTTGCTTTCTACCATTTACCTGTTGTCCAAGCACCTGCTCACAGTTGAAGAAGTTGCTTAGCAGAAGAATATATCTCACAAAAACACAAATTTTACAGAAGGTTTCTGTGTCCATCCTGGGATGTGGAGTCAGTCTAGATGCTTTCCTGTTCTTTCTTGATGCTCTGTCATTCACTTCCTCTGCCTCTTCCTGTTTTATATAAGGCTGAATCACCATTGTCAACAGGGTACCCTGCCAGATGACTGGTCCTGGGTTGGGGCCAGGGGCACAGAGCCAGGGTGTATTGAGCCTGTCATACAATGATGGGATTTCTGGGCCCAAGCCTGGAGGGTTTGGGAGGAGGAGTAGGACCAAGAGCCAAGCAGAGACAAGACAGCTTCTGAGACATGAGGCAGCAAGAGGAGGGAGAACAATTTCCTGTGGGTATTTCTTAACAGAGGGTTTGGTTGAACCAGACCAGGCTGCCTTCCAGCATGGCACTGATCCTATCTCCTCACCAAGCAACTCCTCAGTGCCACAGCTAGCAACACTCACCAGTTACTCAAAGCTAGAAAAGAGATCTGCCCATCTGCAGGGGAACACCCTTCTGCAGTTTCAATGCCCTTTCTCCTTCTCATGGCCCAGTAACAAGCAGCTGGAACTGATACAGCTTTTTGAAGTGCCATCATCATCAGCCTATGCTAATTGTTCTTACATTTGGTGCAGGGAGGTTATTCCTTTTGGTCTACACAAAAGAGAAGTGATTTGTCCAGATCCCCCTGGTTATGAGTACCAAACACCCCTCTTCTCCTGGAGCTCAGACATGCTTGCACATTATCATGGTGCAACAAGTTACTTCATGCTTCACTGTTCCTGACATCTGGTTGTGTGTTTTCCTACTTATTGGCACATATGAGATGATTTGATATGTGTCAGCCCACAGAGGAGCTGGGGAAGTTTAGGCAAACACAGCAGGAGCACATGGATGGATGTGCACAGATGGAGGATGATGTGATGGACCTCACAGTCTTTGCATCATGTGTCTAAGCACAGGGTCAGCCAGTGATAAACCAAAGACTAAACATTTTTATGCTGTTAATGACATCATCAATAAACTACAAATTCAGTTCAGGCTTCACGGGTTTACACTGTGACTTATTAGCCCTTGATAACTTGACTAGTAGATTGCCCTCTTCTTCATAAGATGAATATTCTCTCACTTCAAAACCTTTGCCACATGTGTCCTTACTCTTTTATGAACCTGGTGACTATATTTTCACTATCTATCTTCTAACAATTTGCTTGAATGCCACACATAGACTGTTGCCATCCTGTGTTGTTTTCCTTATCACCCCTAGTTCAACACTTGGTGCCAATTTATCTGCCAATGCCCCAAGGAACTTCTTCTCTGCTGGACACAGAAACCTGAATATAAAGGTGTGTTGCTTCTAGGCAAATCTTTTGCATCCAGCTTTGCCCATCACTCCACAGGTCAGGGATGCTGAGATGAGCTCTCCTCAGGCTGCTTTTCAGTAGCAGCAAGGAGGGTTTACAGTCTGCTCAACCCACAGAGGGGAGCAGGCAAATTGCTCACAGTATTTCCTTGCAGCCTGGGTGTACTCCTCCTCCATAGCTTTTGTGAGCAAGCTGAGCAAGTTGCAGCTAGAAAAGATTTCCAGCATCACTGGAACATCAGCTGGATCTCTTCTCATCGTTCTCAACCACACCATTTACCCAGAGGTTTGGGTTTTGCCTATCAGCTCTTTATGCTGCTGATTGCAGAGTTTCCTAACCATTTATGAACTGTTAACACATGACCAGCATGAGAAAAGTCTGCTAAAAAAAATGGCACCATCCTAAATCATATTGCCAGTTTCCTGTCACTAAAGCGTTCCAGGGCTGGGATGACCTTGTTTATATTGATGATAATCCATCTACACAAACACTGTGTGTGTATATATACATGTAAACACACATATTTACACTAGTATATGCACAAAAAATGACCCACATTTTTCTGACCACAGCAATTTGGGATTGAAAGGGACCATTCCTGCCCACAAAGTTGGCCTGTGTCTCCATTTTATCCTTTTTATAATCTCCTCTATTTCATTATTATTATTATTGTTGTTGTTGCTATTGTTATTTTGTCTCCCATGAGTTTCCAGCTTTCTTGGAGTCCTCTCCACAGTATGGATCATCTCATGAGCACCGATTTCCTGCCTAAATTTTTTTCATGGTTATTTTATCTCACTTTGCTCTTGTTCCAATGCTACCCTGTATTACATATATTGTTGGTGTTCTGATTTATCTGTTTTTCATGAACACTTTGATTTCACAGTCTTACTTTCTCCATAAAGTCCTTGCTGATTTGTAAGGTGCTATGAGTACTCCAGACCACAGGACCAAGCAATGGCTCATGGCAAGGGTCAGATGCATCCACAGCCAGGAAGAGCAGTACTCCCAGGGAACAAACACAGATGTACTCCCAAGGAGAGAACATCTCAGAGTTAGTTTTATTTTGTAAACACACTAAAACATTTTAAAACTAAAATTACATTTATAAAAATTTAGATTCCACTGAACACATTCCTCCTCCTTAACATTTTATCCTGAGGTAGCCCAAAAGCTTTGCAAAAGGCACACAGCACATCTTCATTAAGATAAAGCTGCCATGAGGCCGAGAGGGAATAGTAAGAATTGCAATATATTCAAAACACTCTGTGCTACATTGGGAGGAGTTTTGGCCAGAGACACTGAAAGATGTGTGTGATGGAAGACAGGAACAGTCGTTCTGGGGAAGACACAGATTCCACTTCAGCATTTATTACTCCTCCTGTTTCAAACAAACAGAAGCCTTGCAAAGTTTCCAAATTAGTCACTGAAGGGTTGAGGCTCATTTGAGACAGATCAAAGCATTTTGTTTCCACTGTGACATCACTCAGTGGTGTTATTTGCAAGGGAATTTTTAAAATATGGGGGGAGAAAAGTGGTTTTGGGACATCAAGTGAATGGTTTTCCTTCTCCAAATGCAAAAGCCTAACCTCCCGGGATTGTCATAACTTCACTTTCCTTCTGTGTTTTCTTCTCCTAATTTAATTTTTGATAACATGAGTGCAGCTTTTGAAGGCTGTGAGTGTTGAAGTCAGCATGATTGCCAGAAAAAAACCCTACGTAAGTAAATCTAATGGAAGCCATAGAATATACACAGCAGTGAAGCTTGATGTGGCAGTTCTGCTGACCCTTTGCCTTAACACAAGGATAAAAGAAAAATGATAAAAAATAATGCAAAAAGCTTTTGCATGCAGAGCCTTTTTTTTTTTTTCCCCAAGCAACTCATTGCTGTTAGACACAATTTAGGCCAAGATTTTAGTGGAATTCAAACAAAAACTAGCCTTTTACGTGGGGAAAGAGCCACTTGCAATAGTGATTTGAAGAAAACCATGGGGACAATAGCCCAGATGTTTCTCTTTCCCTGGCATAGCTCAGATCTACCCAGAGCATCTCAGCAGGCAGGACCTGAAAGCTTTGCCCCACAGCACTTCCCAACCCTCACTTAGCCAGAGAGCTGCAGTCACTCCCTAAACAAATTCCTGCATGTCACGCTGGTTGACTGAATGTTTGCAGTCATCAAGTTTGCTCTATAATCCACTCACTTTCAGCTAGGCATCTGGGGAGAACTCTTCCCCAAAAAGTAAAGGCTATACAAGACCATAGCTGGGGTTTGCCAGTGGGGAATGAAAGAGCGGGAAAAGTGGGAAGGGGGTTACTGGAAAAAAGCAGAGGTATTTTTAAGATGCTGATTTAGAGTGCTATTAAAAATGCTGCCCACATAGCCTTTTAACCCTCAAAGATATCAGATAACTTTTTTTTCCTGTGGTGAGATGAAGTGGCTGTCATTGTCTGTGAAGGTCTGTATCATATTGGAATCTGCCAGTGCAGGTCAGCGAGTCCGTGGTGTTCTGGTCCCAGCTCCGGCACTGAATTACATTTCCCAGGCACAATGGCTGCAGAATGGGTGGGTGCTTTGTCATTTAAACTGCATAAAGAGGCAGAAATTGATTTTTATTGTGGATCTTCATATCTAATAAAGCTCTGAGGGGCTCTTTTCTTCTCCGATTGAATGGCCATTGAATGCTTTCAATCTAGTTCTGTGTTTCATGCCTAAACTGAATAGTGGCAAGAGGAAAATAGATGGGGGGAAGAGAGGCCAAGTCACTTTCCAGATTGAAAAGGATACAGAAGAGAAATAATAAAAAAAAAAAAAAAAAGAGTAAAAAAAAATAAAGTAAAAATGAATCTGAAAAAAAAAGCCATTTAAGTGGAAAAGGGAACTTTCCTGATGCTGAGGAAAAACTGTACATATATGACTCTGTCTGCAGCTGCATGCAGCTGCATGGTGGTGTGAAAAGACATGAGATTCAATGAAATGTTCCCAAAGGACCCTGATGCTACCTGCATTTCGATTCTGCACTTTGGGACTGGAAATTTCCAGGTCTCTGCTCAAGGCATGTTAATCCTGTACATCCCAGAGCTGCCATGCATGCACTGTCCTCAGTAACCAATATTTCACTTAGGCTGCTATAAAATGGGAATGACTCAGTTTGTGTTGATGTTAATTAGAGGAGAGATTGGTTTAGAATATAGTGGTTTTTAATGTAATTAGTACCTAGTTCATCACGTCCTCCTCAAACCAACACAGAGACAATAATACATAATGGCTTTTCAGTTACTCTTTGATATGTATTGCTCATTTAGTCCTGCTCCCCTTGGGAAGCTTCATCACAATTAACAAGGCCAGTAGTGTTAGTATTAATTGGTCGTGCTGATGGTCTGATCTAAGGTCCTAAGGAGTCCTCCTGTAGCATTGCAGACTGTGGTCAGACACTCTTGGGAACTCTGCCTAATTAAATGTTGAGTCTCTTGATCATTCGACCCAGGAGAAATAGTCATTGCCTGCTCATAGGCTCAGCCTTTGAAGCAGCAGGCCATGGGATGAATTAAATGCTCCCCAACAGCCCCTGCAAGACCTGGAAGGGGTGTCATGCAGCAGCTGATTCCATTAGGGTGCTTTCCTGCCCATACCAACAAATTGGTGCTTTTCAGTATGCCAGCATCTTCAAGTTCTTTGACTCCAGCATGTGGAAAGTGAGCTCAGAGGTCTCAAGATGTAAAGAGTGCATTTCTTGCATGGTCATTTTTGTGATTTTCACTATGCATGTATGATTTGACTCATGGCCTTGTATCTTCAGAGCTAGCACTGGCAATCCCCTCCAACACAGATTGCTGTAGAAGATCTTAGCAGCTCCCTAACCTAAACCACAGGTAACCTTTTTTGTTGAAGAGCAAGTTTTTATTTCATGTTCTTGTAGGCATCCAAAGCCATGCTGTAGGGTGTCTGCTTTCTTTACTGCAGCAAAGTTCAGGTCATGAGAAATTTAAACTCTAATTCTGAACCTGGGCAAATGTCAAATTCTCGGCCCTGTGCCTTCAGTTTGAACCATGAAGCAATTCAGCATCCCTATCATTTCTTGAATCTATGGGCATTAAAATCTCACTGAGAGCCTACTGATATGTCCATTGCCTCCTCAGAGCCATTTCAGCTGCTGGTTATGGTGGCCATTAGGACACTGGACTTCCCAGTAGCCCATGGATGCTCAGATTTCCTTTTAAGTAAGGCCTCTCTCACCTATAGCCCCAGTTGTTTTATTCTCAGCACATAAAAAAAGAAGTGGAAGATGCCAGCTGGATCTTTCTTCTCCTATCCTGGAGAAAAAGACACAATAACTTGAAAAGTTAAGCAAGGCAAACTTCCCACTGGATACACGGCTCCTTCCTTGCACATTTCCTTCAGGAAAAAGATATTCCTTAGGCTACCATAAAATAAGAATGACTTAGTTTATGTTGACATTAATTAGAGGAGAGGTTGGTTTGGAATAGTGGGTTTTAACATCATTTGGCTTTTCACCTACATGATCCATCACCCTTAGAACCTTCCTCCAAATTGTTTTGGAGGTAAGCCCCAGGCAGTCAAAGGAATGCAAAAAAAATAGGGTGGTTACAACTTTAACTTCTCTCTGAAAATCTTGGAGCAAACCAAGTTTCTTAGAGAGTGAGAGAAGAAAAATTGCAGACAAGTGTTTGTCCCTTATCCCATCCCATGGCAGAGAGATCAGCATGAGCTATTGGGAAAGGATCTGCCCTTCCTAGCATTGAGAAATAGCTTTTTGGAAATTGGGACCTAAGTAGAGCATCTCAAGTGAGGCATCTAGAGAAAAACTAAAAATAAATTGCAAGTTGTTGGTACAAATTCTGATTGTCTTTGCCAGGAGCTCAGCACAATCTTGAATTGGCACTGATGATCCAGAAAACCAAGAAAATGCCAGGCTGTATAAAAAAGACAGAATAATACTGAAAACTCTATAATGGAATTACAGAACTGCATGATACACCTTCACCCAGAATAACATTTCTATTCCAGCCTCTCCTCCTCAAAATGCAGACACAGAAGAGGTCTAGGGGAGGGCAAAGGAAATAATTAAGGGCATGAAAAGACGTCCATGCAAAGAGAGATTAGAAAGATCATGGTTATATAATTTAGAGACGATATGAATAAGAGAAGCCATGATAGAGATATATAAAATAATTTGCCTTTTTTCTGGTTTGCAGAGCTTTTGTGAACTCAGGCTGCACTGGTTTTCCTTCAGATCCATGCAGGACTCAGTTGTGCTTGGCAAACAGGAAAACAAACATCATGGAGTTGGAGGACATTGGCCAAGAGCCTAGAGTATGAAGTATTATTTGAGATTCAGAATGAGTCATTTTAAATGATGTGATCCTTCTTCTTCTCTTGGATGCAAGGATGTTGTATAAAGGAGGACTTCCCTCAGGAATCCCTGCCCTTTGATTCCCTTGGGGAAGGGAAGGAAGCCTCTTTGTCCTATCCAGATATCAATAACATAGTATTTTCATCACCTCTCCATGTGCATTACACCTATTTTCCTTCATGCACCCATCCTTGGGGATGAGGTCTTACCATCTTTGATCTGGCAGCACTGGTCATCCATGAATATCTCAGGAAAATGATAAGTCAGTCCTCTTCCCACAGACTAGATTTGTGGACAGAATATCCCACTCTAGACCCTGGGTTCTCATCTCATGTTGGAGACCTCACTTTCTGCAAAACTTCTAGGGAGTTTAATGAGGCTCACTATAACTTGCTAATTCATCAAGTTCATGTTGCTAATAAACAGGGCAGTGTGGAAAGCACCACTGTTCCTGCAGAATGTCTCCTCTTTCACAACCAGTTGCCATCTAAAGTACCCCAAAGCAACTAAATCCTTGTGTTCGGCCCAAGGCAAGGATGGAAGCAAAGCTTTTATCTCTCAGTTAATTGAGAGTCTGTCTCCCTTCCCAGAGGGTATTTTGTGTAAGTGCTGTGGTAACTGTTTCAAGCAAAGTGTTTTAAAGAGAATGTGAATTTTGAAGGGATACAAAAGGGCTCATATGCCTGAACACTTGTCCATTTCTTCCAACTGTACTGATTCGTCTAATAAAAGGTTATTAGATCTCTCTATACAAAGTTGCCTCTATTCAAGAGGGAGCACTTCTGACTCTTATGATACCATCCAAACTCCATGCCTTTCAAAACAGTAGCCTTAGACAAAGACTTACCATCTGAAGGCCAGAAGGGAAAGGGGGAAAAGAAAAAACACAAAACCCAGCACACAACAAAGATACGAAGGATACAGGCAACAAAGGCACAGGTAAGAATGATCCAAATTAAATGGTGAGCTTCCAGATGGACTCAAGAGACATAAATAGCCCATCTAACCTCAATGCACAAAGAGTTGCTGGAGACAGAAATGAAAGCAGAGATCAGCTGGATGCCAAGTAGTTTGTTGTCAAGTTCCCCCGAGGAGGAGAGAGGTCTACAGCACTTAACAGAATGCTTTCTGTTTGCTTCAGGTTCTGCCAAGGGCCAGAATTAAGAAGTGGAGGACACTTTGAAGAGCTAGTGGGAACAGCAGAGGCATTTAGAGTGCAGGATCATGGCTGGATGTGGTAGGAGATACATTGCTGAAGTAATAGCCATGAGAGCAGGCTCCCTCAATGAGCCTGGGAAAGGAGAGATGCGAGTCAGAGCTTGGGATAACACTGAAATTGCACTTACTGAACAATTTCACTTGTATACAAATCTGAGAACAAGGTAGTGTTTCTCAAGGCAGCTTCTTTCCATATAACAAAAAAAAATCAATTTTTCATGCCACTAGTTAATGGCAGCAGAAGTGTGAAAGACCTTTAAATGATGGAGGCAAATAGACTTCTGCATGGTATCTAATAGTTAAGAGTTAACCTCCTGGCTCCCCAGTACTATTTTGCAGCAGAGCCTGGGGCAGCAGGATAGGATCTCAGCTAGACCCCACAAGTAGACTGGAGCCCACACAGTCTTTTATGTCTGGCTAGTATCTCCTTACCAACACCAGGTCAGAGCAGTTGGCAATACCATCAATGAATACCACAGCAGACTTATAGCTGGAATAGAGACTTTTCCCTACAGCTTGATAAAAGGCAAATTATGTTGAACTGATTCTCCCTCAAATGAGGAATGAACATGCTGAAATAGCAGCTAAGGCAAGATAGAGATGTAGTTGTTAAGTGAGGCAGTACCCAAAATTGCAGGCCAGATGGTCAGGAAGTTTATGAACTGAGTGGATATAATCAACTGTTGTAAGTTGCTGAGCAGTGTACTGCGTAGCATCCCCATTAGAATATTCATACTGGGATGTATAATAATCCCAGTATAAGAACTCAGCCTCTGGACTGAACAAGAAGCTTGGGAAGAAACAGAAAGACAGAGCCAAATCAGTAACAAGTCTTAACTATAGGTTATGAGTCCTTTACAGTGCTGAGCCTAGAGCATATAAGTATCTATAAAGTCATCTTTACTTTTGTTTCCACTCTTGGCAGCCAGCAGTCCCCAAAGCTGAGGAAGACGAAGGACAGAGGCAACTCTCCTGGGCTTTTTTGACCAATGACCCCATCTATAAGTGAGTCTAATCCAAGGGGAGAGCTGTGCTGAGGGTCAACAACTGGGACATTTCAAAAGTGCTACTCTGGCTGAGGGCAGACAGTGATAAGAGCTCCAGGTGAAGTGGTCAAAGCCAGGTTGAAATGAGTGATAGCAATGGTTAATGCTGCAGATTGCAACCTGTGACACCAGTTGAGTTTGTCAGGCTTCATGCAGCCAGGGGATTTGCTGTTTCTCTGTGAAGCATCCTCCCTTGTTTGCAATGTTGCAGATAGACGTCACTCATGCTGGATTTGTCTGACTCCCTGTCAAAACAAGAATTATTCATGGGAGTTGGTTTTGCCATGGAAAAATAAACACCTTCTCCCTACAGGGATGGCTATGGCTAGTCTGTGTCTAGTGAAGCAGCTCCTAGAAGATCATCTCATCAGCATCTTTGGCCTCTTTCCTGACCCACTTCTCTGTGAGAGGTCATGCATATGCAATCCTATACAATAGAGCCAGTATATTTTTGTGATTAACTAGAGCAGATGCAAACTTTCACAAAATTTATCCAGGGTGAAATTGCTTTTTCCATGTCCCACTCTTCCACCTTTCCTCTTCCTCTTAGCAGAACACAGCATGGTTATCTTTGAATAAATCAGTCAGTTGATATTTTAACCATTGTAGGATTTGGAGCCAAATGGCCTACCACTCTGATCTGGTAAGACAAATACTCTATTTCTCTGTGCCTATAGAAGTTTGAGGTTAGAAAGTATCTTGTCTGAAACCCATGTCCACAGCCCATGGTCTTTTCATGCTTTTGAGGAGGTAGCAGTGGGCAGAATTAATACTGCAATTCTAAATCTGCCATACCTGGTAAGAAGTTTCTGGTTTGTTCATATCTTATTTGCTTGTTGCAAAATTTATCTGCTTGTGTACTCATTGCTTTTGGCATAAATGTTTTGGATTTTATCCTCAGAAGTGTTGACATCTTGGATCTGAAGAGGGTTCTGGTAACAGAAGTCAGTTCTCCAGGTCTGTAGAGTTGTGGTTGGTATTCCCCAGCTATGTAGGTTCCTCTTTGCCATTAACCCAAGCTGCTCCATTGCAGTGGTTTCTTTTTTCAGCAGGACTCCCACTTGCAGTGCTCTGCTGGAGCTTGTGCAGCCACAGAAACTGTTCCTCTTCTCTATTAAAAAATATTCAAACTGATGCAGGGAGCAGAAGTTTGAGTTAATTACAAATTATTCTCGATTTCACTAGAATTTTATTAACAAATCCACATTAATCCAGTATTAAAGCAGGGTGGGATTAGAGGATTTCTCTCATCTGAAGCTTGGAGCAAGGGAAGTCTATAATAAACCTACCTATTCATTTGACACAAAGCTGTTCTATCAAATCTACCACAACATATGCCCCCCACACACTCACCCCCTACCCACCCTTCCTTGAGACATACATATGCAATCCTGTACAATAGAAACCATCTATTTTTATGATTAACTAGAATAGATACAAAACCAATTTGGGGTAAAATTGCCTTTCTAGCACCTCTGGCCATGAAGACACCTTTCTGTTTTTCCAGGCTATGCAGATGATCTGCTGGGTTAGGGGATGGGGTGACTCATAAACCAGTTACAGACATTCTCTATTAGCTCCTTCCTCCCTCCCAACCCTGGGAAGGGAAGGGGATAGTAATGAAGAGTCCAGAGGACTTGTGGATTAGAAAATAAAACTAAAAACTATTCTAATAAAGTAATGGAAGTAAATAAAATATTTACAAATATATATACAGATATATACAGAACCAAAAATCCCACTTTTTGATAACTACATCACCACTGAGTAGGCCCAGCAGCAGGCTGTAGCCTGATAGGAGGGAGCTGGATTCTGGATTCATCTTTGGTCAGGATGAAGAGAGGACAGACAGAGTCCTCCTCAAAAGGTTGGCTTTCAAAGAAGAAAAGGAAGGGAAGGGTAGGAAGTTGCCCCTTAACTTTATACTGAATATGACATGTATGGTGTGGAATATCTAGTTGGTCACTTTAGGGTCACCTGAACTTTACACTCCCCTTCATGGGACACAAGTTAGCAGTGACCTTGTTTTGCATAGCAGTCTCAGCAATAAATCCAAACATTGACTCATTGCTATTAGAAGCAGGCTCTTGTCTGGGAAAACAGGTTGCCAACTCAGAAAGCACAGCTAACTAGAAAAGCTTTAACTGAAAAGTAAAATCACTGAACAGAATTGTTCTGTTTTTACTCAAACCAGGACAGATATCTTCCACCCAGTAGAGATCTACCAGCAACCTGCTTGAGTCCATTTCCACCAGCAGAAAAGCTGACCTTATAACTACACATTTAACTGCATGCATTTGCTTAAAAGTGAGATGAGATCATATGCTTCTGCTGCAAATTGAGGCTTACACCATGAGGTGGGACACACCAGAGTAAGAAAAGGATCTGAGCATATTTGGAGAGAGCTAGAAGAAATAAGATGGTGAGGCAGAACTGTTTCATCTTGATTCTGCCACGGTCCTCAAAATTGTCTTGAAAGTTTTCACAGAAAGGAGCTAGCTAAGGGACTGGAATAGTTTGCTTTAAGATATAATCCTTTTAATAAAAAGGAAGGGTCAGAATTTCATGTTGGCACTGAACATTTTGCTAAATAGGGCATGATGAGTTTGCTGTTCTGCTCCTGGACTGGTTGCTTGTGCTTGCCTGTTGTGGTGTATAATAATTGCATGAAATTGCTATCTCTGCTGGGGTTGGTGCAGGTTGATCAGTCCAAAGTGTAACAGCTCCTGAGCTGAAATCATTCTTCTTAATTTTACAGACCTCTGTAACAAGAACATTTCCCCTGATAAAAAAAAAAAATCCAGAGAAAATGAAGAAAAAGTTCAGATTTTGCAGACCTTTATTGTCTCACTCATGAATATCTGAACGCTGAAATGATTTCATTTTATACCTACAAAAACTATCCATTTTCCCTTATGCCTTTGATTAAATAAAAAGGGGCTTTGCTCATGGATAATTCTGCTGATTCAAAAAGCTACATTTCTGTCTCAGAAATCAGCATTTTCAGCCAGGTCTCATTGCTGTTACCCTTTGTTTAGATGTGACAACAGGCTTTGCACTGTGTAGAAATGAGCTGAGACACACAGGTGATGGGGCTCAGAAACTGGGCTCCTTCAGAGGCATGTTGGATGTTCTAGTGTCTCTTTATATTACCTGCTGTCCTGAGAGATTAAGCCTGTTGCCACCTCACTAGCAATTGTTCTCTTTTGGAAAGTGAAAGGCAGTATTTTATTTCTTGGTAGAAGTCTTCTGCTCAGCCCTGGGGTCTTTACCTACAGCACTTCATTCTTTGGCGCAGATGGTTTCAACTCACAGGGAGCTGGAGACCCCAGGAGCCATCAGGAGCTTTTATGGGGTCTGGCACCTATCTGCCCTCTGCATTCAGAAGATCAGTCCTTCTTATTGTGACTGAACATCTCAGAGGCTTTTGGGGTAGATTACCCAGATGGCTACCTCTCCAGTGACATAAGGCTCACCCTCTTGCTGTCAAACTCTGCTGGTGTTCAACCTGGTATTGGCCTCCATGTCTACCCTTTGAGCAAAGCAAGGGCAAAGAGAAATTCTGCTTCAGGATACCAGCTCTTTCTTCTGACTATCTCTGAGCTGATAGTCTTGATGTGTCCTCAGTGCTCAGAACCTAGCCAAGCATTGGCTCCAAATCAGATGTCTGCAGAGCTCCTCCAGCTCCTTGCAAAGCCAAGGAAGAGGCATGGAGAAGTAAGAGTGATGGTCATACCTGAAGGGCAGGGAGGCAGGTGAATGCTGGTTGGGTTTTAAGCAAAGTGGAGCATATATCCTCAGGTGTTTAATTCCTGCATGTCCCTCAGGTTTCAGTTAATCCATGCGCTAAAGCAGATACAACTAAAGCCTGGATTGCTCTGCCCCAGCTGCATGTCACAAATAATGTTGCTTGCACCTGAAAACCATGGACCCCTTGGTGACATTTTCTGTATGCATCTGGATAGGCAATCACTGTAGTGCAGAGTGGTCTCTTTACCATGGCATCAATACATTATGGAACAGCATTTTTAATTATTGCCTTTTTCCATGGCCAGGTCACAGTGGAATAGCCACCACCCTTCAGAGTGCTACTGGGACTCCTGTGAGAACTGGGCTTTGTCTTTCTTTAGAAGACAATTTATTGTCTATCTGCTCATTGCCAGGTCTCTGCCATCTTCAGTGCAGGCCCAATGCTGGGAGATGGGGTCTTTTGGTGCTCTGTAATAGCAGGCAATTTGGAGTACAAACAACCCTTTTGTGCCTGTCACTTAAGGAGCCCCCTGATAAACATGGCTGTGGAGAGAAGCTGACGTGAATGTATGAGATTCCTTCTGCCCGGAGCCAGTGCCAAGATCCTAGGCAAAATGCACCATCTGCATCAGGTCCTATTAAGTAAATTAATGCTCTGGAATTTTTATAAAATAAAAACATAGTAAAAAGAGAAAGAGTCCAGGAAAGTTCTTCTACAAATTAGTCATGATCTGCAAGAAAAATTATGCAATCAAAGGAGCTCCAGCAAAACAAATGAGCCCAAGGCTGAGACATCCATTAAGCAGATCATTTTGTATCAAGAAGTTTCTTCTCTCCCACTTCAGCTCAAGCTTCTCTTTTGAGTGTGGGCTGAGACATGGATGCACATGCTCACTTATGCAGAAGGCAATGATCTCCTAGCTGATGCTGATCATGAAGGGGCAAGATGTCATCCAGAAGGACCTAGACAAGCTGGAGAGGTGGGCCCAGGGGAACCTCATGAGCTTCAACAAGACCAAGTGCAGGGTCCTGCACCTGGGTCGGAACAATCCCCACTATCAATACAG
>VWZO01012598.1:490320-526819 GCA_013396975.1 Bucco capensis
AACCATTCTATGATTCTATGATTCTATGAAGCCAGAGGGGAGGCAGTGGTACCTAAAAGGAAGAGCATCCACAGGACCTGTAGCCTGCTTGCAGCTCAGCCCCTATCTGCTTGGAAAAGCTGGGAGGGAAGGACAGACCTTGCTGTCATCCTGGACAAGCAGTGTTGAGAACATGAGGTCTGGGCCAGGGAAAGCAGAGGCATCTTCCATGAGACCCTATCTCATGGGCAGTGAAGGGGACCAGGGTGCAATGCCCATGGGAAACACCAGGCTGTCTCTGGTTGTCTCTTGCCAGTGATACAAGTCCTTCATCTCCCAGCCTGCCTCAGGATCCTCCTGAGTTCTCTGTTAAGACAGCCAGACCCACACCATTAAAGACATCTAAACAACATGCAGTACAAGGCTTCCAAAAAGGCAGTCTCAAAATAACTTGCACTCTAATGCAAGCAGCAGACAAAGCTAAAGAAAAGCAGAGGAGCAGGCACCCTTCAAGCTAAAGCATGTTATTAAGGAATATTCCTTTTTTGAAGTTTGTTGATTTTATTTTTATCATATTTTAGCACAAACCCTTTTCATGTTATAAATTAAGTAACTGCTGCAGAAGGGTTATGTTGTGGGGCTGGTTGGTTGTTGGGTTTTTTTTTTAGATGCATTTCCTATAGAGAGATTTTTTTAAAGTTTCCAGTACAAAAAAAAATATAAATTAAAAAAAATCATGGAAAGCTGTGTTGAATTATGTGATACATTGAAATTAAAATGAAATTCCAAATTATCTTGCAGTCAGGGGCTGATGTGGACTGAGTGATAATAAATAAAGGTTAAAAGGACATTGGCAAGTCTTTTTTCATGGCTTTCAATTTTTCCCCTCCCTGTTGTTTGTAAAAACCTCTTAGAAGATTAAAAATAATATTTCTTTCCCTATTGATTTTTTTTCTTTTTTTTTTCCCACATTTGAAAACAGCATTTATTTATTTTCTGTGTTTCTAATGGAGCTGGGATTAATGTGGCTTTATTTGTTCTCTGCTTGGCTTGTGCTTTCGTCTTGCAGAGGGACTTGGTGCAGCCCAGAGAAGGGTGTTTGTTAGCAGGACTGCAGCAGCCTGGCACCAAGTGCTTCATCAAACTTTTAGTCAGGGGCCAAGGTCATCAGTAAATACTTTGACCCTGGAGGAGCCACCCAAAAAGCTCAGCTCATGTCACTTTGGCACTTGATATCCTTGGGTCTAGGGTTGTGCATTGGTCCAAAAAGCTCCATTCCATTTTGTCTTTTGTTCTGGAAGGAAGAGGAGATGCTGGTCACTTCTGAACAGAGGACTTGGAAAAGCATATGGTGGGAAATAAGTCCTTCCATCTCCCACAGGTCCATGTGGAAGCTAAGTCTTCAGGGAAACATCTTGTACCTGCTGGAGGAGTGGGAGGGTACAAAAATACTATTCTTTAGCCTGAGGTGTGTTTGGGTTCTGGAGTTTGGGGTGAGTTCTGGTGCAATAGGGGCATTCTGTCATCATTACTGATGGGGGCTGGGAGCTGGATTTTTGGGGTGGCAGGATTTGAAAGCAATTTAAACATTAAGGTTTTAGACACCTAATTTTGTAGACTATAATGAATATTGCCATTTTCATTAACTAGAGGGGGAGGATTTTGGTGCAGTAAATATTAAACTATTTGAAAATGGATGAGCAAGAGAGAGCCCTATTACTCATATAAACACTTATGAAACTTGAAGACAAATAAATTTATGCATTTAAAATGGATGTATTGTGCGTGCCCATGAGGATAATTAACTATGAATCTGTTTAAAGATGTTTCCCAGCTAAGTTGTAGGAAGAGAAGAAGTTAAAAAGCTCAAGTGCCCTAATGATTTTGGCTCAAGAGGAAGGGCTTTGTGTACCACACAGGCTACTTGCACCTCCCTGAGTGCTCATGTGGCCCTTCCAGCCTGGGAATCTTCATCTTCCCTGTGAAAATGCCACAGAAGGTGGAAGTTGGGCACTAGGTTAACAAGTTTCAGTTTGACAGATTTTGGTAAGTCAACTAGCTGCCTGTGGGAAGAGAAAACACCAGGAAAGATTATTTTCTTTCAGCATAATTCATCGTAATAGGGATAGATTTGTTTCTGGATGCCATGATTCAGGTAGATATTTTTTTAATGCATTAAAAATGTTAAATACATAATCCTATCTCTCTGTGATAGAAGTTCAGTTAAGTTGAAATTTGACCCTACCCACTGAGGGTCAGTTCAGGGAAAATCTCAAGTTTTAGAAACAACAATAGACAACTCCTAAATTAAATATTGGGTGGGATCACTGATGGTGATTAAAGCCTTCCATGCTTCTTCCCCCAGATGTCTTTCTCCTCTCCCTTTACCCTAGAAAGTAAGGGACCAAATTGTCCTTACTTCCTCTGACCCTGTCCCCCAATGCTTTTCTGTTAGAAAGACAGATCTTACTTGGCATGACACTAGTAAAACAAAAGCTATTAATGCCTCTGGTTTTTGTTCAGGTTGTAAGCTCTTTAGAAGTGAGAGAGCCTGCCAAGACATATTTGTATAGGACATAGTACAGTGGGTCAGTCAGAAAAAAAAACAACCCAGAAAAATCAATAACAGAACAACACCAAGAGATACTGCTGAGTTTTAATTCCTTATGACCACTCCTTGGGAGAGCAGCTGGTGTTTTAGGGTCAGCAGCATGCCAAAAGAGGGTGCTGAGAGACAGAAAAGTTCATTTCTTCAGTGCACATTAAGACTTCTAAAAAGCTTTGCTGTGTGAACCCAGTATTTCCAAGGAGTAGAAGGTGTATTTCCAGGAATCCTCCCTGGGGAACGGCAGCAAATTTGGGCATGAGCCTTGGCTCCCCACAGTTTCCCTTAGTCAGTGAAGAGAAGGAATGTCCATGAGCAACTGGGATACAATCAGCTTCATGAAGCCTGCTCTAAATCCCTATAGGAGCTGCACAAGATATATGCAGGATCTCTCTGCAGAGGGTCTTTTGGGGGGGAGAAGGGAAAAAAGGGAATTAAAGAAACCCCTCCCCACTTTCAGGTCTACACTGGGAACCCAGCAACAAGTACAAAGGCTGCTTGGCTTGCAACTGCAAAGTTTCAGCAGAGCAGACTTTCTTATCGCTGTGCCTACAACGTGTATGATACTTTATTAGCATCTTCTGCAGTAATCCCAGCAAAACTGAAGGGGGAAAAAAAGTGTCAGATCAAAAGGGGGAAGTCTGAAAGCAGGCTGCTAAGCAGGTTGCTGGGATGCTAATGATTGCTTCCTTCATTCTCTGAGTGTCACGCACAACATCTCTAAGCCCAGCGCAGCGCGTAAGCCACACAAATAGCCATATTTGTTAACATTCATGTGACTCTTTCGTCTGAGCTGTATTTCCTTGAGTACACCACAATGAAGAGTTTCTTTTAATAGGGATCAACCAGGAAAAACAACTGTGAGGGACTTTTCTCTCCCTCTTCCTCCCTCCCTCTCTCTCTCTCTCTCTCTCACTCCCTCTCTCACTCTCTCTAAACCTTTTACACTGCGGTTGAACAAGCCTCTGGATAAAGACTTTATCCAAAAACCCCCTCTTTAAAGTTATTTCAAATTTCTCTGCAAGGCTTTCAGAAATCTGTTTGTTTGAGGGCAGAATTAGATGTGACCGGCGTTTTATTGTGACATAAAACCATATTTCTTCCCTGGAAGATTAAAAAATAAAATCGGTTAATAAGAAAAGCTGTCAGCAACAGAAAATGGCTGACATAATCCGTTTATCCTCCGAGCAATAAAGATATTGGTCCTTGGGAGTCTATCCTCTCTCTCATGTTATTTCGCCCAAAACATTATCTTCCCAGCATTCTGATGGATTAAGAAGTCATATGGGAGATAGCAGGGAAATGACAGATACAAAAAAAATAATATCCTTTCATTTCCCCTCCTCCCTGCACTCTCTCTCTCTTTCTCTCTCCCGTTTTCTCCCCAGCCCCTCCTTCCCCTGCCTCCCTCTCTCTCTTTTTCTCTGTCCCCTTAGAAAAGTGGTCCATCTCTTTATTCCCAGTATCCCAGAGCTCTGTAAAAGTCCCAAGCTGCTAACCTCAGTGTGGTGAGGAGAAGCAACACAGAACATCCTGCACATCTTGGTCCTTCTCATGCGTGTGGACGCTAACAACTCAGCACCATTTGATATCTGAATACCTCCTCATTTGTTAGGAACTGCAGTCACATCTCTCTGTCCCTGTGTTGAAGCATGTCTGAACAACTTGCTGGAGGAATACAGGTGAAATCCACCCCTGGGTTTGAGAGGAGAAGAGCTGGGGCTCTTTTCTGGCTTTTTTTTGGTGGTGAAATCTATGGATGCAATAGGACTCTGATCTTTGGAAAACTCCTTTGCCACACTCACAAGCATCTTCTTGAGGCCTTCTTCTAGTCACTACAGGAGGTCATCTCCACAGCAGAGGAGTGGACAGTCCCAGTGGTCTCATTCTTGAGCTTGGGGCCATTGTCTGTCTGTCTTTCTAGAGGCCCAGAAGCTACTGGAGACAAAACACAGCACAAGGTTGAGGTCCTGGACCTCGGGGAAACACTATTTTGACCCTGACCCTCTGATGGCTTTCTGCTCCACTTGAGCAGCCTTTGCATTTCCCCTTTTATTAGGGACTCTGAGAAGTCCCTTCAGCCACCGATTCCTGTCCTGCCGTGGCTCTGTCTGATCAGGGCTTGTTCCAACGTCAGAACAAATTCCTCACCAGGCTTTGGAGGTGCAGGACACAGAGCTGGGAGGGACATGAAATAGCATTTACCTTCTTCCCCCTGCCCAGGGCAGGATCATGCAGATCTAAAGAATCCCTGAGGCATCTTCACCTAACCTTCTCCCAGAAACATCCCATATTGGCCAGTCTGCCACCTCTACAGGAAATTTATTCCAGTGCTTCTCTACCCTTAGCACCAGTGTGTTTTTCTGAGCATCTGACTTAAATCTTCCATGCGGCAATTTAGGGCTCTTACTTCTCTTCCTATCCCCAGCAGACATGAAGAACAATTTATTGTCTTTCTGTTTTCAGTAACCACTCAGCTAGCAGAAGACTATCCAGAGAGGAAATGAGCAGAAAGAATGATCTTATCTTTCTCCTCATTCTGCCTGTTTCTTCTCCAGGTGAACCTTTCCTGCAAGATTGTGTTTTCTTGATCTACAGCCACTTTCCTGCCTGTCCTCAGTGTCCTCAGTCCTGCTGTCACTCAGCCTGGCTCCTCAGGGCCACAGCTGGGGAAGGGTTCATCTCACCTTTCCCCTTCCCCACTATCTCCTGGTCACCTCACAGCCCCAGCTCAGGCTCCTCTCTCAGTTACAAATGATTGAAATATGTTACCAGGTCTTGTTGTCACAAGTCAAAGTACATGAAAAGGGAAGTTTTAAATGAAAAATAATCCTACCTTCTTGGGCAGGTTTCATGGAAATTTTATTCTTTTATTCTTCTTTTCAGGTCTTTTGCATCTTGTGAGCATTTTAATTAATTTCTTTACTTTTTGCCCATCAGAATTCTCTCTGCCTTGCTCTTTTGTGTGATTTAATGGATTATAAAAGTTATGTTGTCAACATTTGGCTCTCTATTTACCCAAAACCCAGATTGAGTTATTTGCCCATGAGTGTTTCCCCAAATCTTTCCACCTATCTTCTAGCCAGAAATGTTTTTATTTTGAGAGCCATGTTGTAAAATGAAAAATACATAGACCCATGATTAAATACATCATTAAATGATCTTGAGTTTTACCAGAAAGAGAGAATGTAATCAGTTGTAATGTCCATTAAGATTGCAATAGTGTAGCATGGAGTGACAGGTGTGGTCCTCCCACAGCAATCTGTGTCTCCTGACACACATCAAAATGTATTTTACACTGTCATTTTCCCCTCATAGTTTTGGTCTCCCCTCTCTTACCCCCAGAAGTATATAAAAGTTTCATCAACTGCTTATTCTTAAAAGACCTTCAACACCTTTTCCTTCATTCAGAGAACACAAACATCTCCTTAATGTTACTCCTGAAGCTACAAGAGAGGCCACATATTCATTTGGGAATATTTGAAAGATCACCCTGGTGCCAGAAACATCAGCACAAGACTGGAAGTGCCCAAATGAGCTCCAGCAAAATTCACCAGCAAGAGGAGACCACTTTCACCCAAAGCCTTCAGACCCAGCTGAACAGGCAGGTTTTCCCCTTCAATGTATCTGCTAACAGAGTAAAGACCTAGACTTCTAGTGGTAACCTTAGCATCTTCTCATATTTCTTCCTGCAAGGAGATCCATCTTCCAGCTGAGCTTTCAAGCAGAAAAAAATCTATAGTTTGTGTGAGAGGTTTGTATAGGAAAGATAATAATATAAAGATCCAGTGTGAATATGAGCAACTGATTGTTCCAGGACTATCTGAAGAATTGCTTTGTTAGATGACCCCAAAATCTAAGCAGAAACCCCAGACTGCACCATTATAACACACTGAAAATAGCAGTTTCTTTCCAATAAACAGACTCCTTCGTGGAGGAGAGCTTTAAGCTGGAAATCATACTCAACATTAACTCCATCCACCACCTCTATGGCTATCCAGACATGAGCAGAGGTTTAACAACATTGTTATTTCCACAATGGGGCAAACTAAGCAAAGCAGAGCCTAGAGATCCTTTCCCAAAAGCTGGCAGGCAATTCAAGGGATTGCCAAGGGTGAAAAATCACCAGGTGGAAATACATAAGTATGGGGAAAAACTAGAAGAAGGGAGGCATCTGCCTATCAGCACCAATTCAGGTACCTCTCAGGGGAGGTAGTCACAGTGATCACTAAATAAACAGAGGCTGTTGGTGGCAAGGATGGAGGAAGATGAGTATATTTACTTCCAGCTGGGCAAATTTGTCAGTTGCCTGTAAAACACATGATTACTAAGGAATTACATGTATTACATTATGTGTTTATTCTTATTCTTATTTAAAATATAGCTACTCTCTAAGGCTGGATTCAGAAGAAAACCAAGGATTAAATATAAGAAACAAAACTGGGATTCCATATCAGTTGAACATAGAAAATATTAAAGAAAGTAGGGGATAAGAATTAAAAACAAAGCCAGGATTTAAAGAACAGAGGGGAGTCAATATCACAAACCTAGGCCAACCCTCAAAGAGCTATCTAGATATTTCTAAAGTCTTCAGATCAGCACAGACTTTAGAATAAACAGTTGTACACTCTCCAGTCCTCCTTCATAGGTTATGGTTTCTAGACCTCTGATGAGCCTCATTGGTATCACTTTTGGTTGCACATGAAAATCCCACTTAATAGCTAATTTCCATTTTGCTACTGGGTGACCTTGGGCAGGACACCTTTACTTTCCACATCTTGGTTCCCCTTCTGTGAAATAGGTGGGGGTAGGTGATTCCTAAAGTATCCAGAAACCTACTGATAGGACCTGTTCACAAAGGCAGAGTGCCTGGTAGGCAATGTGAAGTTAGATGAATTTAGATGGCAATACCCTCATGGAGTAGAAGTCCAGCTGGCTGCAAAGGCTGGTGCCTCTTCATCTAAGCATTCACATAGTCTTGCCACAATTCATACATTTTTAAAACTGTGAGGGGAATTTACATTTCTCCAGTCTTACTTATGGTACTATTAAGCCCAGGGTATTTGGTGGTTCCTCTGGTGGGAAATGACTCTTCCTTGCTATGTGCAATAAAGGCTGTTAGCTCAGTGACATCTTGGATTATGGCATGTCTTCTAGATTGAAAACTCATTTCTCTTGTGACTTGAAGAGGTAAACTCATACCAGTGGGTTAAAGAGATGAGAACTCTTCAGGTCTGACCTGCTCCATGACTGGAAGCATAGGGGAAACCATGATGGGAATTGGTGACATACTACCATCCTTTGGCACAACTGGAAAAAAGAGGACAACTTGGACAGTCAGATCTGATGTCAGGCTACCCTCTGTGACTCTGTGTTGTAGAGCTCTGGGACACTGGTCTCTCAGACACCATTCAGTATGATCTTTGCTCTATAGTGTTGCCAGAAGATAGACCTACCAAGACAAGGCTACCTTGCTGGGAGGTACTGCCAAGGCAGGCTTCAGAAGATCATCCCTGCCAAAAGTTACCAGCAGGGATGGCTTGCAGGTGATGCAGACTCAGACAGCAAATTGGCAGCAGCCCTGATAGCACAGCATCTCTCAAGTTGTAGAGTTTTGCCCCATGTACTAAGGTTTCTCTTTCTCTGGTAGCACCCCACAGGCTCCTCAAGATGTGGTTAGGTGCTATATATACTAGATCTCCAACTCATCCTTTCCCAAGGCACCAAATAATTGGGGCAGCCTGAAAGCTCCTAATTGGCACTGACCTTCAGGATTTCCACCCCTGCTGATGTCTAACAGCACCCTACGAGTACTGCTCTGTTGGCACAGGCACAAGAGGCAGCAAGGAGGATGGAGAGGAGGAGACATAGACACACACACTTACACATGCTCACAGGGATAAAAAGGATAACTGGATCCATGAAAATAAGCCAAGCACTGCCATCGTCGGTCTAAATGCAGATAAGTATTGTACAGAAAACAAAGATTACTTGTACTTTGTAGATAGAGACGTGTTTTGTTACAGGATGCTTTGTATGGAATTGGGTCACAGCAGAATATGAGCCAACTCCCCCCCCCTCGCCCGCCTCCTCCCAACCTCCCTCTCCGCCTGCCTATCCTTTGAATCTGGAGCCAAATCTCAAGGGTAACAGAGTAGAAATTGCTACAATATTGCCATTTTTTCCCTTGGCTGGGATTTGCTTTTCATTTGTGGGGCAATACTGGTGCCTCTCTGCCATTCATCTATTAATTAATGTCATCGATTATGAGCTGTTCTCTCTCAGGCTTGTGTTTTCAAACCTCTGGAGGGAGAGGGGGGAAGTGAGGTGCATCCAAAGGATCCCCAATTCAGGTGACAAGGGAAGCACCAAAGCTTTGTTATCCTCCTCTCTATTCCACACCCCCTTGCCATGTCTTTGACTGCTGTTTCATGTCCTCTAGCCTGATACATGGGCTGTGCCCATCATCTTGGTATTTGACCAGCTACTCCTTTCCCCCATGAAGCCAAGTATCTCCTGTTGTCCTTGCAGCATTCTTCTGCATCAGGAAAGAGCTTTGTACCCACATTATTTATGAGTCCTATAGCATGACCTGCCCTTCACAGTTACTCCAGATGCAAGTCCATATCTCAAGCACTGTCTGCCATATGGCTGGAATTATCAAGAAACCAACATTAACACCCAAGACCCTGGCCAGTGAAAGTCTTTCTACATCCCAGGTTTCTCCATTTTCCATTCAAGACATTACAACCAAGATTAAGTGTTCTCAGAAACCTTTGATCTGTGCTTCTATGCTTTGCATGGATTATTGTCTTCTTTGGTTCTGGGTGTTGGCACTCCTTCAGAATGAATGTCTTGCTGGCCATGAAAGCCACAGAGGAAAGGACATCCAAATTCTGGCCATACTCACTTGTGCTTTGGTTTTTATCAAGAAGAGAGGTTTTCACCATTTAGGAAATGCTAACCTCTTTCTAGTTTCTCCTTTCTCCTGGCAAAAAGCTGCTTTTGGGGTTCTTTCTCAAGAGCCAAAATACAGGCAGCATTGTTTCCACAAATGGCAGTACCATAGCTGGAGAGGTGGATGGATTTTCCATAGCTATGGGGGCTAGAAAATGCCTTTTTTTTTTCTTTTTTTCTTATTTTTTTTTAACATGCAGAACATCAGTAAGTCTTTTACAGCCAGCAGTGGGACTCTTGAGACATGGGCCAAACAAGATCCAAGGTCTGAGAGTTGTGACCCCTGGGCTCCGACACAGCACCTGAGTCTGGAGCTACCAGCACTCAAGCAAAATCTCTAGGGAATGTGAAACATTTTGATTCTACAAAACTCAAGGAAAGATTTTGAAGCAATGATTATTAAATGTCCATTGTTGGATTATGGTGTGATTGGTGATAGCTGCTCACTGTTTATTCTACCCATAAGAAATCAAACTGCCAATAGCACAATTCATGTATGCTTACATGTTATTGCACTTTTACCAGTCTTGTGGTTTGCCATAAGACAGATCTGCAATTGCTTTCAGATAGATTCCACCTGTATGGCATCTCCAAACCTTCTCTCACATTTTGGACTTCCTCTCCCAGGTCACCCCCATCACCAACAGCCATAGAAACTGCAAGGCTCCAGATACTGCAGGTCCAGAAGCACTGTAGATGGGACACTCTGGGTAGGACACCTGTATCCACCAGCAGTATAGTCCAAAATTGCAAGACAATGAGCTACTGGACTTAAAATCTGCCACATTTTTAACATCTCAAGTAACATAAAGGCCAGCTTGTACTCTTCTCATCTCTCCAGAATAATCACATAGAGAAGATGTCATTTCATCAAGTTCTGAGCTTGGGGGATTTAAATAAGGCACCCAAGCATTTTCTCAGAATAAAAAAAAAAGAAAGAGGGTTTTTTTTTTATTTCACAGTGCTGAGTCAGGGCTCCCTTTCCTTCCCACACTGCATTTCACTCGAGGGCCTGATCCAGCCACCATTAGAGCTGATGAATCCCACATCGAGAAGAGACGTCACGGCGTGGTGCAGCATAAAGTTTTTATTGGTGCAGGTTGGGAATGAGGTGCATAACTCACTGGCACTGTTGCCACTTGTGAGTAATGCACCCATTCCATGCTCCCGCGGATAAAACCTTTATGGCCCAAGCACAGCACCAGGCCTTGCATTTAATATATGCACTGCCATAATGACGAGCACTGAAAACCTGGTTTTTTTTAACCTGTATTCTCCCCCTCCTCCTCCATCCCCCTTTTTTTCCTTCCCACCCTTAAATACCCTCTGTGTCTGCTTCATGGTGCTTTACTTTTGCTTTGTCAACTGCCTGGGGAACCCACTCTATCGATATTCTGGACAAGGTTTTGATTTGGGGAAAAAAAAAAACCCCACACCACAGAGTGAGCGGCATAATTTAAAAATCAAAGAAATTCATTTCAGTAGTAAAAGGTTAACAGCCTTTAGGAGGAACACTTTTTAATCACCCACGTCTAGACTCTATCACTCGAATCACCGGCAGCAGGAGTGAAATATGGCTAAGCCCCCGTCACCAAACAGCACCTAAAGACTGTTGTATTTAATCATGTCTGTGCACTAGTTATGGATTTTCATTATGATTCCCGATGCTGTTGCGCTGTGTAAAATATTAATATCCATAGTAATGATGCATGAAGCTTGGAGTGTAATTTCTTCACTCTCCTTGTCTGATATTAAATTGTTACCACTTTATCATTTGTGTAGAACTGCACGTTTCAATTAATCTTTCCGTATCAGCAGCCCTGATTAATATAGATCATGATTCATAAGCTTATCGTCACTATAGTTTTAACAGATCATTTATAAAGATCTTAAATTTCAGGGCCTGGGAGGCTCAGCCACTCCGTCCGAGGTTTTTCTCTCTTCTTGCTCCAGCAGATTTCTCCATTCAAACAACTAATTCCAGGAAAGAAAATTAGCCAGATAAAAATGCTTGCTTGGTTGGTTGGTTTTTTTTTAAACTTCACTCATTGCTGCCCATAAACTTTTTCCAGCTTCACCTCATTGAGTAGAAGATGCATACGGACAGGTGCTCACCAGCTTCAGTCTTCCTTGGTTCATCCTTGCTGTGGGAGCTGCACCAGGCATTCACATGGGTTTGCAGCTCTTTGACAGTTACTAGTTTCCTCCATCTCCATGGGTTTGCAGCTCCTTGACAATTACTTGTCTTCTCCAACTCCATGGGTTTGCAGCTCCATGACAATTGCCTTCTCCTTCTCCATGTGATGGCCACTTCTGATGCCATGAAACCATGCTGTAGACACAGGTTGAAAACTCACTGAGGTGAAGTGCTTCCCTCTAGAAAGAAAGGGAACACTTTCTTTCTTTTAACACTACAACCCATCCCAAAATCTCATGTTGGCCAAATTCTACATCTGCATAAAGAAATGAACTCCTGGCTGGAGCCAGCAAACCTTTATTTCCCATGTTAGCCCAAATACATCTGAGGGAGTTATTGCCCCTGTCGCAGCACAGAAAGCTGCCAGAGCTCCTCCAAAGTCGTTGTCTTGGAGCTAGGATGTGATGCCAACTATGAAGCCCTCCTCAGCTCCCCATGGAGAGGTTTGGCATTACCCAGTGTAGTGCCACTGTGTACAGAAACACCAGGTTTCCTCAGGCAAAATGCTATACAGGCATTACAGTGCATGGCACAGATGTTTGCCTTGAAAATTAATGGCAATAAAGCAGTAACCCACGCTCAGCTGGGGATGAATAGACAGCATCTTACTGGCAGGAGTGCCAGCCACTTTCAGGACACTGTTATAATCACAGTAATAAAGAACAGCAACCAATTAGTCATTTTTTAGTGGATAGAGTTGGAAAAGACGCATTAGATGGTTTAAAAAAATCCATCAAAGGTCCCTGTCTAGCTTTCTGTGTATTCTCCAGGGCCTTGTCAAGTGATCTTAAGTGTCTGAAATAATGGAGAGACTCATGAGACTATTTAAAATCCTAATAGATGATTTTTTTTCCCCCCCTACTTACATATTTTCTTTCTGACAGTCCCAGAATTCCTCATTACAACCCTCAGTTCAGATTTGCAAAAGGACATGGGGTGGAAATCCCACTGGGAACCATGCATGAGCTGTAGCCAGCAGCCACCAAGCATGGCAGGGGCAGAAGCATAAAAAAAGGGGCAGCAGCAAATCTGTGCCATCTTCTCCCTCACCTCTCTGCTCATGATACCACTGAGCATAGGGGAGCTCTGGCTTCCAAGCACTGAGGAGCTAACCCCCTTCCCTCTCCATCCTTGTGAAGCATACACCTGGAGTAGGATGCTGGCAGGCTCCTCTCCCTTCTGCTTCTTACCCCTCTGCCAAAACGGGCACGATGACGGAAACACGCTGATGTTTTATTAACCTCCTGCACTCCTTAACTAACGAGGGGGAAGGGAAAAACCCTGGGAAGTATACATCCGTATCTGAAATCTATACAGCAAGACAGATCTAGCTAGAGCAGTCTTTAGGGCATATATACATTACCAGGCTACAGTGAAATATAGCCTGAAATTTGTCTCCTAAGATGAGATAATGTAGCTGCGTTAACAGCTGCAACTGTCACTTTCAAGTGAAGTAGTGGGTATTGTGTTGAGTACATTTGCAGGGCAATTTTCCAGTTGGAATAAAAGCCTTTCCGAGGTGAATTTTACTTGGTTTTTATCCATCTATCTAAGGTTATTTTTATATATATATTATACAAATATTGACTGGTTCTGAGGGCAATAGAGGTAAAATATTGCACTAGGAAAGAAAATAGTTCCCAAGTCTCTCTCTATATATTCTGGCCTCAGCTAAAGGCTCAGGGCAATAGATGCCATTTTCCCCCTCAGGGCACGAAATTTTACTGCTCTGGCTTCTCAGCTATTTTATTATCCCTTTGTATGTTTGTAAAGAAGAAAGAGCTAGGGTAGTGCTGGGCTTGGAGGTTTCTGCACAAAGCAATGTACTTCAGGAGGATTTTGCATGAAACTTGTATTTGCATTGCTAGGATCTGTGTTTTAGAAGTGCTCTATAAAATACAGATAAATACCATTACCCACAATTTTTTTTTTCACCAAATAAACATAAGATAATAAATTCTGAGAATTATTCATGATAGGAGTTCCAACAGAGATCAGGGCTCTACTGTACCAAGCTCTCTGAAATACATTTTAGGTAGCTTAGGTATTAGGCAATTTATGCATGTTACAGAAAAGCTGTGCCAGTTTAAGATGATATGGCCTTTTACTGGCAGCAATGGAAATTCCTGCCACATCTGCCTGTTTGCAGCCCACCAATTTTCTCATCATGTTGATCTGAGAAGGTAGCATGGATCCCTTTGAATCCCTTTAGATACTCCGTGAGGGCAAAGGAAAAGTCTCCTTTAAGAATTTGCCCATGAATTTTTTTGGATTAGCTCTGAAGACCCTAGCAGCAACAGAAGATCCATTGGAGAGCCTGGGGGATGAGTGAGGAATAGTTTCCAAGGAGAGGATTTATCTCAGTGTTTGGCCTTGGGGCATGAACAGGACAATGTCCAACTCTGGGCTTTACCAGGACCTTTTGCAGCTGCAGAGGGAGTAAAGGCATCATGGTGGCTCAAGGGCTGGGGGACAATAACTGATGGTGAGATGCTTAGGGAATATAAACTGTCCAGCTTGTCAGAAAGAAAAGTCAGAGATGAGCTCTCAAGGGACCCTGGACACCTTCTCATTGGAAAACAGGGAAAGGCTGGAAGGCCAGTGACTGGAGGCTAAACCTATGTTCAAGCAGAAAAAGAATTCTACCTGCAGGGTTAAATGCCAGCTGGGATGAACAACAGGGTGATTTGCTGCTTCTTCACTGTTGGAAAGTCAAAATGCTCTTGCTTCTTTGCAGCAATGGACAAACCAACAGTGGGAGAGAAGCCAAACAGTGGTTCTCTCTAAGCCTTCATAGCTCTAGCTTTGGTCTGTGTCTTTCCCATGGACTTGTTCAAGGCTCTTCCAGCTCTGCTATGGCCTCACAGGAGGCATCTGGCTTGGGGACACAACTCTCAGAAGCAGTAAACCAATTTACCAAGAAAGTCATCCTAGCTGAGCCACCTGCAGAGCTGACCCAGGTGGAGATACAGCCACCCAAACCTTGGCACTAGAGAGATGGCAGTGAGCCCACAGGGGTCCCTGTTCCTGAGCAGTCAGAGAGTATCGAGAGAGGAAACAAATCACCAGTGGTGCCTATAGCCACACGCAGAAATTAGAGAGTCTGACTATAAGGTCACAATAAATCAGTGCACTGACAAGGAGATCTACCCTTTGTCCAGGGTAGAAGATTTATCTCTGACCCCAAACAGGGGCATTTCTTCCTTGATTTGTTAAACGCTAAACAGAAAATGGAGCTAGATCCAAAGCCTGATGAGTACCTGATTGCAAATGCTCATGCCCAACCCCACACCCCACTCTTCCTCCCCCCCACAACACACATGCATCCACTCCTTCTCAGGATGCTTATTATGTTTCAAGAGAGCCTCTATTTTTTTTCTCTCTGTGATGGACCAGCTTTTGCAGAACTTGATTATGTGGTTTGTTTTCCTGATGACATTTTAATCAGAGGGCTTTTACTCCCAAAATGCTGACCAGTGCTGGGGAAGAGCCTGTATTGTGTCAGCAGAACAGGATAAGTGTTGGCCAGAGGGAAGCACAGCATATCCTGGCTCTTTGGGAAGGGGAAAGACCACACTGGGGTGCAGGAGGAATCAACACACCAAAAAGAAAAGAAGTTTCTGAACACGAGTTGAACTCCCAGGGTTTCTTTTAGAAAAGTCTTTCAAACTCAGGACTAAAATTCAGCACTGATCAGGAGGCAATGAATTTTGCACAGCTGCAAAGTGCCAGGTGGTGGACTCCACCACCAGTGCAACCCTGTTTCCATGCATGGTTGGACAGGGTCATGATTAAAGAAAGGAGTTTGTCTGAGACCTGCAACTAGAAGAGAGAAAAATACAGGAACATTGGCAACACCTGACTTCTGCCTGGTCCAGGACCAAAAGTGCTGACTTGTGTAGCCACGAGGCCTGGGTTGTATTCTGTACCAACTCCACACTGATAGAACAACCAGATCCAGGAGGACATCACCATCACCCTGAAATGGCAAACAGTATTTCCTCCTTTGCTTTCATGCACAAAACCTACAGACATTCCAGGTCCACTTGGAACAGCATTTTACACACAGTTTATAGCAGCCTAAATTAACTAAACTAAAACCATGCTGCTGTGCTACCTACACTACAGCATCCAACATAGACACTGGCAGCAGTAGTGGGCAATACAGCAAAGAATCAGCAACATTCATTTTGATATTGCTTTACAAGCCTTGAATTCCTGTAAACAAGCTCTTAGTTTTCAGGGTTTTTTTCATATCTCACTACTAAATTGCTCCTTAACAGACTATTGTCATGATTTGAGGAACTTCTGACATATTATAAATGCAAACATGCCCATAAATCTCACAGTAAAAACTTAGCATGAGAAGCCTGCATAATCACCAACAGTAAATATTCTGCTGTGGCAGTAGTTCATAGGGGAAAAATTAGCATTTCACTTTCGTTTGGCCCAAATGTGTTTTGATTTCCTTGGAGGTTGTTGAGGGGGTTTTTTTGGTTCATTCTCCTGTAATATAAATAATAATGTAGCCAGATGCTTGGTACATAAACACATGGCTGATGAGCAAAGGGATGTGAAGGATAATGTTCATTATCTTTAAAACACTGGGAAATAAGGCTACTGGTTTAAAACTCTATAAAATCTGTGGTATAAACCAAATATTAATATCTGGGCAGGATCATAGTCTGCCCATGGTGACAGGAATGGTATGGACTGACTGGTAGAATTAGTTTGGGGCTTTATCACACAACCTTGCCCTTTCACACGAGTTTAAAAAAAATTGTGGCTGTCCCAAATTTTACAGAAGAAAGCTAAAACATGACAGTGTGACTATGCCATAAAGCAAAGCAATAATTGTCCAAATTCAGTGCCAGTGAGCACAGGATCTGGTTCACATTTTTGTTCCTCTCTTGCCACGGCTCCATCAGAAGTTATTGGGAAAAGGAGGTTCAGTCCCTCCTGAATAGGACCACAAATGTTTCTACTGGATGTCCAATAACTTTAGAAGTTATAGGGATTCTTCTGGAAAATAGATAAATTCTTTAATTCAAGAAAAACTTGGGGTTTTATCATCACTTGAACCTTATCTGAATAACGACCTGAATTACCTCTGAATTATGAATAAGAATTGATCATGTTCTTATGTATGGTATATTAAATATTTATCACCCTTTATGCATGTGGATCTAAATTCAAGAGATTTAGCAGTATCACAAGCAGTTTGGGTTGATTTCTATTGTCACATTTGCTTGACATCCTCCTAGATTCCAGTGTGTTACGACTGTGATAGCAGTATATAATCAATACCTCATTTGTAGAAAAGTCTATAGCCATGTAAGAGAAAATTCCCAGCACCCTCTTCACTAGAAGAATTTGCATAGAGCTTCCCATTCCTGTTCCATTGGTGCCACCTATTGGTAAGTGCAATGTCAACCCAAGAACAGTCATTTCCTTTGAGGAGTGGTGACATGCTCATGGGCCTCTCACCAAAGATGGTCAACTGCAGTCATGCCATAAGCATCATCTGGGACCAGGCTGAGAGCAAGCTCCTTGGTGTCATTGGGGCATTCAGCTCCATCAACCATTTTCCACAAAGCTTAGCTCATGATAAACAGCTTGTTGCTGCTGAGTTCATAGAATCATAGAATCATAGAATGGTTTGGGTTGGAATGGACCTCTGGAGATCATCTGGTCCAACCCCCCTGCAGTGGCCAGGGACATCCCCAACTAGATCACGTTGCCCAGAGCCCTGGCAAGCTTCACCTTGAATGCCTCCAGGGATGGGAACTCAACCACCTCCCTGGGCAACCTGGGCCAGTGTTCCACCACCCTTGTGATGAGGAACTTCTTTCTAATGTCCAGTTTAAATCTACTCCTCTCCAATTTAAAACCATTGCCCCTTGTCCTTTCACTGCAGGCCTTTGCAAACAGGCCCTCTGCAGCCTTCTTGAAAGTTCCCTTTAGGTCCTGGAAGGTCACTAGTAGGTCCCCCCAAAGTCGTCTCTTCTCCAGGCTGAACAATCCCAGCTCCCTCAGCCTGTCCTCATAGGAGAGGTGTTCCAGCCCCCTGAGCATTCTCGTGGCCCTTCTCTGGACCTGCTCCATCAGCTCCATGGCCTTTCTGTTGAGTTGAGTTGAGTAGGAAGTCCTACTGCTGTCTTCTGCTTAGCCTGGTCACCACTTTTGTCCTCTGGGGATGATGATTTACTGGTCTGTCCTATAAAGGATGTGGTGCCTATTACAGTCTGTCCAACCCAAGGTGGATCATACCTTTACAAAAGCTCTTCTTGGTTTCAGGGTTTTTTTTCCTGTGACTAGGCCATCAAAGCAACAACGTGATGTTCTTAGTCCTGGGTATCCATCTGTAGGGCAAACTTCCCGGTGAAATTAGCTAATACTACTTCTAGGAAATGGTAAAAATCCTGTTCTGTGTGAGTTACTTTGATGCCTCAGTTGAACAGTTATTCTTTATTGAGAATAACTCTGTTCTCTATTGACCACATCTTCCTCATGAAGGCTTCCCAGACAAAAGTAGGGAAAAAAGAGTAAAAGCCCCTGATTTATGAAAATTAATAATTATTGCAAGTTGACTTCTTTTTCTCCTTGGAGAGTAACTCCCAGGAGAGACAACTGGGCATTCTTCTTAAAGAGAATGACAGTCAGCTGTATTCTGACCAAATTTTGCCAACCAGAAGACCTGACCACAACACTTTTCTGCACAGTTTAGACTTGGAAATGATTAAAAACCCATTGCCACCAGATAGCAGCAATTATCTGAGGACATTAGCAGATTCTGGGCTGGGTCTTTGTGCCAAATCAAACAAACCACTTATTTCCTCAGCTGTGGTCTCTCTTGCCAAGGATGTCCCCAGCTTTTTTGGAGATGGTCACAGGAGAAGGAGATCTGAGGAACAACTTAAGGGTTAGGTAATGCCAGGAAAGTCCCAGAATCTTGTACCTAGTGATCTTGCAGGGTTGGTCTGAAGGTGCATGGAGATATTTCCTCATGCAAGCAAGGGGCATTGCCCAAAAGGTACCTCTTCTTACCACCTCAGCTTGCAGAGGGCAGCACGTGACCCCAAGATGCACCAGATCAACACCAAAATTCATGGATGAATCAGGATGAGTCCTGCTAGGAACATGCTTTCTCCACATTCCTGTGTGATGAGTCATTTCTAGCAAAAGCTTCTCCCACATTACTTTCCACGTAGGCTGGAGCAACCCAGAAAGGTGCTGCTCAGTCTCCCACTCACTTCCATCCCATCCTTTCCTGAATTGCCCAGCTCTCCCAGAGCCCCTGTCTCTGATCCCAACACAGCCCTTCCTGTCCCCTACACTTTCATTTCTGTTTCTTTACATCTTTATTAAACTGTATAGCCACTTTGATAGGAAAATTGAAAAGAAAAAGATATGAGGAACAACAAAAAAGCCATAATTATGAAGATTCAATTTAATTTTAAAGGTTGTGGAAGGAGGAAAAAAAAAAAAGAAGCAGGAGAAGAAGAAACCAAATTAATTTAGCAGGAAAGCATTGCATGAAATATTGTTGGAGTTTAATAACCATGCAAAGACAGATGATATGTGTGGAAAAATTAGTTGTAGGACCTCATAATAGTCTATTAATATTTTCTACAGGCGCAGAAACCCTTTGCTGAATGATTGTAACAAAGTAATTTTTTTTTTAAGACATTAAAAAATATCTTCAAAAGAAGGAGAGAGCAGTAATGTACATATTGTACAGAATGGAGACCCCAGTGAGGCACGTCAGATCCCAGGCAAGATTCAGCACAGACTTCTCTGCTCTTCCACAGTGGAGGGTCCTCACACCAGGCTGCTTACTGGGGGGCAATTATCCCAAATGCTAGGATGAGGCCCCTTGACAAGGCATGGGAAAAGCATTTCTGGACCTGACAGGTAGGGAAAGGCATTTCTGCTGGCAAGGACAGGAGTGAGGTCCTAGTAGGCTGGGGAGATAGTTGCTCTGGGTGAGCAGGTCTGGCTGAGAAATTATCTCCTGAAGAAATTATTCTGTGTGCAGCCCCTGCTCCCTGACATAGCTGCTTGATAGAAGCAGTTTTCTCCTTTCTCCTCCCAGAAACCCCTCTATTGTCTCTTCCAAAGAAACCCCTGCTGCTCAGGAGTGTCCAGGCTCCAACAGCGGAGGATGCATTGCCAACCTCACATGTTTCTTCTTCCAGACAGCCTGTTCTGCCAAAGGCTGACATTGACCTTGAGCATCTCAGAGTGGAAGAGGCCAATGGCCTGTGAATCAGTGTGTCTGGATAAAGAGGTCCACAGCATGGCTAAAGCCCAGCCCCACACACAGCTATGCTCTTCCCTTCTCTGCCCTTCAACTCCAGAGAGAGGATATCCTCCAGAGAGAGGATAGACTCTGCTCTGCTGCCCTCACTCCTTCATTCTGCCATCAAAGTCTTGTTTTCTCTAGATATCACACCAAATGAGGCCAGAATCTTAATGACCATCCATTGTTTCCATGGTCAGATCTCCTGTCATCATCATGTGATAGCAATGGGCAGGTGCCCCACAAAAACAGAGAGAACAACATATTTTCTCAAGGCAGCCCCAGAAGACCAAATGTCAAGATCAAGCTCTTGCTAAGCCTGGAAGAGTCTTGAAGCCAGACATGGCACCAGAGCAGAGCAAGGCTGCTGGCTGATGCTGGATGCACAGCCTCACAAACTCAGCACAAAAGAGGAGGATGCTTGTGTTGACTTGTTACCTTCTGTGCCCCAACACAGATGGGACAAAGACCTCCTCAACACAGCATGATGGTGGAAAGCTGATGCTGAGGAGAAACATGCCCAGGATTAGCATTTGGCCAAGGTATAGGTGCTGCTCAAATGCTGAGGCAGATAGAAGGAGCCCAGATTTGGGGAGGACAAAAGGAATGGGTCAGGCCATCGGAAAGTCATGCCCAGCAGCATTTGGTTGGTCTCAACAGATGCACTTGTAGTATTATTAGTCTGAAGCATTCTGCACATGAAGGGAAAAGCAGTGGTAATGTTCCTGCAGAATCCTGTGAAACACACACCAAAACATATATGTGCACACATATGTCTATAAATCAGTGTTATAATCAACTCAAGCAAAACATCACCATGGCTGCATCAAGACAAAGGATGCCTATGAGGATGAGGGAGAAGAGGTCTCCATCTGTGGACAGTTTAACTTGGTCTCTCAAAAGGATGTATTTCCTTGGTCCTAAATGGGATTTGCTTTAGCTCCAAACAAAACCCTTAGGATCCTGGAAACTCAACTAGGTCATTCCCACAAGGTAATAATAAAATTAAAGAAAGAAATGAAATGAAATGCTGAAACAAATTTTTAAAAATAAAATAAATTAAAATCAGGATAAAACCAAACTGCAATTCCTCATTCACCTTCCCTTTTCTCCTATTTTAATCAGTATAGTACCATCCAGTTCCAGCCTCCCCCCTTCCCCTTTTTTTAAATACAGTCTAATCCTGAGTGTGAACTGATGTAGTTTGTGTGTAAGGGGGGAAAAAAATCTCTCTCTCTTTCTGCCTTTTTTTTTCCCTTCTTCTTTCCTTGGCCCAGTTCATTATTTTTCTTTCTTGTCACTCAGTGTGATAGGTTGAACAGAAGTGCACAGATGAGCACTGAAAACGGTGTCACAAGGCCTTAATCTAGTCTTTAATGCCTGACTTCAGAGATGTCATTTATCTTCTAACTGCAGCAGGCTTCCACCAACTTTATCTCTAATAATATATTGATGGATTAAAAGGGTCGGGCAGGAGACCGGGCTGGAAAAATTGCTTATTGACATCAAAATACAGTGCCCTCAACCTGATAAACATGGAGGGGCTCGTGTATCTCCCAGAATAGTTGGCGTTGCTATAATTTTTTTTTTTCCCCTAGCATGTTTCTCCCAGGTTCATGGGGTGGTCCAGTAAAATAAACAAACAGAACAAATAAATAGGAAATATAGTTTCTGCACTGACGCAGCTGCGCGGAAGCCCAGCCATCGCTGTAATAGTTTCTTAATGATAGCACCATGCAAGGCTATTCACTGCCACGTTTTGAAGAGACCTGACAGGGAAAGGCTGCCATTGTTTTAGTGGGTTAGGGGTTACTAGGAGGTGTGTGGTGAGAGATTGCAGCACCCTGTAATAGCATTTCAGGAAGCTGCTTCTTTCTCCGGTGGTGTAAAAGTCAGGAGCTGTCTAGCAATCTTTATGGCTGAAATTCATCCCTTGCTGCACAGATCTCATGCAAAAAAGAATTAAATAGGGGAGGAGAAGGGTTTTCTGTGCAGAACATCAGCAGAAATGCTGCCCCAGCCTCTGCTCTCCACCACAAGCCTGGAATATGGATACCTGGTAGGGAAATGCAAAATACTCTTTATTTAGGGGGTGAAATAGCCTTCTGCATGCCCCAGACACAGCCAGAGAAAATGGCTTGCTCCTCAGACACCACAGGCATTTTGAGTTGCCACTCACCCTTGATTTATCTCTCCCTTTCTGGTTTCAGCAATTTTCATTGCACATCTTGTCTTGGAGAGCACTCCTCCAAAGTCCTCCAACACAAAAATGGGCTGTGGCCAAACAGCTTCCCAACGTTCTGGGAGCAAACACACATTAGACTCAGCATCCTGTGACTTCTGTCAAAGGCAGCAGAAAGGTTCTCCACTATGTCTCTAATCCTATGGGATTACTGGCAGTCACAGATGGCACTGGTAGAAACAGTCACAGGTGAAAACCTTTTCCTTGCAGCGGGTTGTAGGAGGTTCAAGCTTTCACTGCACAAATGTTGCATTATTGGGGAAAGATGGAGTGCCTGCTGAGTCCATTGCAATGTGACTTTCATTTGTCTCTTGCTAAGGAAACTAGTTGCAAATAGAGACAGCTCAAAAGCATGGATCTTCATCCTGAGAAACACTCCAACATTTTAAGTCTGTTTTATAGGACAGTCAGGCTGCATGGCAACATCCTGAAGCCTTCTCTTGGAAGAAAAGGTTGAGAAAAACACACACTGAACAGGACACTGCAATTTGGACTGACGTTCCTGGGTCAAGCTTGAGCTACAGGTATTTTCCACCCTGATCCATCTGTTCTCCAATAGGACTCACTCAAAAATGCCACCCATACTGCACTCTGCCAGACTTATCCCCCTAAACTACTGCATAGGCTTCCTGGGAAGTCTGTGAGCCACTGAGACAGATGCAGAGATAAACCTTGTCACCCGAGAAAGCATTTCATTTCATTTTCCTGGAAAGAAATTCCATGAAAATCAATCTTCCCACAGAAAATTTTGATTCCTAGCAAAAAGCCTTTTTCTGATCGGGAATTGCCTCAACTCAGAACGATCTGAGCAGCCATGGCCACAAGAAGAATCACATTTCATTCCCACATGCATTGGGAGGGAATTTTTGTGGAGGCAAGCTAGATAGTACTTGAGGAGGTGGTAAAGGTCTGAGCATCATCATCAGAAGAGTTTTTAATTATCAGGAATTCTGGCTGCTTTGATCAAACCCCATAACTCAAGCTAGGTGACTTGGAGCAGTGGCCTAGCAGAGACCATGTTTGCCATGGAAGTGGTCCTAAGGTTGGAAGATGTGAGTTCAAAAGAGCTAACAAGCTTACACACCTTGAAACACTTACCCTTCCCTGATAGATGGAAAAAGTGGAAGTAACACCATAACTTATCACATAGACAATGCCAGATACAATGATCCCTACAACACAGAACCCACAAATCAAGCTCAGTGACTAAGCCTCACACAAATGGGCTCTGCAAGACCAGTGCTGATAAATACCTTTCCCATTCATGAACCCTAGGAAGCACAAATGCAAAAAGAAATACAAAAATTGGATAGAACAGGGGAAAATTAGCTGGATGGAACCTGATGAGCAGCCACATCATAACTTGGATTGTGAGCATTGCTCTGGGAGCAAAGGGCTGAGCATCACACAGCCTGGCATCCCAGTTCCTCAGATGGGAATGATTGGCAGGTGCTTGCAGACAGCAGAGCACAAGCTTTGCATTCTAAGATTGTCTTCCCAAAATTTACCTGCTGAAACACTGAACTTATCAGCTGCATTTATCAGCTGAAATGCCTCAGACTTCTGTGAAGCTGCCTCTGGCCAACCACTTGACAGGAGGAACGTCTCTGATTTTTTTGGCATGTGGAACTAAAGCAGTTCAGCTCAGCTGCTTCCCTCTGCACCTGCCAGTCAGTCCTGGTTGCAGTTTATCTAAGCACCATTTTCTAATTTCACTACAGCCAAGACTGTGACAATGCATTTTTGCAATAGGTAGCTAAAATGACAAAATACAAGGATTATTACACTTCAAATATAAATTGAATAAATTACTGTTGTTAGAAATTGGGATTTAATACCCATATTCTGTTAAGAAAACCCAGCTAGATTTTTTTGTGTCATTCTTTAATGTTTCTTTTTTTTTCTTTGCAAGTGGAGAAGTACCCCAAAGTGAGGTGGTTTTCTCCCTCAAAAATGGAATTCTCTGAAGCTTTTTACAGGACTTTCTTTCCCTTCCACTAAATTTCCTGGAAAGTGCCACAGTGACATAACCAGTGGAGAGTCTGGCTGGTGCTACTTGGTTTTAGCATCTCACTATTCTCTGAGACATTTCACAAATCAGTTTTTTTCAATGATACCCTTTGATTACCCCAGCCCTTTCTGAACTTCCAGCTGATCACTTGTCATCCCTTATATAAAGGAGAGGAGGTAGGATTCCTCATGTCAAAGCTTCATGTTAGAGCCTTTGCAAGGCCATGAGGCACAGCTATGTGCATCCTGCAGCCAGACCAAATGCCTCTACAGACCCTGCCATAGCATCACTACTCTGCTTAGAGGTATATGATATTAAGGAAGCACTGACAATAATTCATGGCTCTTCACTGTCTACTAACTAAGCCACAGCAAACTCCCACTGGTATCTTCTGCACCAGGGCTTTCTCCTCGAGGCTCAACTATTTTTCACTGTTAGGTGTTAATGTATTTTACAAGTCAATGATTTCACTACCTCATGGAGTAGCAAGTTCACTGAATGGTGAGGTTTTGTTCCAGGGTTGGTCATTTAAAATAAAATATATCCATATTGCACTTGGCCATCCTTACCTGTTTTCCTATTATTCTCCAGAAGTAATTGCAACTGATTTAATGGAGTGGTTCCCAAAAGGCATGAGTGTGCATATCCATTTGTTGTAGAGCATCCTGCATCTTCCAAGGTGCCTTCTCCCTCAAATCACTTTTCCGCTGAAGAATCACACTGTCAAAACCCTCATTATTTTATAACTTCTATGCCCCTTTTCTCTTCTCACCTTGTTAAATACTGCTGGAGCAAAGGAGTTCAGTAGCTCTACCATTTTAGCAACACCATTGATTTTGTCTCCCTCTTCATTTATTAATGGAACTACTTTCTCTCTAGTATTCCCTTTTCCCTGATATAATTGTAAAAGCTCTTTTTATTCCCCTTAAGCCTTTCTGCTCTCTGAGCTGGCCTTATCTTTTCCCTGCAAGCCTTAACTGACTGTATATTCTTGTTTAGTTCTCTTTTCCTTCTCCATTTTTCACTATAGGTTCTTTCTTTACGCTCCTATCTTTCGCCAGCGCTTTGTTATGCCACATTGGATGCTACTTGTCCTTCCATTTATTTTGATGGGAATAGGAGCATGTCCCACTCTATGGGGTTATTCTGGCATTTCTGGCCTTTTCTCAGCCCTCTGGAATCAACACATCTACCCAGTGCACCTGGTTCACCTCTGGCCACAGAGGCATCAGATAAGGTGTAGGCTGGAAATGCACCATTTATGAGAAGTCCCAAGCATGTGTCCCCATCTAGGAGGAACCAAAACATCCCTCTCAAGACCACAAATCCTTCTCTTCCTATTGGCAGTTCAGAGCCGACTCTTGTTTCTGAACCTAAGGTCATGGGGATTCCAAGAAGCAAGTGAGGAAATTCACAGTGTAGTTTTAATTACTGGAGCAACTATCATCCAGAGCAGTCCCACAGAGGCAAAAGATTGGATGGATTTTACCAGAGCCTCTGTGAAATTTCTGAACAGGATTTTATGTTACAAGCCTTGCAATACTGGTAGGTTAGACCAGCAGGTTCATGAGCCATCCTGGTTCTCTGGGTCCCTTACTTTTTGCAAGTGGAATCTCTTCGTTCCAAATAGGTAATAGCTTGAAAGAAAAAAATATCACAGCACTTTCTTTAATGAATCCTCATTTCCTTGGCAGGAATCAAAGCATTGCACTTTTAAAATAAGGAAGCACATGTGTCAATTCCATTGGATTTAGAACACATTAAAATGAAACAGTCTCCTGAAATTTTAAGAAATCCACCCAGTTCTTTTGCTGAATCTAAATCTACATTTTCCCATAGAAGATGCAGGGTGGTTTTTTTTTTTGCAGTAAGTCCACAGAATTGAGATGAGAATTATCCGAAAAACAGAAAACAATGCCTCTAAGGAAAGATTGAAGGAGTTGGGGTTGCTCAGCTGGAGGAGAGGTGGGACATTGCTCTAATCTCTGAGTACATAGAAGGCTTATGGAAAGAGGAAGGGATAGCTTTTCTTCCTGGTAGGTAAGATAAGTAGTCATGAGCTTAAACCACAGCAGGAGAGGCTAAGGCTGGATATGAGGGGACGAGGCTGTTGAAGTGCAGAAACAGGCTGTTGAGGGAGCAGGTTTTGCCTGTGTTGATGGAGGTGTCTTTTCAACAAGCAAGACCACAACATACCTGGAGTAGCACTATTCAGTTGGTGCTACTGCAAAGGTCCTTTCTACTTCCATTTTCCTGGGATTTCCCTGACCCTGCTGTCCTAGCAAGCACCATCCTGCAAGGTTCAATAGAGCAGCACTTCTATAGCACTGTAGGATTTCAGTAGATCCAGAGAGGAACATCTCAGAAGACCTGCTTGGTCTCCAAGTCTCCTACTGAGAAGAGGTGCTAGGCATTGTCCCTGTAATAAGCACTGCTGAAGCACAGGATTCTGTAAACACATTATCAAGAACATGAAAGACCCAGGCACTGGAAATCAGCTAGAGCCACGAAGCTGAAAGCTGCCAGGAGCAGTGCTGCAGGCAAACCCAACCCAGGAGGGCCCTGAGCCCCAGTAAAGGCACAGGGAAAGGAGGAGAAGGTGGGATCCCTCAGGGAATTTGGCACTGCTCCCTTCTCCAAGTCTCCCCTGGTGTGCACAGGAGTTAGAGCATGGCTAATTACAGGAAATTAAAGAGACTGTCTAAGCTGAAAGAGCCCTGGGAAGGGCTAGTGGACATCCATGGTGCCACTGCTGCAATTAGACGCACAGCAAGTGGGGCTGGAGTGAGAAAGCTTGGAATAGTGGGGCAGGAAAAGGTTAATTATAAGCCATTTCTTTGGAATCTAATTTCCAGGCATTTAATATTTGTAGATTATCTGTCAGGAAGGCCACAAAATGCATTTTAATTGATCTAGGCTGGAGTGGCAACCATGGGAGACTGTGACAGAACTGAGTTTGTCCTTAGCCCAGAGGACCACAGTGAAGATGCTCATGCAAGGACTGTGGAAGGCACCTGGCTAGAAGAAGTGTTCTAGACTGATGCCAGCAGTCAGGAAGCTTCTGGAAACTGAAAGAGTGCAGCAGATTTGGCTGGTTTTGTGGTGCAAATTCTTAGCTCAGTTGTTTATGGGGCTTTCATTTCAACCAGCAGGGGGGAAGGTCCTAGGTGTGCTCAGCCTTGCAGATATCTCAGAAGCATCAGGAAGATCCTTGCTACATGATGACCTTTTCCCAGGTCAGGCCTCTCCCTTGCACAAGATAGGGATGAGCGAGGGACAAGTAAAGGAAGAGGGAAAAGAGAGAGCAGAGGGGAGAGGACTGTAGGGCAAGGAGGATTGTGCATATCCTGGTGCAGTGCAAGCCAAGCCACAAACCAACTACACAGTCAGGCTGTCCCCATACTTGCTTCACTCAGTAACAGCAGCAGAGCTGGAAATCAGTGTAATGAGCCCAGCACCAGCCTGGGCACAACATGGCAATTAGTGCTGGGCTGTCAGTACAGCCAAGGTTTTCTTTGTCCTGCAGAACAATTACAGAAATCATTTGATATAATGCGTTGCTAAACTTGCTTCTGTGGTTATCCTGTAACATAAACTATTGCTACTGCTGCTATTACAAATAAATAATACTAAATTAAAACTAGTTAGGAAATGTCACACATTTTTAACCAATTTGGAAGAGAAATTCCCAGCAGAGGAGTGAGTTTTATAGAATGCCATGTGTCCCTGACAGTCAGCTGCTTGAGGACAAGCTCAACGTATCTCTTAGTCCAGGAGCTAGCTCCAGGATAGTCTGTTAGGAAGAGTTCAGGCAGTGAGAATGCCATCAGGCTTGGAACAGACATCAACACAGTCATACAGGGGATGCTCAAGGACATGAAAATGTCAAGTATGCCTTTACTGGTCACATTGTCTAAGAAATCCAACCAGAAGAAAACAAGTCCTGATCTTTGCAACTTTTCTAGCAACTCTTCCATTACTCCAGAAACATCCACGACACTGCTCTTTCCAGCAACGTGGGAAACTCCTTCCTACAAGAAAGCAAAGATTTCACATCAACTCCTCAAAAGATGAGATAATAATGTGCTTTCAGCTTGCCACACCTGAATATCTCCTATCTAGGCTTTTCTACATCATCCAAGAACACAGGATTAAAGCATTTCCATGCTTTTGAAGACTACATCATATGACTCCTTCCCTCCACGATTTATCTCCAGAGCAACTGGGGGCTTTGCCTTGCTGGTTTTGCTGAGACCCCTTTCCTGAGCATCAATGCTTTAGGGTTAGAAGCACACCTGCACCACCAGCCCCAGCATTCCTGTACCCATGCTGTAAGCGTGGCAAGTCTTTAAGCATTTTAAGGAGGAGAAGAGGTGGAGAAAGAAGGTCCATGTTTGCACAAAAAAAGAAACAATAATTCCTTCGGCAGTTTGATGTTAAAAAAAAATAAAACCTTGTAAGCTGCTCTGAAGCTTGAATGTCAGAAGTAGACCCTGGGGATGTGGATTAGAGGGCACAATGAAGGTGAGTCTGTGAAAGGAGCATCACGGATCTTTGGGCGATTGTTAATAATAACACAGAAATGCAAATCTCCAGGAGCTGGTGAGACTTCAGCCTGTGTGCCTACAAATACACATGTGACTCCAACCAAATTAAAGGAGATTCACACCAGGATGGTAAAAGGCTCATGGCTGAAGATGTTTGTTACAGCACAGAGGCCTTATCTCCAGCTGGCAGAGAGCAAGAGGTCCTTCATGGAGCAAGACCAGTGTCTCTTCATGTACAGAAAATGTAGGGAAGTGACTCTATCTAAATTTGGCTGCATCCATGAATATCCTCTTTGGGGGCATTTGGCCACCATATGCTGAACTACCTAGAGATTCCTTTACATGTGATGACAAGAAAATTGCATGCAGTTTACTGAATCTTGGCTGCAATTACAAATAATGGATCTGATTATCTCCTTCCTCCACTATTTCACCTGGCTTTATAAGGGAATCCATCCCAAACTCTTTGTGAAGCTGAGATGCTGCTAGAGGAGATGCTTCTAGAGTAGAATATCATGCCTGGGTTCCTCAGGCAGTAAGGGCTTTGGGGTTACTCTTCTGTTTTGGGTTTACAAGTTGAAAAGTGAGCCCTCATTCCATCCTGCTCTGAGCTTTGTGCAGTGTGTGAGGACAATGAGTCATTGCATACGTCTGTCACATAAAGACAAGCTCATGAATGTGGTTCATCAGCTCAAGACCCAATGAGAAAGGACAAATGCTTCCATAACAAACTTTGAGTCTTATTTTAAATGGTACAACGTTTGGGTTCTTGGGGATCAGCAGGAAAAGGGTTGAGCAAGGGTCTCCTTGAGAACCTGGACTGTGCTTAGAAGCACCCCAGAGCTTGGAAAGTGCAGGCATCTTCCCAGCCAGCACTTGGTCCTTAAGTATGACCTTCCACTTCTGTCTGCAGTGTTGCCATCAGACCTTCTCCCCCAAAAGCTGAATGCAAGTTGAAGAGGATGAAGAATAGACACCAAATACATTATTTAAGACAGCATTTAGGGAATATCATTCCAGCCTCCTAAAACTCTGGCTTTTCAGCCACAGATGATTTGGCCCAACCTTGGTTTCTGGCTCTTGAGAAACTCTGTTAGCCAAGATGGTCAGGCACATTGAAGCAAAGGTGGAGATTTCTAACAGATTGAGGGCAGGACCCAAGCTTTTGCTGTGCCTCAAACCCATATCCTTCCAGGACCCTACAACCAGCAGCAAGGAGAAAATGTACCACAGTAAAGTTAGCACTGGGTGGGTTTCACATTATGTCTCCAGAGAAATAGAGATAGGGCAGTCTTCCATGGGCACATCCCCTCATCCTTTCTCTTCTGAATCCTTTATTTTCTTCCCCCTTTCTCATTCTGTCTTTGCTTGCATTTCAAGGTTAAAAAAAGTCAGGATACAATAGTAAATATGTAAGATTAGCTCCTAAAATATGTTAGCAAGCGAAAGCTAAAGAAAGCCAAATGAATTTAAAAAAGGCTTTCTTGAAGCTTAGAACAGAGACAGTTCTTTTGATCCTTTATCACACAATAACAAAAAAAGCACCAAGAGAGATACATATATATAATATACATATAATATATATTTATATACTCCATGAGGGTGTGTATATGTGTGTGTGTGTGTGTGCATGTGTGTATTTTAATTCACATAGGCTTTCCTTTCTTTAAAATGCTGCAAGAAGCTTTTTTTTTTTTTTCTGCAGATTTCTTTTTCTTTCTTTTTTTTGATATTTCAAAGCTGGCAGTTCAGTAAATGGCTGGAACTGCCACATCTCTGTTCTTGCTAAAGAAATCAATGCTAATCCTATTACTGGCAGTTATCACCTATCCCAGAAACCGCAGCTAAAAGAAAAAAAAACCACTGAGATGTCAAAGTAGGAAAAAAGCATGGGGGAAGGGGAGAAAGCGCCCTTCATTCACTTTCAAACAGTGATTGTTTTCTTATTTTTGATCATTTTTTCCTGTTAAGAGAGAAACTAAACCACCAGAAAGAAAAAAAAAAAAAAAGAGAGGGAAAAAAAAAAGAAAGAAACCACCAAATCCATGCTCAAATAACATTAAGGACCTGGTTTAAACCTAAGCACCCACATGTAAACCCAGGCACCACCACGGAGAGCTGAGGCTCACATTGTGGTGCTGAGGTGAGGAGCAGGATCCCAGGGCTCTGTATCCTGTACCCAGACAGAGAGTATCCCACATCTCTAGGTCTCCTGCCCTGCCAGCTGCCAGTACTGCAGTACTGACTGCAGATCCAAAGCGATTGCTTGGGGCCAGTGCTGTCAAAGCAGGGGGAAGTGAGGGGTGTCAGCCCCTTTCTGAGCATGTGCTTTGCCCCTCTAAGGCACCCAGCTAGGTATTTGCACAAGGCAGGGAATTTCTTGGTGTTGCCCTCGGCTGGTTTGATGTGCTGGCTCTGCTTGGTACTGCCAGCTGTGCACGTGCCCAGTCTCCCCTGTCTGCTCCAGATGTGAGCAGATGCCCCGTTCCCTGATGCAGAGCAATTCTCCTGAAGTAGGACAGGTTCTGTGCTTCACATCTGCCTCTCAAAAGGCTTGGGTAGGTCAGTGTAGATTGTACTTCACCATCTGGTACTTCACTCATCTCAGCCTGGAGAAGAGAAGACTTCGGGGGGACCTAATAGTGACTTTCCAGTACCTAAAGGGAACTTACAAGAAGGCTGCAGAGGGCCTGTTTGCAAAGGCCTGCAGTGAAAGGACAAGGGGCAATGGTTTTAAACTGGAGAGGAGGAGATTTAAATTGGACATTAGGAAGAAGTTCCTCACCACAAGGGTGGTGGAACACTGGCACAGGTTGCCCAGGGAGGTGGTTGAGTTCCCATCCCTGGAGGCATTGCAGGTGAGGCTTGACAGGGCTCTGGGCAAGCTGCTCTAGTTGGGGATGTCCCTGCCCACTGCAGGGGGGTTGGACTAGATGAGCTCCAGAGGTCCCTTCCAACCCTAACCATTCTATGATTCTATGATCTGCATGGGATTTTGGGTCCCTCAAAGCTAATGTGCCAACCTCTTTGGTTCTCTTCCCATGTGTTCTTACAACACAGTCACACTTCTTGAGCATCCTTGGGGTATGTCTCACCTGCCCAGGATTTCAAGGTCCCCATTGTGATCATGATTAAAAGATGGAGCTCCTAAGGTCAACATACTACATGTAGGTCCTATTTTGGCCTGTCAGGTGGCCCTGCCCAGCCCACTTAATGTCTACTCTAAAATCCAAGAATAGGAGCAGTTTTTGAACCTTCAGGAAGAGGCAACGAGCTCCTATACATTAGACCATATCATCCTCCTTGCTGTAAGGATTAAGCAGGTGTTGGTCATCAATCTGATATGTTAAGGGCAGGCTGGTACCAGCCACACAGCTCACAGGTAACAAGCAAGTAGAGCACAAACCAAATAAGCAGCCAAGAAGGAAATAAAAATATATCCAAGTCAAAGGCTTGGACAACCAGAGAGTCAGGTGTTTGCTCCACATAGCCACAAGTTGATGAAGATGCTGCACATCTCCACAAGCCACAAGTTTCCTAGGACTTGGAGAAGCATCTCTGTAACACATCATCCTCACCACCTGTACCACCATGGGCATCCCTTCCTTCATTTTTCATCAAAACACCAGATCATTTTGGGCAGTGGCTTGCTGGCCTACTTGACAGAGTACAGTGAGGCAGAGTTACAACCAATTTGAAAATATCTTAAACTTGTCCCAGATGAGTTTGCAAACCCTAGGGGAGTCACCAAGAGATGGAGAAGCCACTAGGAGCCATGATAGGAGCGAGCAAAATCCAAACACTTGATTTTTGATACAGGGCTCAACCAGCAAAGCCAAACAAAGAAACAAAAAGCAATAGAGAGGAGGAAGGTATTGAGCTTGCTCCCCCCTGCCCTTTGGGTGGTTTACTCCTGCTCCTTCACAGCCTTGTTCTCCCCCTTCCCTGCCCTGCTGACCCCACCTCTGATGATCTAGCTGTGCATCTCCAGTTTTCCTTGCTGGTAAACCCTGCCCATCACAGCATGGCTTCAGCTAAAGTAGTAATAACCATCTAAGCCCAAAGGAGCTATTGGGGAGGGAGAGCAGTACCCATGCAGCTTCCTGAGGTCTTCATGAATGGGGTGGCCATGGCCCAGGCTGCAGGTACACAGTAACAGACAAGCAAGTAGGGAATAGGTGATGTAGAGAAGAAAACAGAGTCTCACAGTGATAACAGCAGGCCATGGAGACACTCGTGGGTGACAGAGGGAGAGCAGATATACATGGAGCTAATGACACCTCGGGACAGATCAGGCTCACACAGTCTGTGCACAGTGTGTGACAATGGCAGGGACAGAGCAGAGATATTTCCATCACAGGATGCAGCAGGGAGCAGGCAGCAGCAGTGCTTGATAGCAAAGCAGAGGCAGAGGTCAAAAAGGAAAGTGTAAGGATTTCTTAGCATGGAGAAAGAAATGCATAAAAGCAATTGCTGCGTGTGGCTGAAGTTTCAGTAGGGATGGAGACAGCTGTGAGGATGTGTGCTTTTTTATTTATGGTTGGAGGTGTTAAAGGAAAATAATTGTTGGACAATCCCAGACTAAAATTAGTCCTAGTTTGACTCAAAAGCAATGGGGAACATTTTGGTTACAGATTGCTATGAGATTTTTTCATGGTTTTAGTAGAGCTGAAGCGATTTTTAACAAAGACTATTTTTTGAGGTGGGTGGGGAGAAAATGTTAACAGTATGTCAAAGTATCATTAAAATAACTTAGGAGTGTCCAAAGATTTATGGGGTTTTTTTCTGTAACAAAGTGGTGGTGAAACCAAATCAATAGTTTGCAGTGAGGGAAAACACAGCATCCAGCCCAAGGTGTGAACAGACCCAGGGTCCTCATCATCTTCCCTCCATGCCCAGAAGAAAAGATAAAACAAGCATTCTTATTTCTTAAGAAAGTTTTTCTTTCCCTGCTGGAGGACAGGGTTGGGTGAGCCCTATCTTGCCTCCTCTCCTGGGCTTGCCCATCAGCAGGAGGGTAGTGGAGAATGGCACAACGTTATGTTTCTAATGGCAGGTGACAGCAGGACACGGAGAGTTCTGGAGGATGAACATCAACACAGTCAGGGTATTCCCATCCTCCATCCCAAGCCAGCTGGAGTGTAAATATCTGCATGAAAACAGTTCTTGTAATAAAACAGAGACAGAGCAATGCATCCACAGCAGGCAGAAGTGTAGGAGAGGAGATGGGGATAGCCATGGGTGACTAAAGCTACCAGTGGTGAATCCCATCCAAAGAATTTCCCTTCTTCAAGACAGTGTTTTAAGACTTTCTTTTTTTAATAGTGGAGATTTTTGGCCTTGTTTTCCATTTTTAAAATAAAGTCTGGCCACTTAGCTGAAGATCCAGCCTGGAGTATTGAATGTAATCAGCTATACTCCCACAAAGTGAAAGCCTGCATCATTTCTGTGCCCTGTGGGACAGAGCCAGGTTGTACCTGAGGCATCCCAGGAGGGCTCCCATCTCAAGGGGTGCAATAGGATGCTTTTAGCAGGGTGGTTTATAGAGGATTCTGGCACCTGCTTTCTCTTGCAACACTCTATGTTTTTAAAGATGATTTCCCCCTTTGCTGGGACACCTTTTAGCTGCAAACAGCTGTCTTCATGATTTGTAACTCTCAAGGAAAAATGAATGTGTGTTGCAAATTCATGCAGAGTTTCTGCCTGACAGAAGCACCTGGCAAGTTAGCTGCTGGGATATTTGCTTCCAAACTCATTCCCAATTGGTCCCACATCCTACCAGTCAGCAATTCCCAAGTGACAGAAGCCTGCCACGCTCCAGGGACAGGTGGTCACTGCCTTCCTGCAACATCACCCCATGGAATTGGGGTCCCCTCACTGATTCAACACCATCTCATCATACCAAGAGGATCCCTATGACAAAATCAGCCCCCATTTCCCACAGGAGCTCAGGGTACCCTCTCTCAGAGGGCTGTGCACACCACAGAGCAGGGCTGAGAGGCTGAAGAGGGACTTCGAGACAGTGGATAGATGTGCTCATAAAAAGTCCTTCGAGGATATGGGAATCATTCCTGGGGGAATAAAAGCCAACCTGGGAAAGCCAACATTTTGCAAGAAAAAGGGAAACGTTTTTTCCCTCAGATTCCCAGCAAGCCATAGCATGAACCTCAGAGGAGAGCTTGTGCTGGGTCAACCACCTGATCCCAGAACGCTGCCAGGATAAGCTCAGTACAAACATCTGGACCCTGTGTTCTACCCATGTGGACCTCCAGCTCCTCTCCTTGCTCTTCTGGGCAGCAAAGCTAACAGGGGAGAGGCACTTGAGCAGCACGTTCCCAAGCCCCTCTCCATGCCCACCCCTTTTTTTCCCTTCCAGCCAGACTCCTGTCAAGTTGCTAATGTCTGCTGAGTAAACAAGCCTTGAATTTGAATAGTGAACAATAAAAAGAGGGAGAGAGGCACACGGTCATCCATACCGCAGAGTGCCCTCTGGGTACCAATCAACGGGAGCGGGGGATGTACCAGTTAGCAACGAGATGCTCCAGCTGCACACTGCCTACTCGCAGGTTTTGGGGAGCGGGGACGATGGGGGTGGAGGTTAATAGATTGCAAAGATCAAAGGTCTGACGAAGTCTTGTTTTCCCGCCCAGCGCTGCTGACGCGCTGTGGTCTCACCATCGGGTCTGAGCCTTAGCGGGGGGCAGCCCCTCACCCCAGCACCAGGTCATGCTCTGCTGGCATCATCTTCAAGGGTCAGCTCTCCTCTGAACAAACTGAGGCTTCCAAAGCGTTTTACCAATGCAGTGCACACAAGTGGCACAATGACAAAGAGTGGGAATGGGGGGATGAAGGTTTTCCAGAATACAGGAGCAATGATCAGCCATAAGAAAACATAGGCAAGGGGGGCACAGCTCCCCAAATCATTATTAGCTCTCTAGCTCTGCAGCAGTGAGGAGAAATGCAGCCGATGAAAGGCACAAGAGAGGACTTTTGAGGATGCTCCCAGGTATCTTCTCCCTTTGGAGCCACAGTGCAGCAGAGCCTGGGTCAGAGTCTGCAGCCACCCAGGGAACCTGCTTTCTTCCATCCCAGACATCTGACACAAGCAGTTTTCCAGAGCAAACTGCCATTTCTTTGAGATCTGCAGATGCTTCCCCTGCCAGCAACAATAAGAAGCTACTAAATGATGTCAGCAACTGTCTGTCTGAGTCCTGTTTAAAATAAACCATCTTTTTAACACCAGTGGCATTTCACCACATCATCAGCACGAGGCTGGCTCAATTCAGGTATAGAAAACCCTTTAATTATAAGTCAAAATAAATAAAACATCGTGCCCTTGGGCCCATTGCAGAGTGCTGCCTCTGATAGGAAAACACTTGAAGGCAGAGTGGTTTTAGGAAAAGGCAGCTCACTGTGCTGTGCAGTTGAGGGGAGGAAGGAAAAGCAACACTGAAAGATCAAACCCATGCATGGAAGTCTGAAGGAGATCAGGAGCTGCTGACAGAGCCCATAACCAGGAAAGAAATTACCCCAGCTCAAAAAAGCACAAGCAAGGAGTAAAGAAAGGAGGCTATGTGAGAGCAAGAATGGCCAGAAAACACCTGGTAGCTGCTGCTGCAAGGAAGAGAGACAGCTCATGACAAGGACAGAGAGGAAAAT
>VWZO01012598.1:536443-551443 GCA_013396975.1 Bucco capensis
CCTCCTCTGGACCTGCTCCATCAGCTCCATGTCCTTTCTGTATTGAGGAATCTCAATATCTCCCTTCATCTCCCCAGGACTGCACTCCCCACCTGTGAACAAGGGTAAATCTGGTCCCTGCTCCCAGGCTTTTGCTGGGCTGTGCTAACCTCTGTCTGGATGGCAACTTCCTCCCTAAAGAGCCTGTATCAACTGCTCTGGACCTGTTGGGACCTGTGCAAGCATAGAGGCCATTCAAAACAGATAATTATAACTGGGCCAAGAAATCTAAGCTCTAATGCAGGATTTAGCCCCAAGTCAAGGAAGTTTGGCTGTAGTCTGCCACCATGAAGCCACTGCACTTTTAAACTGCAGTACAACTGCCACCAATTTATTATTGTATTAGGGTTTTATTCTCTAGAAAGTGTACACATAAAGATATATCAGATGAAGCATCATATTCCAGAAGAGCCAACACAGTTGAACTTAGTCTTCAGAATCTTAGTACTGTTTAAATATGTAGTTCATTAAAGCAGAGATAGTTGAAGGAAGCTAAGGAGACTCCATCCAATTCTACAGTTTACAGGGGGGCAAGGTTGTGAAGCACTAAGAGGTCAGTAACTAGATCTGCTCAAGGAGACAGATCAGGCAGGTCTCTGCCAGCAGGTTTTTTATTTTGTGAGTTTTGAAAGCTATTATAGCCTTTATCCCTGTACAGTTTCTACAAGGACAAGCTTCTATTTTTTTTTTTCCATGTAAAGATCATAATTTCAAGTGCACATCTTGTGGTTTTAGCCCTCTGTGCATTTTATTCCCATGCAGAGTGTGGGTCATGTTACATGATTCAAACCTTTTCTGTAAGGACAGTAGGAGCAGTATCTGAGGTTGATTGCAGTACTCTGGTTAATCAAGTGTTCCTAATTTCCCCCAGTTGTTCCTTTTTCTAGCCCCTATTTCCTTTGTTCTATAATTAGGTCCACATATTCCTATTTTAACTCTTCAAGTCCTTAGGCCCAAAACACATTTCTGATTGCAGATGCTGCCCTCCTTTGAACTTTTACCTTCCTGACTCAGCTGCTGAATATCTGAGTGCTGAACTGCCCTGGTGCTATCAGTGGCTTTGCCACACTCTGTGAGCCAAAATTTATTGTGTTGGAGCTTTGATCACCTCAGCTCCCCATCACAGTCGGCAGGAGAGAAGGACAATGCTCATGGGAGGGCAAACAAGAATGCAGTGATGGAAGCCAATGTGCCCAGCTGTCCATCATTCTCATCTCCTCAGTAGTTATCACAGGGCTGATGGGAGCCAAGGCCTTCTCAGGAAGAACAAAGATGAAGTGGTTTCAAGTCCTTTGACTCTTCATGGAGTGTGCAAATGCTTTTGCTAATATTTTAGTGTGTGTAACCATGAAAAGTGAATTTGGAAACAAATGGAGCTATTCCAGGGTTACTCTGTGCAAAAAGAAACACCACCACCAGACAGGAGTGAGGTGAGGATAAGTGAAAAGACAGAATAGAAGGAATTATAGCTGTGGTGAATGAATAAAGCAAAAAAGAGAAGCAAAAAGAGAAAATAAAGAATACAAAGAGGGGAAGAAATACAAGTACAAAGCAATAGTAGCACTACAGTAAGCATGGAACAAGCAAATAGATGCTGGGAAGAGAAAGGGAAAAGGAAAAAAGGCATAATGGAGGAAAAAAGGGGGGAATCAAGGGAAAATGGGTACAGAGTGAAAGAAATCACTCTCCATCTTGACTTTGGAGTAGACCAAGTGTTTGAAAGATTTTTCAAGCTGCTGACAAAACCCTTCCAGCAATGCTCCTAGCAGCACCCTCAAGGGCTCTGGTACTTCTTCAGGAGATGCAGTCTTGCTGTGATCACAGGACTGTGTCCTGGGACATCTGCCTCCACAGCAACTGACTTAGGCACCAGCAAGTACAGGGTTGTACGAGATGGATCCAACTATATGATCAGAAGCAGAAAAATTAAAAACAAGAGGGAAAACAGAAGAGGAAACTCACATGACTCTACTCAGTCTCAGAAGCTGCATGGCCCTATGCTTAGCATTACTCATCAGCCTGGAGGATTAGTGCTGAAACTGTAATTTTGTTTCAGCTTATTGGCTAGGGATACTGCCACTCCTACAAGGAGGCTATACATATGGGAAACACAGACTAGGACCAGACCAGACCATCCCATTCCATTCCTGCTGCTCATCCACTCATCCCCTCACCCAGCCCAGGTAGCATGCAGAAGGGCTCATTCTCATCCAGGACGCAGAGCTAACACACACAAACACCCACAAGTGATGTTGAAGTGACAATCAACCCTCCTCATGCTCCTGCCTAACAGCACCCTTCCAAGCAGGGTGCGCCATGGGGAACTCACCGGTGATGCCAAGAGGAGTCTCCTGCCTTCCTCCCTTAGCCCGGCTGGGCGCAGCTACAGCTGCTCCCCTTCCTGGGCAAGATAAAGGGCAGTGAGTGGGAGGGCAAAGAGCCACACCTGGAGAGGGGAGGGGTCTGCAAATGAACCCAGGTGGTTTGGGGGAATAGAGCGAGGAAATGGAGTGGGAAAGGGGAGGTGGGGGCAGAGGAGGGACATAAGGTGGGAGAGGGGTCAAGTGGGGCCCATCTCTGGAGATATTCCAATCCTGACTGGACACCATTCTGTGCAACCTCCTCTAGATTCAACTGCTCTGGCAGTGGGGTTGGACTAGATGATCTGCAAAGGTCCCTTGCAACCCCTACCATGCTGTGATTCTATGTAATAAAGCTGTAAGATAATAATACTCAACAAGGAGATCTTGCAAATGCTTGTGAATGTCTTCCGATTTCTGAAATAAACTCTTCAATCAACTGTATTGCTGAGACAATTGTTGAAGGCAAGATTTAAGTGACAGTCAGAGCAGGTCAGCATACACTTAGGCTGAGATGCATCACTCTTTGAGTTTGAAAAGTGCATATCTTACCTGTTCTAGGCATCATTTTCTTCCAACTCAAAGGTGAGAGATAAGCCCCTCTGATGAGCAACTCTCTCCAGCAAGATATGTGCAAGGAAGATGGGAGGTGTACAACATCACTCACACTAATGCAATGTACTCCAAAGAAGTCCTCTTCACCTTGTCCTTCAAGATGTATCTGGTCCCTCTAACCTGGTCTTGATGATACAAAGCATTCAGGAAAAACATGAGTATGCAATTGCATCTGCATCTACATTAAACCAAGAATAAAGCTTTAGCTGGGTGTGTATCCAATTCTTTGGCACATCAGGGAAAGGACGCATGGATGGCTTGTTCACTAACCCACAGTCTCCCTGCCAGAAAGCTGTGCCAGAAGTTATCAAGAAAGCTGCAAAATGAAAGCATGATATGCTGTGGTAATTATGTATGCTTGGATATATGTTTTTTTTTACAAGTGTTCTGCCTTTTAGTAAATATTCTTTAGCATCTCTATTGTACCACTGCAGTGTGGGTAGCTGTAAAAATGGTCATCTCATCCTTATTAATTCTATCAGTGATACAGATGACCATCCCCTGGCTAGCTGCAAGAGGGATGAAAATAGCTATGAGGTTTGGAGGGACCAAAAGGCCATCTGGCAGTGGCATGAGAGAGAGTTTAGTGGCATCAGTGAGTAATCTGTGTCTTTTGAAGGGTGGCAATACTAACATCACTCAGCAATTGCTCAAAGTGGCTTCTCCCCACCTAAAGCATAGAAAAGCATAGGAGAGACCCACTCACTCCTGACCAGCATCTGTCATTGTCCCTTATACCAATTACACAGGTTAACACTATACCTGTAAGAAGCTTTGAGAACTCCTTCCCCTGCATATTAATTGTCATCTCTTTGATGAAATGCACAAACCCGTTGACTGGAGGTGTGTAAATATTTACAAGGCACGCCCAAGGAGGGTCAGAAACCAATATATCACCTGAAGGAAGAATATATGCTCAGCCACCATAAAGACCTGATCTCACATTTGCCCTGAGCAATTACAGTTAAGTAACTGCAATCTGAGCACATATTTAAGTACTTATGCAAGGAAAAAGGCGCGGATGACCTCGATTATATTTGCATTGTGTTTCCTGTTGTTAGCACTTCCTTGGTGAAATTACTGCAATACATCTTGGACTCCAATTTCATCTGCCACCTCCACGAGAATGCAGCCAACCTTTGGAGAAGTCCAAAAATGCTTAGAAGTTGAGCTGTATTTCTTCTTGTACAGCTCTTCCGCCCTGTCTCAGCAGTTGCTCATGTCTCCATACTCCCTTGTCCAGGAGATCAGCAGAAATAAATTTGCCCCAAAGCTCCTCTGAAACTCAGGCATCACCCTCAGCAGATGGAGAGCAATTATTTCAACTGGCTGCCTCATGACCTGCTCTGTTGAATGGCTATACTGAAACAACACATTTCAGAATGCCTTGATTGCTGTTATTTAACAAGAAGAAACAGAGGGCCCTTGCAACTTTCTGTTGCAATCAAAGCTATAAAAATTTCATAGCTGTAGCCTGGGGGAGGCAAAAGTTTGTATTTTGCAGACAATTACAAATCTAGCTCTTTCCATATAATTTTTCACCTGAGGACTCCATCCAGGTACATACCACAAAAAAGTTAAATGTCATAAGGTGAAAGATTAAGTTGTGAAATGCCATAATTAAGGTGTTTGTTATTAGAAGGAAGTTCTTTACCTGGAGAGTGGTTAGGCACTGGAACAGGTTGCCCAGAGAGGTTGTGGATGCCCCATCCCTGGCAGTGTTCAAGGCCAGGCTGGATGCAGCCCTGGGTGACCTGGTCTAGTGATTGGCATCCCTGCTCAGTGTGGGGAGGTTGGAACTAGATGATCTTTAGGGTCCCTTCCAACCTGGCCATTCTATGATTCTATGATTCTAAGATTCTCATGTCTAAGCCAGGAGAGAAGGACCTCAGCTCCCATGCTCTTTGCCTGCTTCATTCAGTAGGCAGGATGTTTAGGTTGGTTTGCAGATGGTGTGCCCAGCCTCTTTGTAGTTCATTTCCAATGCAGAAATTCCTCCACTTCTGCCTGGAGACCATTCTTCATGGTTTTCAGTTGTCTTCACAGAGCTGTGCCCCAGTGGACAGCTCTAGATAGAGTAGGGGGTTCCACGGGCCCCTCTGAAAGCGCTTTGTGTGATTCTATGTTCCTTGCCACTGAGCTAATATTTGAGTTGCTTTAATTTGAAATAAAAGATTAAAAAGAAAACAAGTGCTGTTATATAGTTGCCTGGGGCACCCATTGGGACAGTGCTGCATCCTGCTTCTAAAGATCAGGGTGACTCAAGCTAGGAGGGAAGAAGCATTCATCTTCCCACCTCCAACTGTGCTTTGTGGACAGACTGCACCCTTTGTCACTCCACAATGCACCTCCTTTCCCAGTGTGGGAATAGCTGCTTAGAGCACTCTGTCCTGAAACAGGAGTCCATCCTCAGGAGAAATTAACATTCCCAATTTTCTCATTAACACAAAAGGTTCTTCTCCTGCCAGCTCCACCAGAGCTGCAGTCGATGGAGCATCGTTCAGAGGTCCAGCTGCACTATGGTAATCTCCAGAGGCTGGGAGATAAGAGCAGCCAGACCTGTTCAGAACAACACCAATGTCCTTGGTACCAGTGTCTCTGTACACCCACAGATGCCAGAAGGAGATGTAGAAAAGACCAGGACAATCTGCTGTGGAAAAAAGCTTCCTTAAGTCCTGGAACATGGAGATTTAAAACTTTTATAACAGCTTTTTTCTGTGTAACGTAACTGGAGGACTTGGTGCATCAATACCTTGGGGCAATGAATTCCCTAAGCTATGTATGAAATGCTCACAAAAGTGTCTTTTTATCAGTTGCAGTTCTGTTGCCTTTCAAGTTTATTCAGTGTCCCTTTGAATGAGACACTGTTGTAATTGTCTAAAAAATAAATTTGATTGCCTGCTTGACCTCCTTTATGCCATTTATTACAGTCATTTCATTTCCTATTCATTCTCTCCTGGGAAAAAACAGAGAGGATATTGTCACTCTAGCTACACTTGGAAGTATTTGTATTGCCTATCTCTAAGCCTTTATTGTTTCCTTGTTTCATATTGGATGTGACAACACCAGAACTTCAACTGGCTTCAAGGAGGCAGGCCACACTCAGCAATGGCAATGGCAGCTTCCTCACCAGTTATAGCTTTATTTAAAATACAAGTCATAGTTTCTTGCTCTTTTTGTCATCAGAAAAAGAACAGAGAATAAAGCAGAGAGCACTGCAGTGATCCTGTACCAGTCCTGGACTGTGAGTGATGGTGCAGATCTGCTGCCATTTCACAAGGTCCCACAGAGGATCTGGGAAAGACACAGACCAGGGTAACATTGTCATGGAAGTGTTCTGGGAAGGCTTCTGTGCAAAAAAGTGATAACACAGATGATCTGCAAAATTGGTTAGTGGTCTGCTGAGCCAGGAAGACTTGGTCAGAAGAGAATGAATGGATCACTGAGCTTTCTCCAGTGACAGAGCTTGGACATAGGCACTGAAGCTCGGGATGAGCAGGCTCAGCACAGCTACAAGACATCAGCTCTCCCTCCCTCCATGGACATTGCCTTGTACTTGCAGATCCCAACATCATTCACCGGAATGGTGCTCCGTTGTCCTGTCCAGTTGGATCTTCTGTAGGTGAGTGATATTCAGAGCTGATGGTCATACTTAACTATGGGATACCTGCAAAGTCAAATACACACAAAGGACAGTCCTGCTCCAGCATCTTGCTCTCTACTAACATTGAGTGTCAATCACTTCTTCCAACCTTGAAGTCCACTTCTAAGCAACAGTGGCTCTTCATCCATCCATTGCTGTAGGATATCTTAGCCACTCATTTGACTACTTAAAGACTTCTACTCGGAGCTGCTGTGTTTTCCTTCATGTTAAATGATTTTTCTTGTATCTTTTGAAAGGTGTTGCTTGGTCCTGCTTTTGAACACTGTTTTGACCTATTCTCTTGGCACCAGGTTCAGCCTTGCTGGGTAGCCATTCTCAGGAGCACCCTTTGAATAAAGTTCAGTATGGCTGTGCCCATCCTGCTACATAGACAACCATGTGCCCCAGTAGCCCTGCTGCTGAGTTCTACCATGTTCATCCCAGCTGCACCATGAACTACCATTTGGGCTCTAAACATTGTGCTGAGCACAACTGTATTGTCAGCAGTGTGGTTTACTGAATCACTTACAACCTATTTTGAAAGCTGGCCCCATTCTGTTGTTCTGCTATTTTCCACCCAGACACAATATTTCTTCCTAGTCTTGGATGGGTTGATAATGAATGGTATGAAATAGCAATGAATAACTAGGCTTCTGCAGGGGGGATATAGGATGGGATGCAGTCCAGGACCTGCTGAAGTGTTTCCCTGATTATTTGAAGGGGTCACTGTTCAATGACAGGCAAAAAGCCCTTTCTCTACGCTGGATGCATTCTCCTTACAGTGCTGGGAGCTTTTGCCAGCCTGAGAAATGAGAGACTGGGACTCAAAAGAAGTAAATGGCCAAGCTGATTTACTTCCAAATACACAACAACAACAACAAAAATTGCTGTTGGGCAGGGACCTCATTTGCCAAGTTTCAACAGAGCAAAATTTTACAGTGAAGTTACAACCACTTTAAATGCCATTGTTGGTTTAGAATGGAAAAGCTGGCAGACTGGTAGCTAAGAGTGCTCTTCCAAGTGATGTTTTACCATGATGCATACTCTACACATGGGATGAGCTGAAGATTCGTGTGATAAATTTTGGATTCATTTCATAAACAACCCTTAGCCACTTCCCCCATGATTTTCCCAGATCTTGGCTATTTCCAGAATTTCTTCCAGTAGTTCACTCTCCTCAACCAGTGACCTCACCTCAAAAGCAGTCTGCCAAAGCCAGCTTTACTGCTTCCCAAGGCTGTGAAATTTCCTTCCCAAATGCACCACAAGAGGAGCAACAACAGTCCAGAACTGCCCAGGGCCTTAAGAAATGATCTCTGATAAATAGAAAGAAAACCCAAATCAAACAAACAAAACACAAAACAAAACAAACTTAGATTATGGACAAAATACCACAGCCCAGGGAAGCCAAACTTGAATGTTGTATTGATGAATGGGTGCCAAAGTCCTAATATTAGCAATAACAGAGGGACTTTTCATTTTGTGTTACTACTAGCTCCTCCTTGGAGGTGCTGGAGGAGAAGACTAACTAAACCAGGTTTGCAGAAGAGAACACAGATTTAGGTGTCTGTGTTAAATGACCCTTCTGAGGTGTTTGGGAAAATGTTACATTTAGCCACTATTTCTTTTTTGGGGATTTCACTTGGGGTCCCCAGAGCTAAGCCAACTCCAAAGTGGCTCTTCAGCAGATCTTGGCCAGAAAAAACAAATCCAACAGGGTGTGGAATGCAGAAAAAAAGAAATCTGCTTCTATTTGCATGGACTAGCTTCAGCCCTCTCTTATATTTCTCCTCTGTTGTGTTTTATGAGTCCCTCTTGCAAGCTAAGCCATACCAGCTTTGCCACAAGATGCTGGGCTTGTGAGCAGTTTGGATAGAGTCTCCCATACTATCTGAGCATGAACAGAGTGAGACAGGGCTCAAAGTGTGGCTTTAAAGCATGATGAAGCTGCTAAAGAAGAGCCACCAGTCCATTTCTTCTCCCCAGGGCCTGAGCCTGGCTGAGTTGTAGCACGTGCATGTTTCAGAGATGCTGTTGGGGTGCAGCCCCTGATGGCCCCATTCTGGAAGTTCACAGGGAAGCCAAGAAATCTGTTGCAAGCCTCATGCTTAGTTTGCATTCATTTCCTTCCCAAACTCTCATTACCCAAAAGAAAGAGAGAGAGAGAGAGAGAGAGAGTNGTGCCTTTTTTTATGCAGGAAATAATGGGTGAGCTTGGTACTCCTGTTATCCTGCTCTCACAAATAATTAAGACTACAAAGGGTACAAATCAGTCTGAATGCACGGCACAAAGGCTCAAGCTATGCAAAGGTCTTTTTCTCTCTCTCTCTCTTCTCTCTCTCTTTCTCNAGGGACCTCATTTGCCAAGTTTCAACAGAGCAAAATTTTACAGTGAAGTTACAACCACTTTAAATGCCATTGTTGGTTTAGAATGGAAAAGCTGGCAGACTGGTAGCTAAGAGTGCTCTTCCAAGTGATGTTTTACCATGATGCATACTCTACACATGGGATGAGCTGAAGATTCGTGTGATAAATTTTGGATTCATTTCATAAACAACCCTTAGCCACTTCCCCCATGATTTTCCCAGATCTTGGCTATTTCCAGAATTTCTTCCAGTAGTTCACTCTCCTCAACCAGTGACCTCACCTCAAAAGCAGTCTGCCAAAGCCAGCTTTACTGCTTCCCAAGGCTGTGAAATTTCCTTCCCAAATGCACCACAAGAGGAGCAACAACAGTCCAGAACTGCCCAGGGCCTTAAGAAATGATCTCTGATAAATAGAAAGAAAACCCAAATCAAACAAACAAAACACAAAACAAAACAAACTTAGATTATGGACAAAATACCACAGCCCAGGGAAGCCAAACTTGAATGTTGTATTGATGAATGGGTGCCAAAGTCCTAATATTAGCAATAACAGAGGGACTTTTCATTTTGTGTTACTACTAGCTCCTCCTTGGAGGTGCTGGAGGAGAAGACTAACTAAACCAGGTTTGCAGAAGAGAACACAGATTTAGGTGTCTGTGTTAAATGACCCTTCTGAGGTGTTTGGGAAAATGTTACATTTAGCCACTATTTCTTTTTTGGGGATTTCACTTGGGGTCCCCAGAGCTAAGCCAACTCCAAAGTGGCTCTTCAGCAGATCTTGGCCAGAAAAAACAAATCCAACAGGGTGTGGAATGCAGAAAAAAAGAAATCTGCTTCTATTTGCATGGACTAGCTTCAGCCCTCTCTTATATTTCTCCTCTGTTGTGTTTTATGAGTCCCTCTTGCAAGCTAAGCCATACCAGCTTTGCCACAAGATGCTGGGCTTGTGAGCAGTTTGGATAGAGTCTCCCGTACTATCTGAGCATGAACAGAGTGAGACAGGGCTCAAAGTGTGGCTTTAAAGCATGATGAAGCTGCTAAAGAAGAGCCACCAGTCCATTTCTTCTCCCCAGGGCCTGAGCCTGGCTGAGTTGTAGCACGTGCATGTTTCAGAGATGCTGTTGGGGTGCAGCCCCTGATGGCCCCATTCTGGAAGTTCACAGGGAAGCCAAGAAATCTGTTGCAAGCCTCATGCTTAGTTTGCATTCATTTCCTTCCCAAACTCTCATTACCCAAAAGAAAGAGAGAGAGAGAGAGAGAGAGAGTGAGTGCATTCAAGTGGAAATGGTTGGAGTGCACTTAGAGGAATTTAGCCAAAAGGAAAAGGATAGATGATGGTGGCTTTTTTAATTTTTTTTATTTTTTNTTTCATTTATTCTCTTCTTCTGACAAGAGGTGGCTTAGAAAGATACTTAGCAAAGCAATGAACTGGTCACTCCCAAAAAGCAAGAATTTCCCAGTTGTTTTAATTGCTTGTGATACATATATGGACTTTATAGATCTATATACGTATATATATATATACGTATATATATATATATACACACATATATATATATATGAAGAGAGTGTTTGCTCACTCCATTATTTACTGCATACTACTTTTGGAGGAGGAGGCTGCTTGCTGGAGAAATCTTCCACTGAAATGTTGTACCTTTGTTTCTTTGTGGATCTACTTTTCTCCTTGGGAGGTTTTGGCATGGGAGGATGTCACAGATTTTGAGGGCAGGAGACCTGGAAAGGTCTTTTTTGCATATGTGGTTCACAGGGAAAAGGAGCAGCAGAAAAAAATGAGTCCATTTGGTGGGAAAAACTGGCTGCATGAGGCCAAATGCAGGAGGATTTGTCCAGCTTCAGAGCAGATAGAATCATAGAATCATACAACAGTTACAGCTGGAAGAGACCTTGAAGATCATGGAGTCCATGATCTATCACCCCACTAAATGATGCTCCCAGATCAGAGGCTCTAGGTGCATTCTGGTGTTAACCCAAGCTCCAAACTACCCAGAGACCTCACATGAACTCCTAGCCCCTTTGGCAATTTCCCTCTACTCTGGCCAAGGTCAACTGATAGANTTCTCTCTCTCAAAAAAAAAAAAAAAAATCCTCCAGAACTTAAAACTGTTTTAATCAGCTGAAAAACATACGTGGGCTTTACAGCTCTGAGACAGCTTGCACAGGCTCTGATAAATGCCTATCGCTCATTTGCATACGCTAACAGCTACACTTTAATCAGCCTCCTAATCCCTGATGATATTAATGAATTTTTTTTATGCTCTCTCTCTCTCTCTCTCTCTCCTTCCTCCCCCCACACCCCCCTCCCGGTTTTTTTTTAGTATCATGTTTGCTAATTCAAAACCGATCAGCGGCTTCTGTGTGCCTTTTTTTATGCAGGAAATAATGGGTGAGCTTGGTACTCCTGTTATCCTGCTCTCACAAATAATTAAGACTACAAAGGGTACAAATCAGTCTGAATGCACGGCACAAAGGCTCAAGCTATGCAAAGGTCTTTTTCTCTCTCTCTCTCTTCTCTCTCTCTTTCTCTCTTTTCATTTATTCTCTTCTTCTGACAAGAGGTGGCTTAGAAAGATACTTAGCAAAGCAATGAACTGGTCACTCCCAAAAAGCAAGAATTTCCCAGTTGTTTTAATTGCTTGTGATACATATATGGACTTTATAGATCTATATACATACATATATATATATATGAAGAGAGTGTTTGCTCACTCCATTATTTACTGCATACTACTTTTGGAGGAGGAGGCTGCCTGCTGGAGAAATCTTCCACTGAAATGTTGTACCTTTGTTTCTTTGTGGATCTACTTTTCTCCTTGGGAGGTTTTGGCATGGGAGGATGTCACAGATTTTGAGGGCAGGAGACCTGGAAAGGTCTTTTTTGCATATGTGGTTCACAGGGAAAAGGAGCAGCAGAAAAAAATGAGTCCATTTGGTGGGAAAAACTGGCTGCATGAGGCCAAATGCAGGAGGATTTGTCCAGCTTCAGAGCAGAGAGAATCATAGAATCATAGAACAGTTACAGCTGGAAGAGACCTTGAAGATCATGGAGTCCAGCCTTTTTCCTAGCCCTATCACCCCACTAAATGCTGCTCCCAGATCAGAGGCTCTAGGTGCATTCTGGTGTTAACCCAAGCTCCAAACTACCCAGAGACCTCACATGAACTCCTAGCCCCTTTGGCAATTTCCCTCTACTCTGGCCAAGGTCAACTGATAGATCCAGCTACTTCAGTCATGCAGATCTTTCCCTTCTTTCCACCCTTGGGTGCAGCTGTGAGATTTCAAAGTGGAGCTTGTGTGAGTCCCACTGCAAGTCACCTCTGTAACTCCACTAGAGCAAATGACCTCTAAGAGATCCTCCATTTGGAATATCTTCTCCTGTTGAAATGAAATCAGGTGTAAAAGTAGTATTTCTGAATCCTTCTGGATTTTGCTGAGACCATGAAACACATTGCTCCACAGATGAATGGGTAAGCCAGTGAATATGCTACAGACTGATTAATTCGCATAGAAATGGATTGATGGACACACAGAGACTAACTTGGATGATGGACTATCCAAGGAAGACTCTCAGAAATAGGTTTTCTCAACACTTTTGGTAAAAAAGAGAGGGACCCAAGTCATGCCATTGGCCACAGTATTGAATACTACTACGATAGTTCTGTCGAAATTATATACCATATGAAGTCACACTGAGACTGAAAGGCAAAGCAACAGCTGAACCTGAGTGGGTGATAAAAAGGAGACAATACTGAGTGCATACATACAGAAACTAACCAATTTGGTCAACAGGAAAAAGTCACTTTCATTAAAACAAGAAAAGTAAGGATTTTAATAAAGACAAAAATCTAAAGAAACCCTGCAGGTGTGTCTGAAGTATGCAATTCTAGAGATCCAAATTCAAGAGAATTTTGATGGGAGGAAGCTGGGTAAGGTTGATGGAAAAGATGCATACTTTTGCTCAATAATTCTTTCAGGAGATGCAAGAAAACATCTCTGTAGGGTAGTCTCAAAACTAACATCTTGTGCCCAGATCTGAGAGGATTGAGACTGAAACACCAGCAGATGAGCTGATGTTTAGGATGACCATGAGCACTGAGAACACAAAAAATCTTTATGTTCCTTAGTAGCGCTTTTGCAGTTAGCCAGATGAGGGCAGGTGAATTAAGGCAGGTAGAAATAGCACAGGAGTTTGCTAGCTCCAGGAAAAGTTCAGGCTGTCTTCGAAGACCTCTGACCAAGAGGCTTTTTGGTACTTCATGAGGACATCAGCCCTGGTTTTCCTGCTAATAATATTGGTATTGCAGCAAGGACAGAAGGTTACTCACTGACCAAGACCTCATGTGCAAGGCTTGGTACAAATGTTGAACAAAATGATCTCTCCCTGAAAAGAGATCCTGGTAAACTAATATCTTTTTTCCTCACAGTGAAGGAGCACTGTTGAATGTTCCTTGTAGATAATCCAGAACAACTCAAAGATAACTGAAAGTAGAATAAGGTTTGGTGTAAAGAGAAAATGTCAGCAAAGCATCAACACTGGAACATTTTGAGGTTAACAGGGAGCTTAAGACCCAAGTTGATGCAAGGTCATTTTGGTCATGGCTGTCTTGCAAGATGATATCTGAGCCACTGGCTAAAACATACCAAAAGCTATTCTCACACTCAAAACAGAATACTGGCAATTGTTTTAGATCATGAGTGTTTTCATGAATATATTTATGGGAAGAATTCAATCAAGGTAGAAACAGACCATAAAGCACTAGGAGCCATAGAGCAAAATCCATTGTACAATGAGCCACCTGGACTTCAGAAAAATGTAATGAAATTGCAAAAGTACTCATTAAATGTGAAATACAGGCCCAGTAAGGAGCTCAGCAGATATGCTTTCAAGAACATCTATAAATAAGGAATGCAACAAACTGCAGGAAGAGGAATTTGAAGTAAATATGAGTCAAATACTACCCATGTTTGAAATGAAATTTGACAAGTTCAAACAAGTAACACAAAATGACCCAAGTTGACAACAGTTGGGGGAAAGTAATTCTATAGGGATGACCAAAGAAAATATCAAGCCAGTGCCAAGCATAAAAACTTATTGGGATTAGAGATATGAAATTGCTGCAGTTGATGGGATTGTGCACAAAGAACACCCTGCCATAATACAACAACAGCACAAGGTCAGAAATGCTAAATGTTTTTCAGAGACAGAAATCTACAGGGGTACTATGGAAAGAAAAGAGCTGTGGGTAGGTCTGAATGCCACCATCAAAAGGAAATCTGATGTCTTCAATAGAGATGGGAGCCAGGTTAAGCAAAAGACTCTTTGACATGACCTGGGTATGAGATTAAAGTAGATCTTCATTGGGTCTAGGTCTCTGTAAGGGTAAATATGAAGTCTGAGATAAGATCCTTAAGTCCATTCTCAGCTGGCATGACCAAGAAACACATTGCAGATCTCCATTGTCTGCTTTGGGGATTCCAGATGACTCAAACTGAAGAGCAAACTCAAGTTCTAATGACATGAGAGGCAAAGTGCTCAATGATGTCACTGGAAGCAAGACAGTGCCCTCGAGGTCCTAAAATATATGAAAAACCTTTTCATTCTAGGTAGATTATTTTTGCACAAGTAAACTCAGTGGAGAAGAGGAAATATCCCCAAATAAGGACAAGAACTAAGCGGAAAACTCCAACTGCAATCATGTGGGAAGAAGACAGTAAATGTAGCACCTTCTTGTCTGTGTGTTTCTGGATTTGCTTCCACACATTCCTAAGGACATTCAGCCCATGCTTTCAGAGCTACTCTGCACAAGAAAAGGAACCCTGAAGGCAATAGGGATCTCTTAGAGTTGTCACCTTCACTTGAAAATCTAGCCCTATCATGACTCCTGTAGATGATTCCACTGTTGACAGATTTACTCTGGTGTCAAAATTAATAGGAGCCAAGAAGAGTTATTCACTGAAC
>VWZO01012598.1:554512-564513 GCA_013396975.1 Bucco capensis
TGCAAACTCTTCAGTGGGAGCTCCAGGGAGTTTTTGGCATCATCTGTGCCTCAAACTCATTGGGCTTGGAGCCGGCTTGGAAAGGAGCCAAGGGCAGAGCCTGGTTTGAAAGGGCCGCCAACAAGCCAGGCCTCAAGTGGAGAGTGAGCTGTGTTGAACATGTCTCTGTCCTCCAAGTTAATTTTGCATTTATCAGGAACTTCATCATTAAATATTATTGTTTACCACAGTACTACTCTGCACCTCCTTCTTCAGCAAGAAGGCTCTGTAGAGCTACAGATACACCTGCCCTTGCAGGACATGGCATGAAGCTCTATCATGTCCATTCCCATGTCTATCCTCTGGAACATTACTTATGGTTTTCTCCCAACTGCAAATAGCAATTTAACATTCCTTTCTTCTTCCACCTTTCTCCCAAGATGTAGAGTCCAAAAAAAATAACACCCACATCCTGATACCACTTTCTCCAGGCAACTGAGTTTAACAACATCCATTCTGTCTGAGCAGATGCTCAAGACTAGCAGTTTGCTGAATACAGGTGGATTCTGGTAGATTTGTCACAAGAAATAGAGTCAACCAGAATGTCAACAGCAGGGCAAAGCAACCCATGTCATAGAGCAACTCTGTCCAATTCAAAAGCATGAAGGACTCACTGCAGATGTCTCAGGGGGTTGCCTTTATGCAGATATCTAGCACTGGCTTCTCCATTGGTATAATCCATTTTTCAGGCTAGTAAACCATACCAGCAGAGTCATAGTGATACATCTCAGCCAAAACTAGACACACACTTGGTGAAATGAGTCATTCTACAAAAAAAAAACCATTTAATTTTTTGGCTACATCTGTATGAACTATAAAAAGAGGTCCAGAATGCCCAGCTGAGATGCAGACACCAATAAGTTAGTCACTCAGAGGGAGTGAAATGATCTAGTAGAGATCCCTGGATCTCATTATCAGCAAGATCAAAATACAAGTCCAAACCCCCAGCTACTGTAAAGTATCCTCATGCCTGTGAAGTCAGCAGAGCTGCCACAACTTCTGCCAGCAGAGCATCTGGCCCTCATAGGACTATTACCATGCCAACACTGAATTTCTGCTACTTCCACCCAGCTTAATTTCTATCAAGTAAGGAATTCATCAGATTTGTGATCCAGAAATGTGTGAAAACATCTAAATTTTATGTACATAAGTTCTTAAATTTGGCTAGCCAAAACTTGAAGCACAGTTATAAAAAGAATTTAAAACAATTTATTTAAATAACTGAGGTCATCAAGAAATTGGAACTTGCTTCTTCTCCCATCACCTCAGCAAACTCTGTAAATTGTTACCCTCTCACAAAAAAAATGCCAGTTGGATCCAGCACCAGCTTAAGTTATTATTCAGCTCACTTCTACACGTTCCTGTGTAAGAGTGAAGTTGCTTTTCAAGATGAAGGAGGGAAGGTACTTCAAGTGGAGGAGAATGGAAGAAGTTCCTAGGCACTGGCTCCTTGCAGGGCTCCAATAGCTCTGAATACCTGCTGATATCCCTGCAATTAGGAAAGCAAGTGAGACAAATGCATTGCAATATGAGATGTTGTAATAATTAGAGAAACGTGACTAGCAGATTCAGTTCTAAAGTCACTTTGCAATTTTTCTTCAGCCTGCTTCAAATTGCCTGCTTTATTGTATCTTGACTGAGATTGGTATCTTGACTCCTTAAAGGCAAATTGCTTTCTCTCAGCACCCTTCCCATTTTCAAAATTTGAATATGGGGCTTTTTTTCCACTACAACTCTGTCTGAAATGGGCAGCCTATTGTAATTAAATGTACACCACTATTTTCATTCATGAACTTCTCTCCAAAATATCTCAGATAGGAACTGAGGACAGGGACTGTTAATAGTGTTGTTTAAATTTTATCTCCTGTATTATCTTTACTGGCAATTTAAATTTGCCAAAGAAAGAAAAAAAGACCAGAGAGAAGATGTCCCTAGCTTTAACTGGAAGCCTTGAAGCCCAAAGCAGTTCCTGCTTTCAGCACTCTCACCTCAACCCACTTCTGATCACAGTTGAAGAGGAGATGTGGGCACACAGAACTATAGCATTGTCCTGCAAACTTTCCAGTCTGGATAAGCAGAATGGAAGCTGTAAGCCCTTCCAAGGATTTACCCTCCTCACTGTATAGACATCCTCATCCATCTGCTCATCTGATCTATTCTGTATTCCACTTCCACCTCTGTCCATCAAGGCAGAAAGCCTTTATCCCCACATTACTGCACATGCAATCAGTGCACGTGTGATTGCCTTCCTATCATGTGTGCCAGCTGGAGAAACATGGAGAGTAGAGGAAATTCAAGTTGCATTCTAGTTACTCCAGGGCCAAACCACATGACAGATTGCTAACCTGCTCTGGGAAGGAGGAAATTCTGCTTCCTTCCTGAAGCCCCAAACTGCACAAGCTTCAGATGAACTTCAGGGCAAATCTTTTCTTCTTCTTATGTTTACAGCAGATCTGCAGAGCCATCCAACTGGGCCAAAACCAGGAAGAGGAGTCTGAAGAAGAAAAAAAAGCCCAGATCCAGCATAAAGCCAAATTTCACATCCCTGTGGAAATAAAGCATGAAGGTGCCAGACTTTGTTAACAATGTGGGTGTCAGAATTTTTTACCCTTAAGTAACTGTAAAACAATGCCTTTTTCCTGTACCACACACTTGTATCTGATTAAATTCTATTTACTTCTGCTTCCTCATACACACACATATTCACATACACAAAGACCAGCCTAAGCCAATGGCCTGCAACTGAACATTTCAGCCTGAACTGTTACATGTTGGCAAGGATATAACATTGGAAAAGAGAATCTTTTAATGGGAAATGTCTGGCAACCTTAATTATAGGCACTATTGCCAGCTCCACCAGTAATTATAGCTTAGTTTCAGAATCATCCATGTGCTAACAAATATATTTTATGACAAGGGCATTTGCCAATGATATTCACCAGGAAAGACTTCCAACTGCCTAGAAGACAGCAATGAGATGCAAAGATGACCCTAACATTGCCTGTTTGCCTCCAGTTATGGATCTTCTTCTGCTTAAGACAGAAGTAAGCCAATCTGTTAGGTATTTTAGATAACCCTCAGAGCTGCTTTGGTTTCCTTCCATCTCTAGCCTCCTCTAGGCAAAGGGAGAACTATTTCTTAGTCTTATACATAAGATGATACCTCAGGCCCCTGTGACCACCAGCAAGTGGTCACATCTTGCATCTCTATGTAGCCTACAACGAGTACAGAAAAGGTAAGACAGTGTCTCTCTGCTCCAAAGCTTCCCAGAGGAGCCAGGCAGCTTTACCACAGGGATACTTCAGATGCAAAAAGTTGGCCACAGATATAAACATTTCAACAGTCCCATCAACAACTTTGCTACTCTCTGCATATGACAACTGTTTTCCCCCTGAAAGGCTCTGGCAGAGAACTCCACACAATGCTGGAATGGTTTCTGTCTGGCTCTTCACAGCTTTTTCAGCTGCCAAGTGCCTCCAGATTCATGTGTCAACTGTGGAGCACCAAACACTGGGAGTTAACTCCACGGAGTGCAATGGCTCTGATCCAGGCTTTAACTGAGCCTCTGTTAGCCATGTCATTCAGCAACCTGCAGCCCAGAGGCCCTGGTGCACACAGTAAATCAGTGAAGATATGCTGGCCCTCTAACCATCTCTAAGAACCTCAAAGAGGAAAACCTCAAGTGGTGAGAACCTCCAAAGATTAAAATCCTCCCAGCTTTCTCATCAGTGTCCAAGTTACTCTCATTCTCTCCCCATTTGTCCTGAGCTCCAGCCCCACAACCATCTTGTTAGCCTCTGCTGGACTTGCTCAAGTTTGCAAGCATCTTTTGTGCTGGGGACATCAAATTACACAGGATTGCAGAGAGACACTCATAAGTGCTGAAGATCCCTTCTCTTGACCTACTGGCCATGAAAATATGCTGGGACCAAGAGCCACTCTCCACTGTGCCTTATAAACACAATTATGACCAAGAACCAGACCTGCCTTATAAACACAATTATGACCAAGAACCAGACCTGCCTTGTAAACACAATTATGACCAAGAACCAGACCTGTATGTCAGGCCATCAGCTTCTCTGCAAGCCTAGAAAGCAACTCTATCCTGCTAAAGTTCCTGATTTTATCACTACATTAAAGAAATAAGAGACAACAGAAGTCTTTGATAACTGTAGAAACATTTACAACTAACTGGCATGAAGAAAATAGTGAGAAGTAGGGAAACTTCTGTTTTTAAAATTGTTACAATTTAAGAGTTAAAAAATAGTTTCTCTATACATTCCACACCTATGGTTGAGAAGCTAACCAGGCTATAGCAAAGTTTAACAATGATTAATAATTCACTATTCAAAACAGAGTATTTTTCGTTTTGAAAGTTTCCTATTCTCACTTGAATTTGGTCTTTCCTTGGAAGCATGAGGATTCATACTCTTTCCAAAAGTTATTTATGTTGATTTTTAATCCTGGCTCTTGCAGTTTTCAGTAGTTCTTATTATTTATGTTAATGGACAATCCCTGACTGACAGGCATCCACTACCACGTTGACCACAGCAGATAGTGGGGATGGGATTTCAGACAAGAGGTCACAGGTTATGTATTCCCAAACAATGATTCCAGTACTGGGGAGTTGGGGCAAAGCACATTTCACACACACCTGGTCACATATGCCAAAGGTTGAGAACAATTTACAAGCTGATCTGCTGTGACAGCCTATGTTGTACACACACCAACCTACCCTTCCCAGCTCCAGCATGATCTCAGCACAAGAGAATGTATTATGAGATGCCTGAAATCAAGTTAGTATCTCATCCATGAATTCAAACCTTCTCAGATACAATGTTTTACAGATAAACCTTATTTCCAATTTCAGCTAACATTCTAATGCTATTTGAAATCCAAATGTTCTTATTCTTCCTTTTCTTGAAGATATTAGCAACTCTTTTGTCCTTAATTCCACTTTAATAACATCCTTGTTTTATAATTTCCATGGGTTTTAAATATTGTCTTCAGCATTTTAAGTCAGCCTCCAACATTTGGCAAAGTTTCTGATTTCCTGTCAAATCTAAGGCAACACTGGTAGGCTTGCCTGGGAGTCTTGTAGATTCAGAAACCAGGGCATGATTCTTGTTTCCTTACTCTATGTCCCATCTTTCCATCCAGTGAAGTCACAGCAGGCAGCTGTAAAGCTGATGACAGAGCTTTGTTTGACCATTGCAGGAACTGGTGTGGTTTGGGCACAAATTGGCTAAGCAGACATGCAACCACCTATCTGAAGCATTTGGCACCTGGATGCCTCTGGAATTTCTTTCTGGTTACCCATCTCAGCAGCTGGCAAAGCAAGCTCAGCATGAGGATAAAAAGGATATATGAGCAGGGCTTGCCTGCCTATTGGCAAATGTAAAGGACTTATGGGAGGAGTCCTCTTGTAGAAGCACTGGGGAGACTGCACCAGTACAAGGGAGGGCAATGGAGGTGTCCAAATATCCCCAAAGAGGTGTCATGGGATGCCCAGAAGAGCTCAGTATAGAATTCCAGAGGCAGGAATTTACTTGCTGGGAAGGCTATATGCATTCTTCCCTGCCTATGGACCTGTGCTGCAGAAGACATCTATGCAAGGACTCAGAGGTACTCCTTGATGTACAGCTGAAGCCACTTGCACTCAACCTATCTTGGACACAGTGACTCACCACCCCTCTGTGACAGCAGCTGGGGGCTCAAAGGGTCCAACTCACCTTCCACCATCCAAGCAACCTGGTGATGTATCAGAGGTCTCATGGCAGGACAAAAACCTCTGAAGCATGCCCAGAGAGAATACTGTAATCTGGGCTTCTTGTCATCCTGTTCCCAGTTTGCATCATGCTGTGATATGTAAATCAAACAAAAAACAGCCTTGGTTTCCAGGCACACTTTAAATTTAGTATCTCAGAAGCATTGCATTTAGGCTTAATAAAAGTTATGATACATTGATTAAATACCAGCTGAGGACTGAAGAGTGTTTCCTGAGCTTTATAGGGCTGCAGGTCATAAATTGTGTTGCCACCTAATTATTCTGTCTGACCAGCATCTCCAAAACAGAACACAATGCATATTTGTCACAATGCTGTGGAAGGAGGACCTTGGCCTTTTTAAACTTTATCACAGCTCTGTGTTTGCAAGGAAGGCAGAGGGACCTGGCCCCACTCCTGCTCATACCATAAAGCACAGATCTACCCCTGCCTGCTATGCTAGGGCCTCAGCATGTACACTGCAGAGCCACCACATCCTGCATCTAGCTTCCCTGGGAGATTTATGCAGTCCATGAATTTCCCACTCTGAGTCAAAAAGTTCCCCCCAACAGGACAAATATGTGCCCTGTTTGTGATGATGTCAGGTGAGATGTCTATACCATCCCACCAGCTTCCTGAATAAGGGACAACAAACCTTCTCTACTGCAAGGCCAAGGAGATCTAGAAGCATATTCTCCCTCCTCTCTAATCTATGTGGGTCGTTACATTATTTGTCACACAGGATTAGCCTTCTCTCTCACTCCAAAGCAAGAGTAGGTTGGCTTGAACTTGGAAGACTTGAGTAGTCCAGCATGGCTTCTCTCTCTAAAGCTCAAGGCAGCTGTCAACTCAGGCCCAGGGGCCAGCAGCTCTTTTATGGCTGAATTACACCTGTACATAGTGGGTCTCATTCTGCAGAGGACACATGAAACAAACCTCTCCTAAAGCCCTAACTCAGAGATGGGGAAGGATGAACATCATCATGCATTGGCATTACCCCTTTAACTCAACTAGGAGCTCTTTTGGAGAAGAGGAAGCTGCATAAAGGAAAAAGCACACTGTTACTATTCCCATAACCAATCATGGTTACCAAAGTGACTTTCTGTACTCACTCACAATGCATATCCATCTGCTCCAGACCCCAAGGAGCACATTTCATTGCAGGAAGGACCACGTTCAGCAGGAGAAGAAAAACCTCTTAAGGAAAATGCTCAGAATAAAACTTAAGGACACTGGAGAATAGATTCCAGGCTTAATTCAAACTCACTCTCTGGCACTGGGCAAGTCATTTAATTCTCTGATGTCCACACTTTCCACCAAGGAACCTGTTGCCTTCTTGAACTATAAGGTACATAAGAGTTGTTGGACTCTTTTTCTGCATGTGTACATCTCCTAGAACAATGTGAACTCAATCTATTATTCCTGAAACTGAATTTTGGACTCAGTCTCTTACTCCTGAAAAACAATTTATCCTGGTCATAAAAGATGATAGAAAGAGCTCTTTTTAAAGGCATACAAAGGGCTAATTCATCCTGAATTAACCAATCTTTATTTTAATGCAGATGTAATCCACTCATTGTTCCACGTAAGAAATCTGCTGCACACTGCTGAGTGCCAACCTCAGCTCTCAAAGAACATTACAATTTTTACCTGTCCATGGGGAATATGTCTCCAGGCACATGAATCTAGCCTCTTTGCTGGTTAGTACAGAGCACTCTATTAAGCCCCAGCAAGAGAGGACTCTCAGCATCCTGCTTAGGAAGCTTTCAGAATGCTATGAACAATGTACCTACAGCAAAGATGAGTGTTCTTCCCATCTTGTTTATTTAGAGTTGGAGAGCAGTGAGAGAGAAGGAGGGAATTGGTTTGGGTTTTTAACACCCTGTAATAGCTCCCACATTCCACGTGTCATTTCCAGATTCAGCTAGGTGGGAGTCTTTATCCACTAACTGCCAATTCACTCGATCCCCAAAATGCCAAATTAAAACAATGAGACAAAATGCCATCCTGCAATCCCACATGACACTATCCTGAATTGTCAAGTGCACTCTAGCAAGGGTGAAAAGTGTAAAGTGATCCAGAGCTGGATGTCAAGCTCTGCCACAATAGAATTCAAAATAATTGTGCTGTTGTTTGACAGGTAGTAAAATTCATGGTGGTCTATTAAATCAATGACAATATAATGTGGAATACTGCAGATTAAAAAAAGGGAAAAAAAAAAAAGCCAGAGAGTTCACAAAGGGAAGCCATTGGCAAAAATCTCTTCAGAGCTCCTAATTGGTTTGATTTGTGGCAAGAAAGGCTGATATATGCAAGACAGAATAGACAGAGGGGAAGACAAGGACAGAAGAGAGAAACTGGAAGAGGAAAAGCAAAATGATTTGGACCAGGAGATAGAGCGTAGCCTTAGTAAGTTTGCAGATGACACCAAGCTGGGTGGCAGTGTCAATCTGCTTGAGGGTAGGGAAGCTCTGCAGCGGGATCCAGACAGGCTGGATGGCTGGGCCAAGACCAGTGCCATGAAGTTCCATAAGGCCAAATGCCAGGTGCTGCACCTTGGCCATAACAACCCCCAGCAGTGCTCTAGGCTTGGGGAGCAGTGGCTGCAGAGCTGCCAGGCAGAGAGGGACCTAGGGATGCTGATTGACAGCTGAACATGAGCCAGCAGTGTGCCCAGGGGGACAAGAAGGCCAATAGCATCCCAAGTACAGTAATAGAAGGAGTTCCACCTTCTTAAGACACCTGGAGCCTGTTCCACAGCACTGGTTGAACTGGAGTGAACCTTTCAGAAAGCCATTGAGTTGTGAATTAAGAGGCAAGCAGTCATGATGGATTCACTGCTCTTCACGAGAGGCTGTTCCAGCAGTTAATTACTCTCACTGTCAGCATCTTGTTTTCCTGGGGAATTTATCACATTTTAGTCCAATCAAGTGCCCATCTTATGAGCACTCTGTTACAGAAGTTTGGTGAGAAATGATGGATCAATTAGAGCAAAGCTCCCTTCAGTACCAGATACAGGTGTTGACATTGAGATACCACAGCCAAATCACCCTCTAAAGTATTCTTTTGATATCCTGAATACACTGATTACTATGTTTCTCTGTGTAGGTGTTTGCTGAACACCCACATTTTCAATGCACTTATGCCTCCTCTTCCCAATCCCTGAGACTGGAAACCAAAACTGAATGCTGCCTTTCAATAATGATCTTCCCAGCTCCATTAGTGGAGGTAATATTTATTTACTCCAAATCAGTATGCCAGGTGTCACAAAACACTTGTGCCTGGGGACAACACGAGGAAGGACACATTCAGCTACTTATTTACAATAACACTAAAATCTCTTCAAACTCACTGCTTCCAAGATATATCTAGATTATAACTTCCTATAGCCCATCAGTGCTTCCTACATCTTTTGTTTCTAAATATTTGACCTTGCATTCAGTGGCATTGAAATGTATGTTGTGTGATTTGTGTCAGCTTACCAGATCTGGATCCAGATTGCTGTGTCAGGGATCTCTCTGCATCTGTACTTGTCATATTATCAATCCCAATTGGCTACAAAATCTAATGGTTTTCCACACTATGAATAAAAAAATATATATTCAAAGGCCACAACCCAAGTACACTGCACTGCTACAATACCTAGTCCTTGGTTCAGCACCTTGCTACTTACCATTTTGGAAATAGCAGTGCATTTTATCAGTTCATATGGCATAGATCAATTTTATAAAACCATTTTTCTCTCCAATTGGAATGGGCTGCAGTAGTAACAGACTAGGTCCCAGCATTTCCATTCAAAACTTTTTTACTTAACTGAAAGTTATGATTTCACTGAACAGTTTTTAAGGGAGCTTTTTTTTTTTTTCCCACAGCAATGTTTCCTCTTTGTTAAAAATTCCTACTATTCTATAAGAATAATTTCTGGTGAGATGCAAATCTTGCCCTCCTTCAGAACCAATATTATCATCATGGATGTCAGTATATGGCAAATTTCAGTAGAAAAATAAAACCAGTAGGACACACATGTCCAGGTTTGCAGAGTAGGTTTCCCCCACCATGTCTGGCTGATGGCAGCAGGACCTGTCCCAGCACCCTCTTCTCATAGAATCAATCCTAGAATGGTTTGGGTTGGAAGGGGACCTCTGGAAGTCATCTAGTCCAACCCCCCTGCACTGGGCAGAGACATCCCCAACTAGA
>VWZO01012598.1:564592-674255 GCA_013396975.1 Bucco capensis
CCAGCTCCCTCAGCCTGTCCTCATAGCAGAGGTGTTCCAGCCCCTGATCATTCTCGTGGCCTCCTCTGGACCCACTCCATCAGCTCCATGTCCTTTCTGTGTTGAGGGCTCCAGAACTGGACACAGTATTCCAGATGATATTCTCACAATGGGATACAAGGCACCTGCAATAGTTGCAGTTCACCAGCAGACATCTTGTCCCCATGGATGAGAGAAGATGACAGCCAGCCCACAGCTGAGGGAAGGCCAATGGTGCCCACAAGCCCCAGGCCAACCTGATGCCATGGAGGAGGCCATTGCTGCCTAGCTATGATGGAGGAAGCTCCAGAAGCCACCACTCTGGCTCCAGTGGAGAAGAAAAGCTGGAAGCCATCTCACATGCCTTGTTGTCTGTCCTTAAATGCATACATTGCTTGAGTTAGCAGAAAAACTGGTGTCAGGCATGGCCCTTCTGGCCCAACAACAGAAGACTGAGACAAACAAAAGTTTGTCACCTTTTCTGGGACAACCACAGAAAAGACAGCAAATAGGAGGGAGATTTCTATGGACTCCATTGAAGAGTCCAAGTCATTGGCTGAGGGAGCCTGGGACCAGCTGAACTTAAGTCATGGAGCTGCAGGATGGTGCAAGCAAACACACTGAGTGAACACACTTGAAATGGTTCAGCTTGTCCCAAGCACATACCCAAAGAGACACATAGTTTAATTTTGAGTACAATGTTTTGATTTCTAAGAAGAAGTGGTCTGCAAGACTTCATTTAAGATTTCTGCTGAAAGCAACCACCATGCTTCAAAATCTGTATGATCATTTTTCTCAATTCCCTACAGATGAACCTTAAACCCTTTAAAAATAATAACTAACTTACCTGTGGGGATAACTCCAAGAAAGTCTCAACCCAGAAGATGCTTTGCCATTCCACAAACTTCCCACATATGTGTTCAAAACATCAGAAATCCTATCAACTCCGCTTCTGCTCAAGGGCTGTCAGGACTTGTTGGCTCACTTAACTCTGAGTTCACTTCTTCACCTCTGATTTCTCCTCAATCCAAAGTACAAACCTTGAAACCTCAGCTGAGGTTCCTTATTTTCCTCACTTTACTGGTCAGCAAGGATCACTATATGAAAAGTTATCATCACAAACAACAAATACAAATGGATAGAAAAAAGGATGTCAATTTCTTTAGGATGAATAAGTAGGTGTAGAATGAGGATTTTACTGGCATTTCTAACTCTTAAATATCAGTGGAATCACCCACCTGGCAAAGTAGGAGGCATACAGGAACACATATGGATCAAGGCATTAAAGATAACTAGATAGGAACTAAATAGCTTAGTAACTGAGTGAGTCATTGTGTGTGAAGAGTCACTTGGGGATTACATATTAGGAGTGTGCTGTGCCACCCCTGAACTAAAGCAGAAATGTAAGTATTCAAGGAATTTTGAAGAGACTTAACACTATGGATTATAAAGTTCTTCTACTTTTGTCTTTTTTTTTTAAAACATATTTTCAGCCATGCTTAATTATATCATGTTTAAAAGTCAGCCAAGTCTGGAAGTTACATTCTACAACAAAAAATAAGGAGTTTAGCAAATGAATGTGCACGCTGTCCTTTGGATCCCACTGCAAAGAATTACTTTCGTTTAAACACTGCTGCTGTCAGCTCAGAATCTGTCATTTGCTAGTGGTGTCCTTTAGCCACCTATAAAACACAATTCATACAATAAACCCAGGTATTGCAGTGGTAATTAAAATCCAAAAGCAATTAGCCTTTTGTTTATTTCACTTGGGAATCTGACTGAAACCTAAATGAGAAAACAGGGGAAAAAGAAGAAAAAAAAAAAGAAAATAAAGAAAAATCTCCAGCTTAGGCATAGGCCCAGCTGTCTGAATGATATCCTAATTAAGCTTTACTACAGCATCACAACATAAGCCAGCCCACATATATATATGTGTGTATGTGCACTTTATTATGTGCTTTACAGTCCTGACAGCCTCAACAATTCATTTCCAAGATCTGAGCAGGTGGTGATTAAGGATTGAAGCACTGAGGAGGAAAACACAAGTAACTTGCCTAAAGCTTTCCTAGAAGTGACCTGGGAACAAGTGCCTTCACCTGCAAAGATGTGAAAGGTCTGGAAGCCACCTCAAAGGGACATCCTTGTAAGCTCACTGAGGCTAGAAGCAGGCAGGCAGGTTCAGCAGAATGAGGTGAAGATGTGTGTGAGCTTGAGTGGGGAATTGCATACAACCTTCACCACTCGCTCGTTGGACCTGAATCTGCCAAAGAGCTTCTTGGTTGCTGAGATGTGTCCCTTCTGACCCACACAGAGAGGCTGCAAATCATTTCTCCACTCTCAGAGATGACCCCATCAACAGAGTTTCCATCTACTCCAGTGTTTTTGAGACTACTCCCACAGAGGGTTGGTTTCAGCCTTCAGGAGCCTTTTAAAGGTGGGGTTGACCAGGTTCTTGGCAGGAAGAGGCATCCAAGATAAGGTTTGGGGCCTGGATGCAATGCCCAAAAGGGGAATGAGACAGGAGAGAGGCTGTTTTCCAAGAGCAGAACTTCAGCTGTGGGTAAGTACTGGGAGCAGGAAAATATGAAACTGAATTATATCTGAAGGACACCAGGCCCAGAAAACCCCTCTGGAAATGCTGTACTTAACTTCAGACACCAGCTAAATTATATCCTTGATGATATCAGCTGCTTGACTATAGTCTAGTATTCAGTAACATCACATGCAGTACTCAAGAATATTCTTATACATGAAAATAACAGCTGCATGAAGCACCTTCATACAACTTCTTCCTTGTGCATTATTAATATCAACCCCTTAGATCTGTGTAGCTGCAGAGTCCACATGCATGTATCCACAAATTTACCTGCAAATATCTCCAGGAGAAAGGAAGGATCACTGTTTGCTGTTAGTTACATTGCAAATCTGAGCTGTAAGCATGGAGCAGCACCTGATTCTAGCAGTGCAAAAAGGGAATCACAGTATCACAGTATGTTAGGGGTTGGAAGGGACCTAGAAAGTTGACCTAGTCCAACCTCCCTGCCAGAGCAGGATCACCTAGATGAGCTCACACAGGAATGTCTCCATGCAGCTCTGGAATGTCTCCAGAGAAGAAGACTCAAAATTGAGGATTCTTAACCCTAATAGAAGTGTTTGAGATTTATATTTTATTTTTAGGGCACTATTTAAATAGAGTTAAATTGCATTTAATAAATCACATTTCTCTGTGAAGGGAACACATTGATCAGTATTTAGGGACTTAGGCAGATGCTGAGCAAGGAAAGTAACAAACCAGTTCTCACATGGGAGAGGTGGAGAGCATGCTCACTTGTTCCTGTTGTAGCTGACATGCAAACGGGGAGAGATGAATGGTTAGATGGCATTAGCTGGAAATAGTTGAACTTAGCTGGTTAAAACACACCCATGTCCTAACTACTCACTAACAACTCTTTCTAAAGGAGTTGCCTTCCCAGGAAGTATTTTGGTTATGTATTACTTGGAAGCTTGTTCTGCCTGAAAAGATGACAGCATATTCCCCAAGCCCTCTGCCACATGTGCCATACCAGTACCTGACAATAAGGTCAAATACTCCACTCGTGTTGCTTTGCAGGACAAAATACATTGTGTTAATATCAAGAGTTAGGACTGGGCCAACCACTAATCCAGTGACAGATAGTTTCTATTATCCCCTTTTCCCCAACTCCAGGAAGGAAAAGGGGAAATTAACAGAGAGAGAGAGATTGGATTGTGGATTGGAAATGAAACTTCAACTACTTGAATGAAAACAATAAGAAAATTGAATATATATATACACAAAATCAATACCATACCCAAATACCCCTTGATGTCAACTACATCACCACTGTAGCAGGAGGACTCAGCAGCAGATGGGACTCAGACTCAGGAGGCTGGATCCTGGAACTCCTGAACTGAGATGGAAGGCAGAAGAGACAAAGTCCTGCAGCAACAGAGCTGGGCTTCTGATCCTCACAAGGCTCAAGTACTCAACCTTGAAGGGAGTTGGAGGCCCCAACCTCTCCTTATTTGTATTGGCTGTTAATTATGTACTAAATAGCTTAATCATGCACCTGTTTTGCTTGGGTCAGGCCTTATGTAAAAAACCTAAGGGCCAAGCTTGGTGTCAAAGTTTCAAGGACAGAATATGATGTATATGGCATGGAATACCTTGTTTCGACTCAAACTAAGACAGTTAATTAGCTCAAAGTCACTCCTTGTGCTCCAGATCTCCTTTAGTTGTACCATCCAACATTTTGGGCACCTTTCTAATTCCCCTCCTCTTAAAGTAAAGCAGATCCAGACACTCTGTCCAGCTGTACTGTTTTCCCCAGCCTCTGCAATTGTCTTTATGGGCTGTCTCTGAACTTTTTGCTTCCCACCATCTTCTGTCTGTGGCAAGCATCCATGCTGACAGCTGCATTTCAGAGTGGAGCATCAGTGTGGCTTTTCTAAGAGTGATTTAATCTTTTCAGATGCTTTCCAAGAAGTCTTCAGCAAAACAAATAGGCTTATTTTCCCTATCTTTCTTGACATGTTCCAGCCACAGTTCCCACTTCTATTTTCCCCTCTCTGAGAGTACTGAAGGAGCCTTCTAGATTCTCATAACTTGTGTTGAAACCAATTAATTCTTTGTCCTGTGTGCTGGCATATTTCTTAACATGACTGCTTTCACACTTCCATTCCACCATCTTCTTCCAGAGTTGCCCATGCACAGAGGTTTTGGATGTGGAAGCCTGCCAAGCTCTGAGCAGGACATCAGTGTGGAGAACTGCTGAAGTCTCTTCCAACTTGAATTAATTATGATTGGTATAAAATGGGTCTCTTAATCACCATGTTGCATCATGCAATGAGAAAAAAATCAAGTTCTGTGTGTTTTCTCTGCCTCTTTTAGATGACTATCAATTCTTCTTTTCTAATGCTAAGACTATTTCAAGGCACAAGGGAAGCAACTGGCTATAGCAAGCACATGCTTGGTGAAGATTCTCTACTGCCCAGCTAGCTGAGAGCCTATAGAGCAGCTAAGCCCTATCCAGGGGTTTATGCAGAGCCTTTGTGCTGCCTATAGCTTGTATTGAACCTCCAGAAGGATGCCTTCAGAGAGTAAAATGCACTGCAAGATTCATGCTTCAAAGTATACACAGGCTGGTCTCAGAAATCTCACAGCACTACCTGCAAGCTCTCCATCCTGTGCTTTACTTCCATGCCTTGTAATATGTCAACACAAAAATTAGCATTAGCTTTCACTATGCAATGAAGAGTTAATCTAGATCACCAGAATATAGCATGTGAGCCTAGAAAACAGCCAAACTCTCAAAAGATTCCAGACTGTTACTGCAGTTTTTCCCTTTTCTGTTTCCTCCATCTTCCTTCACCACCAAAACATTCATTTTGCTCTTCTCTCTGATGGAAGATCTAGCTTAAGCAGAGAAAGGGATAAAATAAACCCAAATAATAATAATTAAAAACAAACAAAAAAAAAAAGGGAAAGAAAATAAAAATAAATCCACAACAAACTCCTTTCAAATACTCATCCTTCAAAAGGATAAAATTATTTCAATTTTGGTCTTTCTCCCTCACTTCCCTCCCCCCTCCCTCCCTAGGTGTATACACAGACCTGTATATTTAGAGAAGGGGTGTTTTTTAAGCATGATTATTTAGTTAATATGAATTACAGGCCTCGAGCTGCCTCCCCTCAAAACCCAAAATGAAGAAGCTCTCTTTTTTTTTCTCTCTCTCTTTTTTTTTTTCTCTTTCCCCCTCACCAACACGATTTACATTCTCAATGTAATGTATTAAAAAGTTGACAGGGCCGAAAGGATTCACATGATGTCGGCTAAGAAACCCAATTTCCATGATGAATTGCCCGGAGCCCCTGAATCACAAACCATTTTTTCCGCTGCTCAGAAGTTGATTTTTTTTTTTTTTTTTTTTTTTTTAAATCTTCTTAAAGCTTCTCTCCTAATCTTCGGCTAGAAGAGATGGGTGAAAGGATTTTTTTTTTCTAAACTAAGGAAAGTATTAGCATCTTGGTTGTTGTGCATCAAATTTGAAAATGCAAGGTTAGTAATATTTCAAATCGGCTACGGTCCAAGCCACTCGATAAGTATGCTTGCTGGCTCTTGCTGGTTCTCTCTCTCTCTCCCCCCTCTCCAAGTTCCTGTTGGCAGGAGCACAGTACTACTGCAGTGACTGCGTGTGCAAGCGTGTGCCCGTGCACACCAGCTGGCCAGGGAGGGGAAGGGGGAGGGAGGTTCAGTCCAACCCCACTTTACCTCCTTCATTTCCAGCAGAGGAGACTCCATCCATCCCCATTCAGCACTTGACATGATTTGAGACAAGGCAAATGAAGCAACAGCCAGATCCAAAGCCAAATACTTACTAGATATCCCTTTCAGAAAGGAGTGCTTGAGCTCTTCCCTGGGTGCTGGGATAGAAGCCCCACGCTGAAACAGTGTGCCCTGCAGGCACGTTGGCATGTATATTTGTTTTTAAATGAACTCCTTCCCTCCATGGAGTTCCTTTAAAAAGCCTGCAGAGAGGAAACAAGTCATTTTGCCCACTCTAATGAGACATCCAGTCATTCCCAATAGCAAGGTCTTTAATGAGATTTCCCTCCTTACTCTCCTCCTTCCCCAGCATTTGAAAAACAGATTGTGATCAGGAGGTTGCCTCTGCTGTGGATGAAAGGAAGGACAGTTTCTTCCCCCAGTGCTGCCACTTCCAAATGGTAGCATTCCTGTCCCCATCATTTTGCAGAGTGCCCCTACCACTTAGTCATGAAGGAGGACTGTGCTGGCAGGCAGTGGATGCAAACGTGCTGTAACCAGCTGCCCAAATGCTTGAGGCTCTCAGGAAATGGCTCACGCTTTAAGTGCCAGATGCAAACCCCAGGAAGATGAAGCAGCACAAACATTAAGGACTCCCAGCAGCAAGTTTTGCATACAAAGAGTGGGGTGAGACAAGGTTAGCATAGCAAGGCAGTACCCAGGGAATGCAATGCATTTTTCCCTTTCATGCTCCAAGCCAAAAGGTATCTGCAGCTCTTGGACACTCAAAATACTACTGGGACCAAGTAGGACCAAGTAGGGACTATCCACTCATGCCATGCCATGCCTGCTTAGCATTTTCATCAAATAGGATGGTAGGTTGCAAAGGTAGCCCAGGAATTTATCCAGAAGACCCAGTACACCCATTGAATGGTCATCCAGCACTAACAAAGCCAGCAGCTTAAATATACACTGTGCAAAGAAACACATCCTTCTGTCCATCGTGAATTTGTTCCCTTACTAGAGTCATCTGATGCCCTTCAAAGACACCTCAGACCTCTCTACCTCTGGGAGCACAAAGTTGTTGTAAATCTACTTCTGCAGTGCTATAGTCTCACCTTAGCCAATGCTTGCTGCCTTCTGTGTTCTCCATCTCTTTTAGCTATTACCCTAGATGCCTAAAGGCAGGGAGTCAATTGTATCCAGCATTTTGCATATAAATGTCTCCCACTGAGGAAAGAAACCCTCTGCTCTGCCAGAAATGAAGCTGCCTCAAATGCCAGATTTTTCTTACTGGGAGTGGTTCTGTTGTGGTATATTGCCAGAAAGATGCTGGAAGGAGTGACTCTCTCCTAACATTGGCAGAGCTACCGCATGAGCTTCCACTACCTCTCTGTTGTGATTAGTCTTTTTCAGCACATATTCCAGCAGCCCATTTTAGTTTTATTCATAAAATTCCTCCCTGGTCACCTCCAAGTTAGGATCAGCTCTGGGAGCAAAGCCAGAATTTTAGATCACTATCAGGGCACAGAGACTTGAGGGTATCATCTATTTCCTACAAGTATTGGAAAGAAGTTTGCATATAGGAGACAGAAGAAAGGCCATGGTGGACCTAATACCTCTGGCATACATCTGTAGTTGAGTGGGAGGAACTGGAATCAGTGACTTTGGAGACCTCTGCCTGTTGATTGGGACCTGCTTGTTCAGTAGCTGAAGAGGAAGTATCCAACCATTGCTAGCTGTAACCTGTGTCAAGAGTGTGGCTTCAGACCCTCAGGTTTCTTACTAGCTGTTCTCCCACTTGCCCTGTGGACTTACACTCCACGCACCCCTCTCTCTTCAAATTAGAAAAACATCTCCTTTCTCTCAAATTCAGCCTCCACATTGTAGCCTTTTTTTCTACCCTTCAGTTCTCAAAAGCCTGCTTTTTTGAGATTGATTCCTAAAGTATGTTGACAAAACCCCGGACCGAGTCACCCTAGTGCAGTAAGCAAAGCCTAGTTTTCTTTATTAGAGCCATGTTTGTTAGTCCCATCTCATGCAGAGCTGTAGGATTTGTGTCCAACAGCTGACTCGAACTCTTTCCCTGATGCTAACATTACTTTCATCGAGGGATGTGATCCTGAGAGTTAGGGCCCAAAGATAAGCCTGATACTACTGTCTTTCAGGTAGAACAGTGGATTTTAATGCACAGCTGCCCAGCAGTTAGGCAGGTCTTAAATTCAGGGGTGTCTTGAGCACCTCCAGCCCTTACAGGTTTAGGAAAATCACAGGACTTCAGCAATTAGGCTTAGGAACCAATCAAGCTGAGCTCCATTCCTGCAATCACTTCACCACACTTTGCTTCCCCGGATTTAGCACCAGGAACACATATACAAATCAGCAGCAGGAGGAGACTGACCCAATAAGTATTGCTAGGAGCTAATCCAGTCTACTCAGACTGATGAAGGCCCCCTCCTGTGCCCTGAGCCTCGATCCCTGCATGGTTCTGCCTTGCAGTGGGGCTGGGAGAGATCCCAAACCCCACTACACCCTTCCTCTACTACCACTGAGCATACATTCAGCATCCATATACCCACCACACTAGGTGCAGACAAGGTGATCAGACACAACTGAAGGAGCTGAGTACAAACCACACTAAGGTGATGCAAGAGGCTGAAATCAAGAGGTTTATCAAGTCACTTAGGAGAAGGTGAGGAACACCACCTGCAAACTTCATACACTGCAGGCATTTTGGTGTGAGACATGAAACCTGTGTCAGTTAGGGTCCTTTTCCAAAGACTTGATCAAATTATAGCAGGCAAAACAAAGGCCTGTTCTGTAGTCACCATGTCTGTGGAAACTTGAAAACCAGTGCATCATTCCTACAAGACAAGGCAGTTTTCTCCATGTTGCATGTCCAACTTGGGCTTTGCTTCACAGCCAAGCTTTAAATCCAGTAGATTTCAGAGTGTGTCCTATCTAGATTATTTTCCTCACTCATGAGCTTTAAAGCAGTGGGATCATCTTAGGTTGAAGGAAAACCAGATTCCTCAGCAGCAAGATGCATAGAGCCGGGTAGGCACAGTCAAGTTGTATCTAGTACTACACAGCAGGGAGCAGCACTGCTGTGCAAGGTGATGGGATGAGCAAGGAGCCAAGGATCACCCCAGGCACAGGTAGTATGCTTATCCACCAAAGCACAGTCTCTCAGCACTGCAAAGCCTAGAGCTGGTAACAGGGACCTTTGCCACAATGAAGAGATGGAGCAGATGCAACGCCCATCCACAGAGTCCCCTCAGAACATGGGGCAGAAACAAGCTTAATACAACATACATTCAAGACCTACCCAGGAGAGAGGCAAGACTGGAGACAAACACCAACAGCATGGTCTAAGCCAGGAGCAAATGCCCAGGTCTGGGCTTAAATAGAGCTCCTGAGCCTATGGGCAGCAAGAGGTGTGGGTCAGGGTCCTAGGTGAGCCTGCTCCAGGCAGTTAAGGTATATTAGTACTCTCAAGTCCCTGGCATTATATGAGGGAAATCTGTAATATCAGAACTGTGACCTGTTTTGGACAGTTCTAAATCTAAGAAAGTATAGAGAGGTTTGAAAAGTCTGTATAACTTATAAAAACACACCTGGGCACTGATGTTAGAAGACCATCCTGCTGCTTCACAGCGTGGCACAGAGATCCCTTTTCTCATCCTGGTATCCCTTTCCCACTGACTGCCATCCTTCCTGTAAAAGACAGAAAGACGAGGAAGGATGCTTCCTGGCCCTGCTCAGCTTTGGTCTGCTGGAGGAGGCCCAGGTGGCCTCCACCATACTTCATATCCATACTGTCCTTGCTGAGCAGAGCTCCGGGTGAGTGCTCAGGGATGGCAGGCAGCTGCTGGTGACTGCAAAGACAGCAGCAGCCTCCAGCGGCTAGCTGGCAAACAGCACCAGCATGGCTCTGTGACCAGCATCCCACAGCAAACACCAGTGTGGCCTCATGTCCAGAGTCCCACAGCAACCACCAGCGTGGCCTCATGTCCAGTGTCCGCAGCAAACACCAGTGTGGCCTCATGTACAGCATCTCATGGCAAACACCAGTGTGGTTTCATGCTCAGGGTCCCACGGGGAACTCCAGTTTGGCCTCATAGCCAACAACACATGGCAAGCATCAGTATGGCCTCACGTCCAACATCCCATGGTGAGCACTAGTGAGGCCTCACACCTGATGACCCACAGCAAACACTGACACAGCCTCAGATCCAATGTTCCACAGCAAGCACAAGCATGGCTTTTCATCCAGTGTCTTCGTGTGGCACATCACCATCATCCTCCCCATCACATCTAAGCCCAGGGGGATTCATAATTGGTCCAACGCCAAAAGGACATAGATGATACCCTTTTAACCAAAAAGATGGCTTTTCAACAGCACTATCACACTTGCTTTTGCATGAGCAGGAACAAGTCTTTTCTGTTGCTGTCCAGAAATGGTACAGATGCAGAGGCAGGACCTTGCCCTTGTTGTATGGACATGTGATGATGTGACAGTGTAATGCCAGCAGCAAGGCAGTTTGAAGAGGTGCATCTCTTTCACTGCCTTTCACCCTGGTGTAGTTAGGTAATGGTAATGGCAATGACCTTGGCCAAGTCTGGCTATACAGATAGCTGCAGGATCCTGAGGTCTCTTAAGTGGCTATTGCTCTTTCACCCCAAGAAATATGTCCTTCAGTCCTCAGTGTCACCATGCCACCAAGGCCCCAAGGGATCTTCATGATAGAGCTTTGCCTGCCCCAGGTCCCCATGTCCTCACATTTCCTCAGCATGTCACCTCATACATTGACTAGTTGTCTTCCCTGAGCTGCTGCACAGAGAACATCTTGCCCAGAAGCCCACCCAGGTGCCTGGAGAAGCTGCAAAATAGGAGTGGATGAGCTTGTTTTCTTGTCTGCTTTTTCTTAGTCCTTTGAAATAATCACAAACATAGCAATTATTGCAAAGATAAAATAGCAAGGATTATGAAATCCTCACAGGCAAAGCTCTCCATCAATTAGCTAAATCAATCCTTGCTTTAAAATATAATCCGCAACAAGAAGACACAGCAAGAGACAATTTTTTAAAAAGCACAACAAATAAATATTTTGTGGAAGAAAAGCATGGGAAGGAGAGAGTGGAGATTTGTATCAGAGAGCAGAATCATTTTGGATGGTTGCATGTAGCCTACAAGTGCCAAAAATGTCTTAGCAAGGAGCATGCTGAGATATAGTGCTGAAGTTTTCAAACGTGGCTGAGGGACTTAAGGGGTGTCCTGAGTTTGGAGGGACAAACACAAAAAAATGCCTGGATCAAGATTTTTTAAAGTAGTGCATAAAATTGTGTTCCTCAGCCCACATTTAGGGACATATAACTAGAAAAGCTCTCTGGGACCATGAAGTCCATTCCCCCACAGCACAGACAATGCTAGTGTTTAATCCTCTTCATCGCTCACTGATCTCAGCATAAAACTAACAGCCTCTCCAAGAAGGGTTCAGTCTGGGGCATGCTGTGCTCAAGTGTGCTGGGAGAGGGAGGGGATCTTCCACAGCCTCCTTGTTCTGCCATTGGAAGCTGGTTATTGATAGTTAGCTTAAGTTTCTCCCAGTTCATCCCCATTTCTTCCAGTATCAGTATCCCCTTGCAACTGAGCTAGCTGCCAACCATTCCAGTGCCCTCTCTCTGGGGAGTAAAGCAAGCAGCCTGCTTCTCAGTGCCCTGAGCCCCTGCAGCAATTGCAGAGGAGGCTGAGCACTTGATTGATTGAGTAATTACTATTGTAAATAAAGTTTTGCCTAGTGACTCTAGCCAAGGATCAAACCTCAACATCAGTACCTAAAGGGGGATTATAAAATAGAAGGGGTGAGACTTCTCAGCTGGTCAGATTATAATAGGATAAGGGGGAATGGTTATAAATTTAAGGATGGGAAATTTAGGTTGGAGATTAGAAGGAAGTTCTTTACCCAGAAGGTGGTTAGGCACTGGAACAGGTTGCCCAGAGAGGTTGTGGATGCTCCATCCCTGGCAGTGTTCAAGCCCAGGCTGGATGTGGCCCTGAGCAACCTGGTCTAGTGATTGACATCCCTGCCCATGGCAGGGGGTTTGGAACTAGGTGATCTCTAGGGTCACTTCCAACCTGGGCCATTCTATGATTCTATGGTCAGGGGGAAATGTCAACATGAAATCAATGACCAGATGAGTGTTCTAGGACACCCCAAAACCAAGATACATGTGAAGTGGTGGGCATAGATAAGCACCATACAAGCCCTCAAGGGCATGGAGAGTTATCCACCAAAAGCTGTAATGACACTTGGGTTTGCCCCTGTAAAATGGTTGTTGATGAACTATACATACAGCCTTAGCACTGGGCTGGTGCCTTGAATAAACATAGCTATCCTGTGTTTGACCAGGAAGATTTGGGTTTATGGTTCAGATGAGTCTCTCATTTTTCTTGGTTCACTACTTCTCTGTCCTCTGCTAGAGGACAGAGTGTTGTGCTGCACCACACAAGGCAAGTGTGCTTTCTGCCTATGTCCATATGCAGCAGCAAGCACAAAAACCTCCCATGCTGGAAGAGTCAAGAAAGCCCTGGGCTTGCTAAGCAGATAGAGCTGCATTTCAAACCTCTTCCCCTTGTGTGCTTTGTCTTCCTTTTGAAAGTCAGAGCTCTTCTGCTGTGGCAGACAGAAACCATAAGGGACTATCAAAAAGGTTAATAAAAAGTTGAAAATGTTCTTAAATGACAGCTCAGGCTTGAAGTGTGAGTCTTCTGTTTGTTTTTCTTTGTAGCTCAACTTAAATATCCCTGCTAATTTTTTGAATATTGCTGTAGTGTACAGAAGAATTGCTGATGACACATTTTCCTAACACATGCATTACACAAAAGGAGATTATATTTTAGCCTCTTTTAGAGACTATAAAATCAGATTCATCCTAACGAAACAGCAAATAAAAAGGGGTTTCCCTTTTCTTTCTCAATCTCTTGGCATTTTTCCTCCTGTGGTTTTATTCTTCTCCTCCCTCCTCCTCTTTCTTACATTATCTGAGTTTCCTGCTCATTTCAACTTGATGACATGTTGCTGGGACAACTAAGTCTCCTAACCTTCTTAACTTTGCCATTGTTACTGCCTGGAGTGTATTTAGGAGGAGTGTTTTAATTTCTTCTCGAATGCACAGCGCCTGCCCCGTAGAAAGATATTAGTGATGGAAAGGGGGGGTGGGGGGAGGCTTTTCTTCTATAAATGTATGCTATTCAAATCATCTCTTTTTTTATTTCCTTTAAACCCATCATTTGTATGCTGTAGGTCGCTACTTTAAAACCCAGCTCGCTGTTGCTGAAAGGATCACCAGTATAATGATGTCATCCATATTCAGCTGAAATCTCAGCTCCGCTGGAGCCCAGTGCTCCCCTCCCCCTAGAAGCCCAGTCACAGGCTCCTGAGCGGTCCACACTCACCCAAAATTTCCCTGAGGGAATGAGTGGGCACAGCAAGGGATCATGGATGAAGGGGGTCCTGGCAGGAGCTGCACCAGGTGCTTGGAAAGGCACTGCAATGCATGGTTTATATTACAGAGAGCTGTAAAACCAGCTGGTTTGGAGACATCTCTTCTCTGATTTTGATGGAAGGTCCTTCCTTGGGCTCATCCAGCAGAGGAGAAACTCTTGCTGTCACTGAGACCACAGGATTGGGTCTGACCTGGCTGTCCCAGTCCTTACAGCCTGGAGAAAGCCAGGTTTTGCAGCATGGAGCAAAATCCCCAACCCATGGTTGAGTGCCAGTTGGATGCCTCTGTGTCCATTCCAGTTTAACTCTATTAAAAGTCTAATTGTACACATGTTGTGCACACAATCTCCCAGCCTCTTCAATGTCATGTTGATGCTTTCCTGACACCCTGATTCAGGTACTTATTGTACCTGAATCAATGCTCTTCTAACAACTAATTGATCTTTTATTAACATATAATAACTTACTTATTAAATCTAAATTAAAGACTTAATTGAGACACTTAATCTAGAGTGGCTCAGTATATCACCCTCATAAGCATAATGTATAATTTAATTAATTGACAGAGCTGATAATAGTATGTCATCTGTCACCATTTCTCCTGACCTGGAGCTGGTTGCAGCCTGAGGATTCTTGCCATGGATGTAAATATGAGGCTCTCCCAGGAGTGGTACTGCAGGCTTTGGGTTATGCTGCAAACCACACCAGGCACAGACATCAGCAAGCTGATCCCCACCCCTACCAAAATGCACACAAATAAATTGTCTGCTGCCTAGGATCATAAATCAATATCAAAATTTTGTCTACTTAGGAAGAGAAGGTTGAACATGCACCAGGTGCTGATGGTGAAGGACCAGCTCAGCCCAGTGTTGCCCCAGGGCTCTCAGAGGAGGACAGCAAGGACACTGTTATGCTGCCACTCCCCTCCCTCCAAGCAGAGATTTCTGCTCCTCTCCTACCTGACAGCTGCTCAAAAAGCAGGATCCTGCAAGCATCTTCCAAGTGGGGAGATGGTAGGTGGTCCCACGTGCCTGAGGACACAAGGGGCCAACCAGGTAGGGCTTTATTTCCCTGCTGGTCACTAGCTCCAGCTAAAATATGGGCCCATGTACCATTTCTCACAGCCAGGCACTTCCATTCCCCACCCCTCATCACCATCATCTCCCAGCAATAAAGAATTTCATTTTAAAAACTGAAAGATTTAATTTAAAAATACAAAATGGCAAAGGGAGGGTTTTTAAATAAAAAAATTAAAGGTAAAGAGATGATGGTTGGAACAAAATGTTCTAGAAGAAAGCTGTTCCCTTGGGGTTTCTTTTCTTTAAGCTTTGCATATTACAATTTGAAATTTTTGTAAAGAGATCCCCATTTTATATTCACATTGGTAGCCTGAATTTAAATATCTCTCTCACCTGAGATTAATACAGGCTTCACCCTGAATTACTTCCCAGCTCTGAAGTACAGCTCTGGAGAGCTCAACTCTCCACAAATTCACTTCTCTTTTAGAGGCATAAAAGCTTATGAAATATATGAAATATTAAAATAGCCTGTGTGCTGGGGCAGAGAGGGGGGAAGGGAAGGCTGGGTCAGTGAAGGGGGGGCTCCTTTGATATGAAAACACACTTTTCCTCAAATGAAACCACAGATCTGTTAGCACAGGACAAGAGACCCATTAAACAGTAGAGGCAAAAAATTTCAGCCTAAAAGATGATGCTCTTTTTTTTTTTTTTCCTAATTGTTAAGCCCTGCAAAGGGAGCAGAATGCAATCCTTGTTGTGAGGGACAGAAATCACTGTTTCTGAAGCAATAGAAAATATCAAGTTGCTTTGGAGCAAAAACAAAGTCTTCCCTGCAAATGGGGTTATAAACAAAGCTGTAAACCCTGGCTCCTTGTTATGCTAACTCACTATTAACAAATCCACTTAATGGGGGTGAAGTACTTTGTTTTACATGCTAAGGATCCATTAGCTAATTGCCATAGAAATCCAGCGGTTTATATAATGATTTAACCGCTGTGGAACTGTCAGGCTGGTGGGAGAGCAGCTGGTGAGGTGGCAGGGTGGGCAGGGGTAGGGGAGCATCCTAACACACTTGCATGGGTCACCTCTCCCCCTGGGGTTACTGCATTCCCCTTTTGCTATTGCCACAGTGGGGTTTTTGGACTAGAGGGCTTTGGTGCTGTGAGAACTAGCCCCTGCTCATCCTGTGTTTGCTTTCATTCTCTGCATCTACAAAGAAATCAGCTCCATCAAATTTTTTTGTTTGCTTCAGCAGGTGATGTTTGAAGACCTGCTGGTCCCAGGTAGCCTCTCGCACTGTCCTCATCTCTCTTTTCCCCTCCCTGGTGTTTCTCTAAACCTCTTCTTCCCTGGCTGCCATGACCAGCTTGCACAGCCCAAAGCAGGACCTCCTGTCCCCACCTGGCAGGGAGGAGAGGAAGCTCTCAGCAAAGACAGGTAGTGTATTGCAAGGTGAGACCTCCTGGAGACGTAAAGCCACTCAAATGAGTAATCAGGAGCTGTCAGTGCTGTAAAACCCTGTTTGCTCATGAGCCATGAGCAGAAGATGCTGAGATAGTGATTGCTGGAGTCTAGTGGGGATGGAAGAGACAGCCTAGAACAAGCCAAAGAGTGACTTTATATCACAGGTCTGCTTGCAAACACTAAGTTGAGCATCATGCCTTGGATTGCCAGCAGGAGGAGGCTACGCTGGGCACTCTCCATACATGTGACACCCTCCAATCTTCCACAGCCCATCAGATGGTTTGGGGCTGTGCTTGGGACCACTACAGTGGTCCCAAACTTGTGAAATACTGGTGCACAAGTGGTCCTCAGTCATGGGAACCACTGGCAGAGAAAGTTTTCCTTCAAATCGTGGAATCCTACAATGGTTTGGGTCGGAAGGGATCTCTGGAGGTCATCTAGTCCAATCCCCCTGCACTGGGCAGGGACATTCCCAACTAGAGCAGCTTGCCCAGAGCCCTGGCAAGCCTCACCTTGAATGCCTCCAGGGATGGGGTCTCAACCACCTCCCTGGGCAACCTGGTCCAGTGTTCCACCACCCTTGTGGGGAGGAACAGCAGCATTTTCCATGCAGGCTATGTACATGTGTGTGTCAATGTACACATGTGTATGCTGTTCTCTTGGGAAGGTGCTGCCTGCTGTGACAGAGGAACTTCTCTGCAGCTGCTCCATTCTGCCAGCTGCAATAAATTTCTTTGCTAGCACTGCTCATCTGAATCGAATATAGTTTATTTCATTTTAAGAAGTCTCTTTTTTTTCATTTCAAGAAAATGAATGTTAGAGCCAGATAAGAAACTATAGTCTGCTTTCAAGAAGGTTACAAGAAAACTGCATCTTGCATTACTAATCCTTTATCTTTCATGTTAACAAAAAGATTACTGACATATTTTTGAATGAAAGAAAATAAAATAGCAACTGCATCTAAAGAACTGTGTAACTTTCATGCAACACACAAATCGGTTGTTAAACGTGGGGGAAAAAAGGAGGAGAATGAAGGGAAAATTCATAATACATTTCCCTTTGTAAAGTGAGCAAACCAACTTTCTATAATAAAACTAGTGGAGGACTAGAAGTTGCTCCTTTCACAAACAGAGAATGATGGTATTTTTACCAGAGGCTGGATTCAGATGGCAGAGGAGGAAATATCCCTTGCCCAGGTTTTCCAGGGAGGGGATTAGGTGGTGCCAGCTCCAGGACAGCTGTTCCTGCCCTCCTGGGGTCAAGGAGCTGCATGTCCCAGCCTCTTCCACCAGCCTTGTCTTGAAAAGAGGTGTCAGTCTGCCAAAAATCAGCTGCAGAGTGGACATGTCACACCACATGGGCCATCTCTGGGATGAACAGTTGTCATGGGGGACCTAGACAGTGCCTTCCTCCACAGTCCACCAATCTGTCCCCCTATGCCAAATCCACCCAGGATGAGCTTTTCTGGTAGCTTCTCTCCCCAAACCTCCCTGGAAACCCTAGTCTTGATCCTCAGCCCTGCTTTTCCAGGAGAAAACATCCCCCTGCCTTGGCACACAGTGCTTCATTAGGAAACCCATAATTGAATTCCCTGACCATTCAGTTCTAAAACCCCTTTGATCGAGAATTAGTTAATTACATTGGGCCCAGTATATTCCTTGTCACAAATTTTGCCCATGTCCCCCAGATATGCGATTGCAGGCTCCACTTGCATTGTGTCCTTTGAAATGCATTTAGGAGCCTTTGAAGCTCTCCCCCCTTAATGATGCATTGTTCCTTAATAAGTTGCCTGTAACATTTCCCCATTAGGAAATAGCTGTCTGCGACTCACTTTGGCTTGAATGAGTAATAATAATCCCAATGTAATTGATAATGTTGGAGAATAAATGGGGAGAGGCGCTACCTGGAGAATTGGCTGGAGCAGGGTGGAGAGGGGAGAGCGCGGGCTCTGCCTGCCTCCCCACTGCCGACCTTTGCCGTGCTCACCCTGCCAGAAATCCATTTGACTTTGAGACAGGAGCTGAATCCAAAGTCCCGGCGGCAGATAAGAGCTAGGGAGATCACAGGTGGAGAGTCCTGGTGCGGGCAGCTGTCTCTGCCTGCAGCGGGGAGAAGAGCGCGAGAAGCACGCCGCGCTTCTGGGGAAGGTGAGAGGAGATAAGGAGCATCTGGAAGCATGGCAGGAGAGGAGGCAGATGGGGAGATAAGACTGAGATGGGGAGATTGTGCCTTGCTTGTCTCGGTAAGGAGGGGTTTAATGAGGCAGATCGGGCTGTTCCGCGGAGCAAAGGTGGAACCTTCATTCTTCTCCTTTAGGGCTGGAGTCTGGTTGTGCCCTCTCCAAGCAATAAAAGGTCCAAAAATGTCCTTTTCCCCAAGGCTTTGCCCCTGTGTGCTGCTACCTGCAGCAGCATGATGTGGATCTTCGCCCAAATAACCTCCCCAGGTGTCAAGCCTTCCTGGGAACCCTTCATCCAGGCTTTTCCCTAAAAAATAAAAAAAGAAAACCAAACCCCAAGTCTTGGCTCTGCACTCGGGTGGGAATACTGCCAGGAAAGACTTCCCTGTAGTGTCTGTGCAGATGTTTTGTCCTGGCTTGGAGAGCATCTGTGAGATCACACTCTTGCCATGGAAAGCTTTCATTACTAAAATATCCGTCTGTAATTCCAAGCAGTATAGGACAAAAAAAGCTGAAAAACCATATGTAGGAAACCTGCAAGTGGGATGTGACTACCTGACCAGCCAGGGACTAGTAATGCAGTGGGGCAGAGACTCTTGCTCTAGCTGGTTCGGCAGCAGGGAGGTGGAAAGGATACTCTGCCCACCTCTTTCTTGCTGCTTCCCCACTGTTGCCCATTGCAGGGCAGAAGGGAGCCTGAGACCAGTGCCAGTTCCAGTCCAGCACATCCCTGGGGTCAAGGTGGAGGTCAGCATCCAAACTCTCCAGGCATGTGTGGCTGTGGTAGAATTTGATCTCCAGGAGACCAGCCATCCAGAAAAAGACCCAGAAACTGAGCTTGGGTCAGCTGCACAAATTGACTGAGTGGAAAATAATTGGTGCTGGGAACTCTCAGAGCCTTTTCTTCCAGCAGTATTCCCTGGAGATGTTCAGCCATGCCCATCACTGCAGTACTTTTCACTTAAAAACTGACCTAATAATCAAGAAAGGGTTAAATATCTCCCCTTCCTACTCCATCCAACCCCAAAGCTATTCGTTTGGGATTTCTAAAAGCATTTTTTTTTGCTTTAACTTCTACCAAAATATCCTTGAATTGCTGTTTTGCTTTGACCTCCTTCTCAAGCCCTCCCAAGCATTACTCCCACTGCACATCCCCTCTGCACATTTCCCACCTCTTGCACATCGCTCTCCTTGCAGGTTGTTCTGGCTTGGAAACTGCTCCTCTGGCACATCCCTTGCAAGGTCTGTTCCATTTGCTTCTATTGCCCTCTACTGGGGACTGTCAAAGGGAAGGCTAATCGCCTGGGCAGTGCTGCCTTCTCTCCATCTCTCTCTCCGCAATTTTAGGGGAGCTTGCAGAGCCTCAGGTGTGAGATACAAAGCAGCTCAGCTTTGTGCACCTAGTTGTGCACAACTTGAAAGCTCTGCACACCCAGAGCTGGGCCAGATTTTACCCACAAGCTCAAAGCAGGGCATACATAGAGGTAGCCTTGAGCATCTCCTGAAATGCTTTGCTCTGTGCAACCTTTGCATTTTAGCTGGCACCAACAATGCATGCATAGGGTGGTTCACACATAAAACAGAGGGAAAAGAGAAGGGTCACACTGGCAAAACCAAAATACATGCTGGAATCACCAATGAGGACCTTCAAAGACTTCCCAGGTATAGTGGCTGGACCTACAGGGCCTTTGGTTTCAGTGAAGAGATGGTGGGAAATGCAGGATCCAAAGCAGCAGGGCTCCAAGGGAACCTCATGGCAGTGAAGTGTTGCTCTCAAGGGACACTGCTGGGTCTTTTTCATTAAGGACCTTTGCTGGCAGAAGATGCATCAAATTGCTCATGCCTCAAGACTGAAGAGCACCAGCAACACCATGAGAAGACCCATAAAACCCTGAGGGCAGCTGTGGGGAGCACGAGAGCTCAAGCCATGTCCTTAGCAAGCAGCAAGGAGGATTTCTGCTGCAACCTGGGAGCATCATTATGGGAAAGCCTGGAAACACAGAAGTGTGTGCTGGTCATGTGTCACCTGCTGTGACAAGAGCTCTGGCAAAGCCCCTGTGGTGGCTGCAGTGCCAGCAAGCTTGCATTATCACAGCCTGTAAGTGGCAATTCTGGGGAGGCAAAGCTGCATGCAAGTGTAACATTGAGGCCCTGCAGCTGTCTCTCTCCAAGCCTAAGCAGAACTGCAGAGATAACTTGCCCCACACAGGGCCACCACTAGCCAGCTCAGAAAAGGAACAAATTAGCACTATTCTTCATTTCCAAGTATATCATTTCTGTCCTCTGGCAAAAAAAAAAACCTCTGCCCAGCTTTTTAGCAGCTTTTGCATTTCATCAAGTTGAATCCAAGGTGGAAAAGGGGAGGGAAAAAACTGGACACCATTTTCCTTCAAGAACTGAGAGGATTTCCAGAGCAGAGAGGTGCTGCAGGGACAGATTGAGGCTCTCCTGTGTGGTGGGGGAATAGCACCCAGAGCTGGAGGGAAGGGATAGGACAGCAAGTATGGGTCAGGGAGCACTAGAAAGGGAAGTTACTGTCCTGTCAGCCCTCGTGAAGGATATTCTGGGGTCCCCTAGGGACATCCAGTTTCAAAGGGGATGGCTTTCATCCTTCAAAGTAGTGCCACCTCCCACCATTTCCCAGTCCCACCGAGACCTGCTTTTCCCCAGCAGCTGGAGAAAAAGTTTGAAGAAGAGTAGCACAGGGAGGAAAAGAGGGGAAAATCGCAGCAGGTCTTTGGGCACCAAAGGTATGGAAATTAAGGTGGCTCCAAGATTTCAAAGCCAGCCTCTGGCCTCGGTCACAGTCAGTGCCAGATGTGCTGAGGAGAGGAGACAGACACCTACCCAGTGGTCTCTGCTTCCAGAAGTCCTTGCATACTCGTTGGATTACAGATGATGGAGGAGAGGAAAGCCTTATACCAATTAATTCCCAAAGTGTAATTAACATCTGGGCCAACTCTGTGTGATCCCCAGCTGCTAATGAAGCATGGCACTGCTTTAATTCCTGCTATGCCACACCATCTTCTTATTAAATCCAGGAGTAAGTTCCATCACATTTCCCTTAAAGGGAAAAAAAGGAAAGAGAGAGAAATGGAGCAGGATTTGTCTCAATGAAATATGATAGATTAGAGTTTGCTGGATAAAGGAAGTAGGAGTGGGGGGAGGGCACAAAATGTGAAATTTTGTAGGTGTGTGTGTGTGTGCACCCGGGCATTAGTGTATTCTCTCTCGCAATGACCTCCTTACACCCCATCCATCAGCCTGGGGTTGGCTTATTCTAACTAGCAGAGTCTTTTCTCGTGTCTAACAGGCCCATCAGACACAATCTGCATGCCAATTACTGGAGCAGACCCCCTGATACTGAAAAATGGAAATTAGCTGTCAAGCAAAAAACAGCATCAGCAGCCTAGGCTTGGATTGCCTGCGCTCCCCGCTCGCTGCCGCTCGTATCCAAATGCACTCTGCTCGGTGTGCAGCCACAACAAGGGAGCCCCGATGGAAAAAGTCATCTAGAAAAATAATAAAATCAAAAAGAATAAAAAAAATCCCCACCCAACTAGTGTATTTTGTTGTTATTCATGTTGGTTGCCATTGTTCAGGGCACAAGGCAAAACTCACCAGAGGGCAAGAGCCAGCCAGAGGAGGAGGAGGGGGAAGAGTTGGGATAATTGTGTTTTCGCAGTGGGGAGATGAAGTGATGTGAGGGAAGGACGTGGGGAGGAAATGTTATCGTAAGGGCAAACCAGAACCAGCTCTGATTCCTCTGATGCTGCAGGGTGGAGGTACACCAGCAGTCATGTGGCTATAGCATCCCAAATCTGCCACTGCAGCACCGGCACCCACTGCAGGGAGGGAGAAATCCTACCACAGGAGATAGAGGACAGGGAAGCAAGTTGCCTAAGCAGGCATTTGCCAAAATCAGGGTGGGAGTTGGTTGGAAATGCACTGGCCAGAGTACACCTACCTGCAGGAGATTTTCTTTCCCAAACAGGGATGGCAACAGGCTTCCCAGAAAAAATGGTGGCCAGGCCATGCTCAAGCTGGTGTCTTGCTGGTCTCAGGTAGGAGCTAGAAGCCCTTGGAGGCACTTCAGAGAGCTTTGCCAGGAGCCAGGGTTTGGAAAAGGGGAACTGGGCACTGGAAGGTTTGGTTGGCCCTGGAGAAATATTTTGAGGAAAACTGTACCGAGATCCAACCATAATGTGGAATTGTCTGCATCCTGCTGACCAATGATGGAGGTGGGAGCAGAGAAAGGCAAGGTGGAATAGAAGTGAGTCAAGAAAATCATCACCCTTTGTAGCAAAGGGCTGAAACAGGGCAGGGGGTTACGGTTGAGGAGGTGAACTGTAAGATCATGGCAGGAGGAGGAGAAAGACAGCAACTCTCTTCCACCCACCTTTGTGCTGGGGGAAGCTTGCAGGCCCAGAGCTGCTCCTCTCAGAAGCCCCTTCCCAGCAGCTATGATCCCATGGCTTGACAAGCATTACTTAGCCTGCCTCCCTGCTCCATAATAACCTCATACATCAAGCAGGAAGAGACTGCAGAGCATGGCTAGAAGGGCTTTGCTTCTACATCCAGCATCATTATCCCAAAGCCCCTTGGCTCACTATGCAAAGAGGCTGCAGGTCCCCAGGGTGCCCAGGAGCAGAGTGCCCTGCACAGCAGACATCAGTTATTCCTGTGCAGGAGGCTGCACATGGGCATGGAGTTGCAGCATGAGACCAGCCTGACATCTAGCAGCACTGGGCAAAATGGGCTGACTTGGAGCCCAATGGCTCCCTCTGCTTCCTGCATGTCTCTGCCCATAGACCTCTTCCTGCCCTTCAAGGCCTTTCAGCAGCAACCTCCCATCTCAGGGCACCTTTCAGAGGCACTCACTGTCCCAGTCAACATTCTTCTTCTCCTTCCAGCTGCCCAGCTTTATGTGGTGCTTGGCCCCATTTTAAGCAGCTGGAGCTGAGTCTCACATCTACAAGGGGCATCATGTACCTGACACACTGGGCTCCTGGGGTCTTTAGCATTCCCCATAGAGACTGTGCTCATCTTCTTCCTGCCTGCTCCAGGATCCCTGCCTCTCATCTCCACGTTTCCCCTGGTTCCATTGTCCTGTGCATCATGGGAGGGACATGCTCCTCCAGCAAAAGGACTTCTCCTGCCTGCTCTGGCTTCACAGAGAGGGTCTTGCTGCACATGGTATGGATGCAGACCTCATCTCTTCTCCCCAGCCACCAGCAGCCCCTTCTCCCACAACAACACAGCAAGCAAGGACTCCCCAGGGTCACAACAGATTGAGTGACCCACAGTCAGCACCAAAACTGAGAGTCTCAGGGACAGGTGGTCCCATTGCTCCAGTGGACTGGTGAAATGATGAACCACAAGCTCCAGCTTTGGGATAGCTTTTCCCTGGAGAGGAGCTGTGGGATGGAAGGGAGAGAAGGGGGTCAGCCTGAAGGAAGGAGATGACTGCAGAGACAGGGACAGTCAGGGCTGGTGAAGGGTGTTTTGCTTAGAGAAGGCTCAGCTCTAGGACAACTCCCTTGGGGCAGGGTAAGTTATCCTGCCCCTGCACACAGATCCCAGGAATAAACAGGACAGGCTGAGCTGAGTCTCAGTTGCTTTATTGACAGCCTCTAGCAGCCCAGAGCCTGGGCTGCCTCACTCAGTGATGCGGCGGAAGGACTGGACAGCAGGGCTTGCTGCTCCCCACTCCACGGGCTTGCGGTACTCCCCCTTGGGCAGCAGGTACTGCCTGCCCCGGTAGTTGGGATGCTCGTAGAAAACCCAGACACCCTCCAGCACTCTGCAGGCATGGACCTCACGCATGTGCCACTCCTCCATGATGGAAGGGCAGTCTTCGGTGGCTTCAAACATCTGCCCGCCAAAATCTCCCTTCTCGAATACCTGGATGTGGCCCCGGCCTCCACTTGGCTAGAAAAAGCAGAGAGAAAATGGTAGAGCACTGGAAGGAGGTACTGACATGTCCTCAGCTCTGATGGTCACCAGCAGATGGGAGCAGAGCTGTGGCACAGTCAGACTCACATCAGGTACACACCTCCTCCCCAGTACACCAGGATAGGGTTGAAGAGCTCACAACAGCACCCAAAGTGCTATAGGGAGGCTGTGCTGGGGTAACTCTTCACCCATCAAAACATACAAAGAGAGCACAAAAGCACCAAGCCAGAGCAGAGCACTTTCAGCTCAAACTCTCACCACAGCCTCAGTTTTGCAGGGAGTGATGAGGCCATGTCAGCAAGTGCCAGGCTCTCTATCCCAGACCAGCCTGTCCATCCCACTGCTGGCTTGAACCCTTCATCCACTCTGCATCAGCATCAGAAGGAGAGGCAAACTCCTTCCACTCCCCACTCCTCCCGGCAAGGAGCAGTTTAATGAGCTGGTGACCCCAGCTGGGTGTACTACAGGCAAGCAAGGTGATTTGAAGTGCTCTGTTGCCTGAAGGCACTGCAGCAGTTTTAATCTGCAGTTGCCTGGACACTGTCTTCCCGCACCATCACCACCGTCAGCCCAAGCCCACTCTCATTTCCAGCCCCAGCCAAGCTCTGCGGGGTCTCTTGGATCCATGTGCTGCTGCTGCAGCTTCTCTGGGGTGCTCTGAACTAACATCTGTGAGTGGCAGGTCCCTGTGCAACTTCCACAGGAGGGCAAGCCAGGCCCAAGGTAGACATGGGGGATAAGGCCTCTATTTCATCCTGATGGAGAAAGCTGTGTTGCTGGTTTATCTCCCGTGTGTTTTGGTTCCATCTCTTATGCCAGATCAGTGTTCTGAAACAGCTGGAAACTCTCCCTGCCTTGTGCAAAGGGATTTAGACATAGCTCAAACCCAGAATAGTCTCAAAGTGGCATCAGACCTCCAGATACAAAAAAGCAAAATCTCTTCTCAGCGGTGAGAGGATTCCCTGTTCCACACAATGGGAATCCATGGCTGTGCTACTCAAGTTACTGATGCACAGACCACCATTGTTTGACCCACTGCTGGCAGAAACACAGCAGCACTACTCAGCATCTCAACCCCAATCCACACTCCATCCATACTCCCATCCCTGGCAGTTTTAAAGGGTACTTCTCCCCATAGGCTTCCAAAAGGGTTCAGTCCTTCTGTTACTTTCTCAGGGATGTTCCTCTCCACAGGGTGTAAATGCTGCTGACTCTCAACCTGCATTTCTCCCATCTCCTACCGGTGGAAGGACAGGTGCTGTTGGATGCTGCAGTAACATCTCCCCATGATCAGTTAGGAGGGGATGAGGACAGTTCCTGGGCTGCAGCAGGGAGACATGCACTGGCCTGAGCTCTCCTAACACCAGGAGATACCAGGCTGCTCCAAGTATTCCCAAGGAGGCCTTCAGGCATCCCTCCCACTTCTGGTCACTCCAGGTCTGCTCCTGGGCCTGTTCTCCCCACGCCCAAAGAGGCTTGGTGATATTGAGATGTATTGGAAGGGAGCCCTGACTTGCTAGAGAGGCAAACAAACAGTCTCTGTTCTCAGTGCTCCTGCAAAATCTACATCCCACTCTTAGAAGCCTTGTGCCCATCATCAGATTTGGATCCATTGGCAGCACACCAGGGGGGAAGGTGAGAGGCAAACCTTGGTACAACCTGCCCAGACACTGAAGTCCATAGAGGAACAAGCAGATAAAACTATGCTGCTGTTCCTATGGAAACTCACCTAATAAAACACTCGAAGGCATCTGTTTTTTCCCATTGCAGTCAAGACTGGAACACATTTACCTTCTCCACTAATCAAACACCTTGCAGAAGCAAACCTCCTATAGCAGTTCTCTCCATGGGAGATGTCCCCAGGAAGATGGGGGCCACCCACCCACAAGCATAGTGAAACCTTTGAATGATCAATGTGTAAATTAAAATGTCCCTTGGGAAGAGGTCACACTTACTATCTGGACGGCTTTGCAGGAGCCGAGGCGGTCGTTGAGGCCCATCCAGTGGTGGTAGTCAGGATACTCCCCACGTGTCAGAACATACATGTTTCCAGTGAAGTTGGGCCTCTCATAGGCCACCCAGGTCCCCCCATCCACACGGATGGAGTTGCAGCGGCTCAGGTAGGTGTGGAAATCAGGGCAGTCACTGTCACACTCATAGTAACGGCCTAGGAAATTCTTGTCTTCATAGAAGGTGACCTGAAACACAAGCAGAGGAAGGAAAGCAGGAAGGTTCCTTATCACCTAGGATATGCACATGCCTGCGTCCACTTTGTAGCCACATGACAGCATGGAAGAGCCGAGAAAAAGCCCTCAAGATGTCAAAAAGTCATCAAGTCCAACCACTGAGCAGCATCAACTGCATCCAACTAACTCTGGCAGTCAGTTCACCAGTTCAGCCCCAACACCTGCAGCTGCCACCAATGTCTTGCTCTTCACAGCACCTAGTTGTGTCCCAATCCAACCCAAAGCTCCCTCAGTGAAGTTCCTGTCTTCTTTGCAGCCAAACACTATTAATACATTTCCTTCCCACCTTCTCTAGATCAGTAGTTACTAAATTATGGCCAAGGAAACCATAAGTAGTCAATGGACTGTACTAAGCAGTATTTCATTTATATTGGCTTACCAAGTGTTTGCAGTTAGACCTTTACTGATAAGAAGGTGGTGAGGTAGGTCTCTTGCCTCCTGGGTCCTCTTCTAGCTGTGCAATCACTCTCCTTGCTCCTGCTCTAACGGCCCACAACTTGCTTTCTCAGAAGCTGGACATTACACAAGCTTTACCAGTACCAGGAAAAACACAGAGGGAGCACTCAACATACGTGGTGGACAGCACAAATTTGGACATCTGAAGATTGCATTTGCAGTTGTCTGTTTCTGCTTTGGTTGCTGCACGTTTGTGATATGGCTGACAAACTTCCCATCCATCACCACACTTCTTTCCCAAAAGCTGCTCTAAAGCCAGGCAGCTGACTGCAAAGCACTTTGCTTAGGGACAGTTTTTTTCCCTACTTGATCACAACCTGTTTCAAAATTATCTTGAGAGCTGGTGAGCAAATCCCATTCCTCTTGCCCAAGCTATCAGAAACCCAGCCAGCTCTGGAAAGGCTGACTATATCCCTTGCTTGCTTATGGTACTGTGAAGTCAGAACACGCCAAAAATTACTTTAGTTTGATGTGAATCAGTCTCAACAGATCCTTTTCAGCTGCACCCAACCACCAGCCTGGCATCCATCTTAACAGGAGTTTGATTACTTACTTTAGTGTATTCTAGAGCCTTGCACTGAATCAACTGATGTGCAAGTTGGTTGATCCAATGCAGTGTGTATTCAAGACAGCATTTCACCTTTTGTTCAGTATGGCATCAGTCCCATACATGCTGCTGGGTTATTTGGTAGTATTTGACAATGCCTCCACCAATTCCCCTAGATACTCTACAGAGAAATTTTCTGGCCACAGTGACTTAAACACCTAAGATGCAGCACTTCATAATCTATTTTTCCCATAGTTTTTCCATAGCTTGACTATCAAGATATACAATCACCTTTTGCTCCTAGCTGGTTGTACTTCATCTATGGTGCTTTGGCTACTGGTGTTCATCTGACCTCACTGCTGTTAAAAATACTGTTCATTGTCACAGTTTCAACCCAGGAGACAGATTCAAATCAAAGACAACCCGCTCACTATTGTTTGGTTTCTTTCCACTCACTTTGTGTCAAAAAACAAGTTAGCCACAGTCTTTTTAGAGCTGGTTGGCCAATGTGTTCAACCAGCCTGACCAGATATCTGGGGATTAGACTAATCATGCCAGAGGATTTATATCCTTGGTCTTGTGGCCTGTTAGTAGACCTTTAATGTTTATTCCCTTACATTTTCCTCTAACTTTCAAGAGGATGATGTCCCATTATGAAGCAGACGGCGCATACAAAGCAATCTGTGCCCACATCTCTCCCTCCTGAGCAAGCTCTTCACAGTAGGAAGAGGAAAATGGACAGTTGGGAGATCACTACCATCTTGCCAGCAAGTGAATAAAGGTTGTAACAGGTGTGCACTAAAATGTCCAGTTCCTGTTTTCCCACACTGCTAGTTATCCATTCTGGTCAGCCCCTGCCAGCCACAATCCTGCCATTGTTTTACAGGTCCTGCTTCCAGATCTTTGTCAGAGGTATTAATACCAGAGGTATTCATCTGAAAAATCTGCCAGCATGAGCCAAGGCAGCACTGAAAGCCCTGCTCTCTGAGGTTTGGCAGTTGCTCACCACTAGTAGTCCTCTTCTGGAAGCCAGTGGTCAAGGAAGTCACAGCATCCCTGTAATATCCTCCACAGGGATGAATCTCTTTGTGGCTCAGTCACACTCTGGGACAGCTGATGAGCTCACCCCCCTTTCAACCTCATTCCTGCAGCTGTTTCTGATCTGCAGTCCCACTCCTGTCCACACAGTGAGACTCCAGCATGATCCATCAAACTGCCCAACATCTGTAAGACCACAGGTCTGGTCTCTGTGCTGGCAGCACACCACCCGGGCAGAGGGATGCCTCCTCCTCCTGCCAAACAGCACAGTGATTCAAAGTGGGAAAAGGTCTTCATCACCTCTGATCCTGGCTCCACATGAGCCTCCTTGATTTTGTGTCTGGCACCTAGGAGAACCAGCTCCTGCTGCAATGTCCCATGACAGCAATTGTGCATCAAGTTGATTAAGTTGGCTTTTAGTTTTAGAACAGAAAATAAAAGCTCGTTTGATGTTCCTTGTCCACTCAGCCTAGCACAACTGAACTTCAATTTGGCAAAGCTGCCTTGTGTTCCCAGGAGTGTATTCTCCCTGTACTTATAAAGCCACAAAGCCAAAGAAATCCAAGAGCATGTTACAGGTATGGCCATTCCCACAGAAAAGTGACCAACCAAAAGTGTTGTTCATTGTTTTATTCTGTGACCATTTGTAGGAAGACTCAAGGAGAGGGCTCTTGCCCACTCACTCTCCACTACAGCCCTTTGCACACACCCTCAATCCATTTCAGACCTTCACACCCAGCTCAGCTTTCCTCTAATGATTCAGGCACAAACAGACCACACATTTTTCACCTGCAGGATAATGACAGGTGAACTACAGATTTCAGTTCCAGATTTGCTGGTTCTTTCAGTCACATCACCTTCCTTCTGTGAAGCCACAAAGTTGCTCTGCTGACGGTACTAAGCTGCTAACTGCTCAAACTTTGCTTTTTTGGGGGCTTACCTGACAGATAACAGACTTGCCATAGCAGATCTTCCTTATGGGACTGCAAAACTCTTACTCCCTTGGCCACCTCATAGCAGTTATCATATTTCTTTCCCAACAGCAGCTCTGTTAGAAGGAAACTTGTAAAGAATAACTGTAAATAATAACTAGTAGCACCTACTGCCTTCCAAGTAAGCAGCATGGGGGCAGTGACACCTTCCTAGGGCAAACTGCTTGCTTAGGTTGTGAGAAATACTGCTTAATTCTCTCCTTTGCCCTTTTCTCCTCCCTGGAATGGGCCAGACAAGAGCACAGCATAGAGAAGAGATTCCTACTCCCGCACTGACTTAACTCCTTAGACATTTTGCTGCACCACAGCAGCATACAATCAACAAACTCCCCGTAGCACACTCACAGGGGACATGGCTTTCAGCAGAAGTAAAAGCTGTATGTTTCTCTTCAAGCAGATAGAAGAATCAAGCACGAATCAGTTACATTACCCCAGCACCTTCTTTATGCACAGGTACATGAACATACCCACTGCAGTCTGACAGCCACCAGGTTAGAAGCCAGCAGTACACCATCTTCAGTTTCTAAAGACTTCTTATATAGCCAAATCACTTTTGAGCCAAGATCACAGATGAAAGGAGAGGAGAAGCAGAGACTGAATCCAGATCTTCCATAGCATTGGCCAGTGCCTACAAAACCACTCTGATACTGTGCCCTCTTCCCCCTTGGGTCTTACAAGTCTCCACAGATTAAAAAGGAATGTAACCTGAAAGCAAAACTCATAAAATGGAAAGATGCACATCTGTCCACAACCTCTTAATAGATGTTTAACGTATCACAGGGAGAAGTGGCCACTAACCAGAAGTTCTCACCCTCCTTTACCAGCTGTTTATCCCTGCCCAGTCCCAACCAACCCTGCAACAAGGTGTGTGTGACCAACCAGCTCAGTTCTGCTAACTTCAAGACTGAAGATCACAGCATTAGAGTGGGATTCCCACCTGTTGCACATCACTCTAGACGAAGCTGAGCTTTTTGATCTATCTCCTTCTCCAGTTTAAATTCATCTCTGCTGACTCTACCAAATCAAAAAGCTGGTTCACATGCCTTGGGGAACACTATTGCCTTGAGTGGTATGGTCATCATTCAAGTGTCTTTCTATCACAGCTTACCCTTTGCTCCACCTTGGAAGGGGATGTGACAGCTGCCACTGGTGTTGGGACTCAGGTCCTCCCAAGGATGCCTTCCATGAGACTCTGCTCTGCAAATGCAGCTCACCACGTTCACTGCTGGCAGAGCAGCCTCAGCTGCCGATTTACAAGGCACTGTAAAGGTCCTGGTGCATTCTAAAATACCCCCTTCACCAGTCACTGTGTTTCACTCCATTCTCTCACACGGCCACACCTAGAGGAAACAGCCAAGGTCTGGGAAAAGACTAGGGAGGGTTCATTTCAGCTTCCCTCCAATTGAGGAGGGATTTCAAGCATCTCCTCTTGCTGACGCACTGACAGAGCGGGAAGCTGTCAGCAGAGCAAAGAAACGAAGTTTCTCCACAACTTACGCCTGATAAATTCTGTACTCCTAGCCACAATCATGTACAGACTGCAAATAAACCTACCTTGGTTCCAGCTCTGGACATTTTCCGTTCCAGCCAAGCTCCCCAATGCTGGAGGAAAGTCAGGAGCTGTTACAAAGAGCCTGGATCTGAGGCACCCTTTTTATAATGGGCTTGTTTTAAACCAGACAGCCGCTTTGTCATGAGAATAGGATCCAAAAATTGAGTCAGTGATTCTGAGGCTATAGCCGATTTCCAGAAAAGCAAACAGGATTATGGAATAAAGGAAGGCTTCACCATCCTCCCTTTGTTACCATTTGCTGAGTCAGAACACCAAAACTCTGCCAAAGGCACTCAAAACATGCAGTCCCCTGCCAAGTCCTGGAGGATGGGGGACAATTTGGCTGCTCTCTCCCTTTCAAGCATGTTGAACAAAAAGGGATCCTCGTCAGCTCTAAAAGGCCCATCCCCGTTTGTGAGGGAGAGACCCAAAATCAGGGAACATCCCAAAGCAGCAAAGGAGGCAGCTAGGAAACGGTCAACACGTGCTCAGGGTAGACACCACAGGATTGCAAAGAACAACCTCTGTGTAGAGGCTCTGCGTCAAAGAAGCTATGTACTTTTATAAACACCCTCAGCTTCAGCTATATTGCTCCAAATGGAGCCCAACAGAGAAAAAGCATGGCTGGCAAAACACCCCAAAGTGAGCTCACACATCAAATAGGAAAGAACGATGCCCAGATTTCTCACCATATCTGCTAGTGTCACAAATTCAACTCAAAACTCTTACAGCACTGTCTAAAAGTCTTTCTTTTAGCCACACTCTGGCCCACTGAGTGGGGAGGGCAAGGATTGCTGGCTTATGAACACACACACACACACACACACACACACACCCTCCTGCCAGTCCATTATGAAAAAACTCTTCTGCAGCTATTCACTGCACCAGCCCAAAGGCTTAGTGAAACAAAGGGAAATGAATTTGGCACAGCAGTGCCTGAAACACACAGACTCTCTTTCAAATCTGTCAGGACAAGCAGTCTTGCAACAGCAGCTCTGTGTGCCACCCCATGTATATTGCCACAGCTTGGCTAAATGCAGTCAGGTAGGACAGCCTGAGATAGATGCTCAACAGCATCTTGTTCTCCTACCTTTTTAGGTGTCTTGAATTGCCTAGTGCTGTTGATTACAGCTTCTACTGCTAGAAAGTTGTGAGGCCACTCACAATGCTGTCTTGCGAAGATCAGAGTTCAACCATAATCCAGGTGCTCTTGAAAGGCAACCCAGTAGGACAGCTCAAAGTTCCACTGCCATCACTTTGCACATCCCTCCTTTAAAAGTCAGTTAAATACAATAAACTCACCTTGCATTGCATCACCTGCCTCCCCAGGAGCCAAGACCTTCAGAAAGTCTCTAGCATCACGACACCAGAGCACTAAAGGTCCCTGCCTTGCTCTCACTCTCAGCTTGGATAGCTCTTCACAAGGCACATACAGGTGCTGCCTTCAGTCACCCACGCAATGCCTTTGCCTATTCTGCCTACCTTATGTAGATGCTCAGCTACAAGCACATGTCCCCAAGACAGGCTCCCCTAGCACAAGAGAATGGTACTCACTCAAGGTAATACTCTTTACAAAAAATATTTAAAGTAGGAAACAGTGTTTGTATCAAAATGCTGTGCTAGGGTAGCCTTCAAAACCTTCAACTCCACAGCTGTAAATAAATTAGCACTTTTCTCTCAGCTGAGCAGCTCACATTTCTTTGAGCAGTAAAGATGTTGTGTCCCTCCAACATCCAATCTACAGGTAAGAACTCTTCCCTAGGAAATGTACCAGGCTTATCTGAGAATCCTTGTTTTATTGACATGAGTCAAAACAATGAAAGCATGTAAGAAAGTTAATTCCATACAATCACATTGCTTAAGTGCCTTCTTCATATAAAAAAAAATTGATTAAATTTCATTCATTAAAAGAATCAAACATTTCCTTTTCACATTTATAAAAACAGTGTAGCTGGCTTGTACCAAATGGCCAGGGCCTTGTGGCCAGCTCTGTACTAGGAAGATACCTGCACACCATGGATGCTAACCATGCTGACAGCCTCCCCACTAAAAGATCTAAAACAAGGCATACTTCATCATCCTCTAGTGATATGCACTTCTTCAGTTATCAACAGAGCAGTTACAGCACATTCCTGGGAAAATGGCAGTGATTAGAAATCCTAAACCAGACAGACAGTCCAATCCACACCAAGGCTGGGCATCAGATCCACATCAAGTGTGCTCAGTCAGGATGGCTGAAAAGTCTTCTTGAGAACTGTTTTCAGTGTACTGCTGCCTGTTTCCAGAACTCTGTAACAAAATAAGAAGAGCAAATTTTACTCCCAACACTAGCAAAGAAAAAACACCTCAAAGACTAAAGAAAAAGGAAAAAAACAAAAACAAACAAAAAAATCCCAACTTCCTAATGGTTTGAAATATGCAATGGCAGAAAAGTATGATAAGGCCTTGCCTCTGGCTCCTAAACCACTTCTACTTGAGAAAGACTACAAAGCAAGAATTATATGAAGTCTCACTCAATTTTCTTAAGCAAGAAATAAGACAGGTTAAGTACAGACACTAACACAGCCTCTCTGAAACAGCAGCTGTTTAAATAAGTTTTTACATCAGATTATGTACAATTTGCCTACCTCCCTCTACAGACACATACAGATGTCCCCAATAAATCAAAGAGAACACCTGCAGAGAACGAGGGAAGTGCTGAGTACACAGGGAACACATTCAAACTGAACAGAGGTTTTGATTGGAAAATAAAAACTAAAACCAAATGCAAGGCTCTTGGAGAACATCCACTGAATAGCTTCCTACTTCTACCTCTGCCTACATAGAGAATAATCAGGAGAAACAGGCAATCTACTCACCCTTCCTTTCCTTTGGCTGCACAGGAACATGATGCTATCCTGCTGCCTGCTTGGAGCCTGCTGCAGGAGGGACAAGGCTATCCAGCTGCTGACGGTTCCCTGTCTGAACCAGCCACTCATAGAATTTGTTTTCTACCAGTACCTGGAACTGTCTCCTCTGATCCCTGAAACCCAAAGATGAGCAGAGAAGTATGTAAATATTACATATATTTATACTATTATACTTCTAACTTCATCTTCACTACCAAAACAAGTCTCCATCTAAGAGCTGGGGTTGGTTCCTGAACTGTGTGTACCAGGAAGAGGTGAATATGACTATAACGAACCCCAAAGGCAGAACTTAGTGGAGTTAGAGAAGTGATGCAAACTTCACCATCCCATTAGCACAGCAACCCTGCTCCACAGGCCTGTCATGGCTTTACTTTTAGACCACAGATTAAAAACTGTCTGAAAAGGAGGAAAAGATTAGTAACCAGTGTACAAAATTCTGTTGTGACAGCATCTGAAAGAGAGAGGATGGAGATCTGGAAAATGCAACCCTAAACAACACTCCTGAAATAATTCCCATTACTGCTAAGTAACTTTTGGGGTGTTTTTGGCTAGATTAGCACCATTTAGCTCAGCCCCTCTGGCACTGGTCAGATGCCCAAGAGTAGCACAGGCTCATGGTGGTATTTCTCCAGAATAGCATTCCAGCCATCTGGGAGCAGCTCAGCTCTGGAATTTCTTAAGCCAAAAGTGGCATGGGTGTTGAGTAGCTTCTGCTGGACATTTTTTTTTCTATGAACTTACACAATTCCTCTCTGAACCCACATAAAACATTAGCATTTTCAATATCCTGTGGAGATTTTACGTGGTTTGGCTTTGAATCCCATCCTGTATGGAGAAAGCAGCAAACCAGCCATACACTCTGCTTCAGAGAGGCTCAGTGTATCCAGACCCTTTTTTTCCAAGTTAAAGGCCCTTCTTTGTACAATCACTTCCATTTGAGACCTTCCCCAAAAAGCAGGGTTCTAGGACAGAAACTAACCCAAATTCCTCTCCAGTGAACATGAACACAAAAGCAGTAACTTCTTTCTTTCCTTATGGTTTTATCTTCTCCAAGTGCTTTTCATATACCTTGATCTGCTCCTGACCCTGAAAGACTTTGTCTGATACGCTCGGAAAATGAATAAACAGGATTTTATGCTTTTTGCAAGTTGTTCCCCAAGCTGTCTTACTGCTCCTGTCTTACTGGGGTTTTGCTTTCAGCCTGGCAGGATTTACATTCTTTTTTTGCCCCACTTTCCTCATTCAGACAACTTCAACTTCTTGAAAGATGTCTTCTTATTTCTAACATTCTCTTTCACCTCCCCATTCAAGCACTGCAGCTTTTTTCTTTCTACAAGTCAAATATCCTGTTTGCTCTAAGCTTCCTACTTGTCTCCCTAGTTGTTTCCCTGCCTGTCAGCTGCCCAGTTTCTTTTCAGCAAGCTTCTAAACTTGGCACAGTTTTTCCCCCTTTTATGAAATAAGCCACTCCAGGAGCAAGCTCTTGCTTCCTGTGACTGCTACAGAGGATGTTATATCTAAGCACATCATCCTTACTACCTCACACTTTTTGAACTGTAAGACTTTGGCAGGCTAAACACCTTCACAAAACTCAGGGGTGAAAAGCAGCAGCCCTGGAGGACAATGGCTGGAGAGGGAAGCACCTTAGATGAGGCTGATGGACTCAACAGATGACTCTAGCACAAGGAATGATGTTGTAAGTTTTCTTTCTCTTGTCCTTGAAGACTCAAGGCTAAGAGTTGTGATGGTTTTTTACACCTTTGTCTCTGCTACTGGATCACCACTGCTCATCCACACTGCTCATCCACCTTTCTCTCTCCCAGTCTAGAGCTCTTTCAAACTGCAGACTCCTCCAAGCTCAGCATAGAGGCATCTGGATTTTAGAGAGGAACAAGGGAAGCAGAGGTAGCTCCTCCAAAACAGTGAATGATCAAATGGACTAGAACTCCTCAGCCTGATACAAGTGGAAGTGTTGACAGTTTGGCCCAAGAGGAGGTTTTTAAATTCTATGCTCCCCATAGCATAAACTCCTTCAACATCACTGCTTATCAGCACCCAGTTACATACCCATTACAAGTCATTGATTGAGCACAGAACAGGAAGAAAATCTATACAGCTTAAGCACAGCTTAGGGAACAAAACTCTTCAAGTTTTTACAATCAGGTATCTGGGTTTCAATCCCCTTTCTGTATTTGCAAAGGAAGTCACATCCTTCAGGTTGCTGCATAAAAACAGTTCACAAAAAGACAAAGGCAGCTAAACTGAAGTCAGCAGAGATTTGCACTCTTGCCCAATCTGACTAGCTGCAGAAGGAAGCACAATGACAAAGGAAGCAAGGTGAGCTTTTTCAGAACTCCATGAGTACTGAGAAAGCCAAGAGATATGCATCAGTACATGAGATGGGCTAGGACAGGCCTAGCTAGTGCAGTAAAAGCTGGGCAGAGGGTTTGATGTGATCTGACAAAGAGGACTTTAAAAGCTACTGTCCACGAGGTGATCTACTGTAATGGTCCACATGCACATTCTTAGCTCACCTCAACAACAGATGGGACAGTAATTTAAAGCTTCAATCTCAGTGTAAAAGTTGGGCTAACAGTGATCACCAATCAGCTGCAGGCCATTAATTAGTCGACTTGCTGTTCAGGGGATGCACCCATATCTCACCCGCGGCAGCGTGCGACACTGCAAGCAGAACAGAGACAGCAGAGAGACAGCACCCAGTGTGAGATAAGTTGTAAACCCTTACTGCCAGCGTGGATCCCTCGCCTCAACAATATCTTGGCATGCTTTTCCTTGAGTCTCAGCAAGCTAGGAATATGCAATCATGACAAGGCACCTCCTTCAGAGTTACAATTGAGAACACTGTTCTTCTCACTGTAATACCAAAGACCGAGATCCCAAGATTGCTAATTACTTCTGCTCTAGAAATGGCGTGCAAGACGTGGCTCATGCAAATCAACCCATCATTAAAGCATTTTTGTTGAACCACATCAAATGAAGCTTCTGTTTGTATGTCTGAGCTGAATTGCAATGCAGCACTCACTTGGTCAGGCCTGCCTCCTTCACAGTTTTCTGCCAGATCTGTACCTTCTGCTCTCGCTGATTCAGTGCCTTCTGATATGCATGGGGAAGCCCACCTGGTGTCTCTGTGGTGTCTCCTTCCATCTCAAAAGGAATCACAAAGGTGTAGAAGTTCGAGGGCGGCAGGAGGCGGAAGACACTCATGTCACCACTCTCCTTGCACACCAGCATGGGGCTGTCCCAGTAGTTTGGTAGAGTGGCCAAGCCCACCTGAGCCATGTGGTCTTCAAGCATTGGATAATGAGTGTGGAACGGGGCAAAGCTGACTGCTTCATTCCCTGAGAGGATGAGAGGCTGGGTAGGTGTGAGAATGTAAAAAGTACAGCCAGTGGTAGAAGAAAGGGCCAAACGATGGCAAACAGCAATGACCTTGATGTTGTCACAGCTCTGGACATGAACAGATGCCTGCACAGGGCCAAGAACAAAAGTGCTATTCCGGCACTTCTCAATGGTCACAGACCTGCAAAAGAACAAGAGAGTGAGGACACAGTCAGTAGAAAGAACAAAACCAGGACTTTTTCACTGCTTAGTCCCTCTACCAAGAACTTAGCCATTGAATACACTTAGAATCATAGAACAAACCGAGTTCGAAGGGACCCACAAGGATCATCAAGTCCAACTCCCATTAGGCACAGGGCAAACTACAAGGTCACACAAGGCGACCAAGGGCATTGTCCAAGTGTCTCTTAAACTCCACAACATTTGGAGCCATGACTACCTCCCTGGGGAGCCTGTTCCAATGCTCCACCACCCTCTGGGTGAAAAACTTTTTCCTAACATCCAGCCTGAATTTCCCTTGGGATAGCTTCACACCATTCCCCCATGTCCTGTCACTGTTCACTAAAGAGAAGAGCTTAGCCCCCACTCCTCCCTCTCTGGTGAGGAGGTTATAAACTGCAATGAGATTCCCCCCTCAGTCTTCTCTTCTCCAGACTAAACAGGCCAAGTGATTTTAGCCTTTCTACATATGACTTCCCCTCCAAGCCCCTAACCATCGAGTGCTTGATGCATCCCAGGATTCGGTTGGCTCTCCTGGCTGCTGAGGCACACTGCTGACTCATCTTCATTTTACTATCTATTATTACTCCCAGATCCCTCTCAGCAGAGCTGCATTCCAGTCTAACATTCCCCAGTAAGTAGGTGGTTTTGGGGTTACCCTTCCCCAACTTGTTCAAACGACATCTAGCAGTGCCCCAGGAGAACAGAAACTCACCGGAGAGGAGAGAGGAGATAAATGAAGGACTCATTGCAGCGATGAATTCTTACGTGAGCCCCCACCAGGGTGTCCGAGCTCTTGGCCAGGGTCTGCTTGTACACCTGACTCATTATCACCATGGGGGATAGCTCAGGCACTACATGACTATTGCAGGCAACCTTTGCTCTCCTGGTTGTTCCTTCAACTGCAAAATAAAGTTTATCAGTGCATTTCAAATTTTAAAAGGCTCCACATGATTCCTACAGAGACACAGACATGATGCTTCACTGTCCACATCACTCAGCAATCCCCCAAGAAAATAACCAGCCCAAAATTTCAAGGATGGTACCACCAAACTGCATCACTTCATGCACCAGTCATACCATCCACCTATGCCTACTAGGCAGGCTAGGAGAATGTGGCAGTCAGAAGCTCCAGAAGTCAAGGCACATTGAAAGATCAAAAAACACTTCAGAATTATTCAGGGGTAGCCAAAGCCTCCCACAAGCTACAGACAGCACCGACCCAGGTATCTCCATTTCCAGAACACAAGATTTAGTTTGGCAGGAAGATCCTAAAGGCAATTTTTATGTTGAAAGCAGGAACTGTAAGTATTAAGACAGTGAAATGCTCCCTCTACAGTACAACCCCGGAGCAACCTCACTGTCCTACACAATGCACTGTCACTCTTACAATTGTGCAGTCAGGGAAACAAAACATTAATCTGATTTTTTTTTCTCCTAAGGTGGAAGGTGCCTTGGCTCCACTGCCATATCCCTGCAGGAAAAGGGCTGTGATTCAAGAGAAGGAATCCTAGACCAGGTCTCAGCTTTGCCACACATTATCTATTCTCTGTGCCCAGCTGTACCTGAATAATGAGGGCAGTAATACTCATCTCACTCAGGGGGGCCTTTGACAATGAAGTTTTTAATGTTTGCTCACAAAAGTGACCTGAAGATTAGAAAAATACACACAGATGTCACGCAGCACCCTCTAGTCCCCCAGACTTGCCTCAAAGCTCTCACTTTCCCCATCTCCACTGACAAGAGAAAAAGGAGGCAAGCCCCCAAAGCCACTGCCAGATCCCTGGTCAGCAAAAGGAGCTGAGACTGGAAAGAAAAAAAAAAGGCAAGGCCTGTAGCTACCTTGCTGTGCCCATGCGAGTTTCTTCCCAGACTTGAGGCAGGCAGTCATTCCAAAAGGGTTTGTCATTAGGCACAACCGTAGCCAGCTCTCTAGCTTGGGGAAGGAGAAGGTTCTGGAGATCTTTGAGTAGCCATTCTGCCCATGACAGGGCTGCCAGAGGGCAAGCTCATGCAGAGGATGGACTGTCCTGGATTTGTTCACAGTCCCTTCAATAAGAAAGCTGAGGGCACAGACAGCTTCGTAGGACACCAAGCTACTGTGAGTGGAATGGGAGGAAGCAGTGAGCTGCTCTGGCTCCAGTAGCAGTTCCAGCATGTCCAAGAGGTGGCTCTGCACAAAGGCATGGTGGTCCTGATCGTTCCAGTTCTTGGAGGGCAGAAAAACACACAAGGAGGAAGTGAGTTCTCAGAGAGCTGACAAGCTCCACTGACATTATACAATGCAGCCTTGCTTACGCTCGTTCTAGAAGAGGGAAAACAAGCCAAACCTTGTGCTTTCCCCTGCTCACTGCTTCTGCTGCTCTGCTCTTCAGAAACACAGACAGCAACCTCCCCTCAAAGAGAAAAAAAATGTATTCTAACTCTCAAGTACCAAATAATTTCATTCTAAAAAGCAGAAACAGACTGTCCTACAATCCTTCCCAAACAAATTCAGCCAGGTGCTGCTGGCAATTGAAGGCAGGAAACAAATCAATAACTGACAGTCAAGGTCTTGCTACTGCTCTATTGGAAAACTACTGCATCTGTTCCAGACCTTAAGATATGATTCAGTGTTACCTTCCAAGGTGCTGCAAGGAAAAAAGTGGAGGGTCATTTTTTCACAGCAAGTGGACCAATAAATCAAGTGATCTCTGAAAGAATCATTAGTTCAAATTCCAAAGAGCTCTAGACCAAAAAGAAGCAGAAGGCTAGAATTACAGCAAACTTTATTAAAGACAACCTCTGCTGGCCTGCAAACTGCACAACAAGCAACACACAGCTATGATTACATGTTGTCCTCACCATCCATGAGGGCTTCAGCTAGAAGGGCTTACCAAGCAGCTGCAAGCATCCTGTCCAGTGGCTGGAGATCCCTGTGCTGTGACAGAGATCCTCTGGCACTGGACAAGCCCCACTATACTATTTCCAAAGTGGGCACAATTCACATCTGGAATTGCTGAAGTTGGAGGAACCTCACCTAAGCTCACAAAGATAAATAACACCAGTCCATTGGGACCAAAACCTCTGGGAGGGCTACAATGGTAACCAAGACACACCTCCTTCCTGTCCAGAGTTTTATGTAATGAGTATAATTAAAAGAAAACATCAGCTTTTAAAGAATACTGAATGTTCCACAGTCACCCAGCTCACAGCTCCATGTTAGTTCCTCTTGTTTCTTTTTTCATCTGTTCAATCTTTCAGTACAAAGTGATCCAGTTCCTATTTTTAATTACTTCAGCTTGTCCCAAGCTACATTTCACTAGCTCACACAGCTCACACCATCACAGTCCTGACAAAAATCCAGAGGTTTGTAGCTGGCCTTTATAATGATGTTGCCAATCTGTAATTCACTCTCAAATACAGAGGTACCCACAAGCTGCACCTGATACATCCAACTCACTTCTCTTCCAAAACACTTGATAGCATTTTAAAAGGAAATAGTAGCATTTTCACATGGTTGATCCACAGCTGACCAACCAACTCTCCTCTCTGAAATATAACTTAATTGCAAGGACCATCCTGGGATCCTAATACGCTACAGTGGATCACAGGAAAGCAGCCTCCAACATAAGAAAAGCATCCTGTTTAACTAATAAATAAATAGACAGTTACTTCTTAAAAGAACTGCCAAAGCTCTATGAGTAATTCTACAGTTGGTCTCAGACTCAAGGAAATTCCCATGGACAACTTTTGCTGGCAGAGCTGCAGAGAATAGAGCAACTTCATCTCATTTACTATGGCACAAAGCATCTCCAGTTAGACTGTAGCTCACTTTACTGCAGGCAGTTACACGTTTACAAGAACAAACCAGTCGTTTTTCAACCCACCTCAAGGCAGGTCTTTGCAGTTTCCCACACAGCCACTCAAGGAGAATCTTACAGCCACAAATACCTTATTCTCGCTGGTAGATTTTCCAGCCAGGCTAGGAGACTTGATCCTGGGGCTAGGCCACTCCTCCCCAATCAGAGACCTTCGCAGAGAAACCCTGTTCACCTGCTGGATGTACAGGAACAGCAGGAACTGCAGAGTGTCTACCGACAGCTAACCAAGAGGGAAGAAAAAGAGGAGTTAGGATGGGATGGGCTCTCCCCACGCCCACCTGGCTCGGGATAGGGCTCCTGCCTTGCTCCGCTCCCGCTCCAGCTCGTCGGCGCTGGCGCAGGCCGCCTCGGACTCCGCCCACTCGAGGCGGCGTGACGGGTCCCGCCAGAGGAGACTGTGGAAGAGCTCGAAGTAAAGCCAGGCCAGGTCGCAGCCCAGCTGCAGCTTCCCACAGGCAATGTGCCGCCAGCGCGGCCACGACAGCCGCGGGAAGCAGCCCTCGGCCGCCCGCGCCCTGGCGTAGACTGCCATCTTCCTCAGGTAGTGAGGACCGAGGCGGGCGGGTGGTGGGACGGGCAGGACCCCCACCAGGAACGGCTCCGTCTTCACCCACAGCCGCATCATGGCCGGGGCCGCGGCTGCCGCCACCTCCATGGTGACCGCCGCCACTGCCCACTTCCGGTACCCGCCAAGGCGCCGCGCAGAGCGGCGGCTATACAGACCAATGAGACGGCCCTTTCGTCACACCGTGGAGGACTCCTCCTGGGCGGTACAGCCCCGCCCCTCTACGAGGAGCCTGTTTCGATTGGCTGTTCGAGGCAGCGTGAAGGCGGGAATAAACGACGTGGCCTCTGATTGGCTGCCGCTAGACGACTCCATACTTCCGTGCGGTCTTGCGCAGCGATAGGGCCGAGGAGTGTGTGATGTCCTGAGCTATGATTGGGCCGACGGGTTCAAAGCCGACGTCTTGGCGGGCGATTGGTCAGCGGCATCGAGCTCGTGGTGAAGTGTGCGCAGCCGATAGGTTGGCGGCACGCAGCGCGGGGGGTTTCGGCGCTCTCCTATTGGCCAGCGGTCGTCGCCGGGCCCTGCTTCAGGTTGATGGTAGCCGGGCTGGGGCGGGTGGCTGCGGTGTTGCGGACCCGCTCGGAGAGCGCCGCTATTTCTGCTCGCCGCCCCCCAGGCAGGCCTGGCCCCCGCGCCATGGCCCCCGGCTGGCTCGGTGGCCTCTTTCTCCTGTTTCTCTGCCTCTGTGGAGAGGCCGCCGCTGGGTGAGTGCGTCGGGCCGCGCCGCCGGGCCTACGTTCCTTCCCCTGTCTCGGCTTCTGCGGCGCTGACGCGTCCCGCTCCCTTCTCTCTCTTCTCGCCCCCGGCAGGAGGGACTTCTACAAGATCCTGGGGGTGTCCCGCAGTGCCTCCATCAAGGACATCAAGAAGGCCTACCGGAAACTAGCGTTGCAGCTCCATCCCGACAGGAACCCTGACGACCCCCGGGCGCAGGAGAAGTTCCAGGACCTAGGGGCTGCCTACGAGGTGAGGCCGGGACCTCGGGTTCCTCTCTGCCCCGCGCCTACCCGTGCCCTTTGATGAGCAGCGCCACTGCCTGAGGTGTAGGGCAGGTAGTAGGAGACCTGTTGTAGCCGCTGGGAAAGGGGAGCAGTGAAGTTGTGCACCTTGTTATAAGGAACTCAGAGAATTCTGAAGTCCCTTTAGCCCTTACCAAACTGAAGGGTGGATGGTGTTCATGTTGGGAACATGATGCAGAGCTTGGCTAACAAGTAACATTCAGCGGAATGAGAAAAGAGGGCTTCTAGGAAATGTAAAGGCCTTTCTGTAAGGTGCAGGTGTAATTCATCCTCCACCATTACTATACTGAATTTCAGGCATTCTACCAAATGAAAAAAAAAAAAAGCTAGAGTGGTTACCAGATTGATTACAGAGCTCCTTCTGTCAGAGGACAACAAAAGACCTCAGCTCTGTTACTCAGGAGAGAGTGAAGTCGCCAAGGTAAAGTTGTTTGGTATTTGGTTCTTTGAGGAAGAAACAAAGTTGCATTAGCCAAAAGTACATACATAGGAACAAGTGTGTGGATGCATAGGCCCTGGCTGTAAGTCTGAGCTAATAGAAGATAAGGTGGTCAGCTTGCCTTTTAGAAGACATTAAGGTGAAAAGAATGATTGTGGGTCTTGCATACATGAGAATTCCTGGGTTTTCCATAGTACAATAGCATGCAAACGATACCTGACACTAATGGCACAGTGCATTATATAAATTGTCTATGGATTGTTTTATTAGCCAAAAGTTTTAAATCAATGTCTACTTTCTCTGCCACATACATTTGTGTTAACACAATTTAGGCAGGATGATAGCATCTGTTTCTTTCACATTCTCTGTCCTTTTTGTCTCCCTTCTGTCACTCTTGGTTTCCATCTGCTTCTACTGTGTCCCATGAAGCAGAGGGCCCCTGGGGAAGATGGTGTTGACCAGCAAGAACTTGTAGCAGCAGTTCTACCAGGAGCTTGCCTGCACTGGTGGGCTGTTTGGGTTGCAGGTTTGTGTCCTCTTTGAGGAGGCAAATGGCAGAAGGAAAGGGTTTGCATTCCCACCACAGCCAGTGGTGCTGCTCAGCCCACAGCTGTTGCATGGCTCCTGCCTCCATGACTGATGCTCCTCTGCTCTTCAGATATGCAAATAGGAAATGAATGAGGAAGTGAAGGAAACAGCTTGAATGCATTCTGTTTTGGTCAGAAAGACTATGCATTAACTTGGTTTGTTGTTTTTTTTTTATCACACCTTGGACTTCTTTTTAGTTCAGGACTTATCTTTTTTAAATAAATTGGGTGAATTATTGCAGGGAAACCAGTAAATGTGAACAATCTTCTGTGGAGAAAAGTATGTTACCTGTCATTTGCAGCATCTGAACAATGATGCATGCAATTTACTTCAAAGCTGTGGGCTCTTGCTGTTGTTTCTGTGAGTTGGAAGCCTGTCACAGTTGATGGTACTTTATGCACAGGAAGCATTTCTCTACTTCTTCCCTAAGTCCCAGTTTATTCAAGTCTCTGCCATAGTAAGAGTTGAGAGTACTCTTTCTGGTAAAAACATTGGGGAGAACATGGTTGTAAACTCACACATTGGCAGGGGATGTGGAGTAGCTGAATATTAACTTTTATGAGCAGTGACTGAGTCTGCCTCCCCCTCACCAGGGTGTGATTGAAGCACAACAGTGTCATTGCTCAACATAAACTGTGGAGTTCTAGTGCTAACACAGACAACACGAATGCAACATGCTCTTGCTTTGTGCTAGTGAAGATTTAAACTAGGAGATCTCCCTTCAGTGTGTTCATTTGTGTGCTTCTTGCTGAAGAGAGAGGCATCAGAATACTGAAATCCACTATTGATGTACATATTTTTTAAAATAGGTTTGGAAGAAGAAGTATTTTTGTCTTGCATGCTCTTTGTCTCTTTTTTTAACCAGTACAGCTTTCAAATCCTTCTGCTAAACTAGCTATGAGGTGCAGTGTATTGATTTGATTGATTGGGGCAAAAGGGAGCTAGAATTATGATTTCCTTACAACTTAAATCAGGATGCTTTTTGTCTTGAAGGAACAGCCTCTGTTAGGACCAGTGTTCAGGATTTGGCTAGCTGACTATCTATGGCAGAGTCTTCTGGAAGACTGGGGGGGAAGTAGGTTAATTAAACTACTTAGTCTCCTCCATTTTAATAGCATAAGTGATTTCCACCCTGTGGTCTGAACACAGTTTCAATTAGGAAGGAGACTGATCCCATGTGAGGGAACTGAGACTCTATGTATAGTCATTAGTCTCAGGATCATTTGGGGGGGGTATTTCCCTGAGTTTTTTTTAAGCTTATCTCCTGTAGTTGCTTTGCTTTCAAGACAACCTAACACAACAAAGAAGAACTCTCTTCGCTGTACTAGGAATTGTGTTCTTGGAGTTGTCCTCCAACAGGCTGCAGAAAGAAGGAAAATTAATGGAAATGCAAATACATGGTGATTTAATTCTGTTCAGTGATTTTTACTTTTCAGCTAAAGCTCTCAGTAACTGCACTTTCAGAAATTAACAGCGTGTGTCTGCAGACAGTGCCTGATCCTAGCAGTGATAAGACCTGATGTTTAGAGTTAGTACCAAGGATTGGTATGCAGGCCAAGGTCACTGCTAAATCTTGTATCCCACATTGAGGGGTGCAGGGTAAAACACAGCACCTGCAGGGAGGAGCAGACACTTCAGGTGACCCTAAAGTGACCAACTAGGTATTCCATTCCATATACCTTATATTCCAACTAAGGCTGAGGTATGATGAAGGTCAGCCTCTCCTCTTTTTCTCTTGCTCTTCTTCAATGGCTGGCATCTGAGGAGGGCTTTCTCTGTTCTGCCTTCTCTCCCAATCCATGAGTTCCTGAATCCAGCTCCAGGATCAAGCCCCCTGAGTCTGGTTCTCATCTGCTGCTGAGTCCTCCAGCCATAGCATCAGTGGTGATGGCGATGTAGTTGCCCTCAGGGGGCTTGGGTTCAGTACTGGTTTTGTATATATTTAATTTTATTGTTATTATTTACATTCCTTTTCCCTTCCTGTGATGGGGAGGGGAAAGGGGGTAAGAGAGGCCATCTGTCACTGGATTAGTGGCCAGCCCAGCCCTAGCACTTGACAAATTCCTTTCTCATTGCTTGTGGTATTGTTGGTACTGTTCAGTGCTCCACCCAAAGCATTTTGCCATGACACCAGTGAATCACAGAATGGAAAGCTTATCCCAGTTGTAGGAAATGTGTGTTTGAGTACAAAATCTGAAGTGACAAAGGGAGGATTGAACTCTTGCCTACTAGATGAAGCTAGTAAAGTCACTGTTACTTTTTTTACACTGTTGCTAGCATTCGTCCCTGGTTACAACTTCAGGCTGGTTTTCATCATTTTACCAGCTTCTCGACAGGTTTAGTTGCTTCTCCTCCTGTTTCAACTCCTCTTTAGCCTTCTGAAAGCTAATCTGGCAATTTCAGCCTTCCCAAATATGATCAACAGGAGAGGAAGGGGAAGGAAGTCTAAATGTGACTGGAAACTTCTAGATCTCTGGGGAAGGAAAGAGAAAAGATCAATACTTGGGGATGAAAATTGAAGCTTTATAGTCCTAAAAGTCATACCTGTTGGAAAGTGTTATTTTGCCTCTCTACTGAAATTACCTGTAACTTTTGCTGCCCTTAGGAGTGAGGGCCAGCATTTGAACTGGTGTGGAGTTAGTGTATTTGGCAGGTTCAACTTGGGAGGCAAACTTGCCATCATTGCTAATTGTTATGAAATAGTAGCTGGAGAAATACACATACTGCCTGCTTGAAGAACAAACTGACGACAGGGGTGGTAGTACTTTTTTTCAGTGTGTCCTGCTTTGAATTATTCCTGATTCTCTTTTAATCCTTCAGATAAACTCAGTACTGTTTATATTTTCAGTGTTGCTTCTGCTCTTTTAGTAAACTAACTGTACTTTGTATGGGTTTAACTAATAAATGTTTAACTTTTCTAGTCCAGTGAAAAGAGCAAGTTCTATCCAGTGTTAATGTTAATGTAAAGCATTGCTACCAGTGAGCTTCCTCTCAGAGCCTTGTTTAAATAACTCAGCTGTGGGTAAATGTCTTACCTGCTTACATCCCTTTACCAGGTCCTGTCAGATGAGGAGAAGAGGAAGCAGTATGATGCCTATGGTGAGGAGGGATTGAAGGATGGGCATCAGAGCTCCCATGGAGACATCTTCTCACAGTAAGAAGATTTTTCCCACTTCAGGCTATTCTACAGTTGGTGCTCTTAATTTTGTGATGCTCAGGCACACATTTGACATGGGCACATTCTATCTTGAGGTCTTTACCCAGTTTGGAGGCACTGATCTGAAGCGACAGTTGAGAATGCAAAGAAATACATTTACAGTGGGTATCCCATGTGCACTTTTCAGTTGTCTATCATGCATTAGTCCTTGCTTCAAGAGCAGCAAATAGGAACCAGTGGTGTCTTCTCACATAGACAGCTCTTGCTCACTTGGCAAGCTGTGTTGCCAATGTGGCACATTTGTAAGGTGCTGCAGCTGCATTAAACGTGTAGGAACTTTCTTGTGTAATCTGGTATGTGATTTATATTTAATTTTGTAGTCAGAGATCACATATACACTTTAGGGGTCACCTTTTCCGTTGCAAAGTCATGCTGTAGTGACTTACACTACATACCGGGTTGCCGTAGGGTTTAGTTGGGGATGTCCCTGCCCACTGCAAGGGGGGTTGGACTAGATGGCCTCCAGAGGTCCCTTCCAACCCAAAACCATTCTGTGATTCTGTGATTTCAGAGCAACAGTAGCCTTAGGATCATTAAAATTTGAAGACACTTGCTTGTTCCTCAGGCAGAATCTAATTTTCCCTTTGTTTAAGGTCTCTTTGTTTCTGCTAGGTACAGCCTTACTAAAATAATTCCTGAAGTTACTCATGTCATATAATCTGGGTGAGAACTCACACTATCTGCTGGCCTCTTTTGAGGAAAAATATGCAGACTTGCTAGTAAGATTTGGTTTTTTTCCTCATTGTCCTCAAACTTCTGAAAGCCAGCCTACTGGCATTGACTTGCAGTACCAGAGATGGAGCACTACTCAGTTCACACCTTGTGGTGATGGTAGTTGAGCAGCAGTGCAGTACAGAGAGCATCCCTTAGGTAGTGGTCAGATTTTGAGGTGTTGGCATTCAACTGCTCCAAAACTTGTTTTCTTTAGTACAAAGTGACTAATTTGTTTGAAGCCATTGCTCCTCCTGGACATGAGCTAGAAAGAGATGTCTGGAGTTACTGTGTTGCTTTTGTACTGTATAGAAGGTGTTCTGTAGGGGGTGAGAAGTATTTGCCAATCACTACATTGTTGCTGCCTTCATCAAAGCCTCATTTGATCAGAATTCCTTCCTGAACTGATTGATGTGCATTACTCTAGTTTCTTTGGGGACTTTGGATTCATGTTTGGAGGTAACCCTCGCCAACAAGACAGGAACATTCCCCGAGGAAGTGACATCATTGTGGACCTGGAGGTTACGCTGGAGGAGGTGTATTCGGGAAACTTCGTAGAAGTGAGTTAGACTGCTTGCCTGTCTCTCTCTCTCTCTCTCTCCAGTGTGCACTCACGTTTGAGATGCCTGGCCTGGCCGCTGCTACAAATGGTATCTTCTCCCAAAGAATAGAGCTAAAATTTTCTTAGTATCTGGCAGTGATAGTGGAGGATGCTGTGATACTATTTGCTAGTAATTAACTGAAGAAACAATATATTTATCACTCTTTTGCCATCTGACAATTTCTTTATAAAGGAAAGCTTCTTGTCATAGTAGCTTTTTTATTGTCTGTCAGTGAATTGCTGTACCTTTTTTTACTGCAGTAGCCCAAATAAAAGTATAAGTGATCTGTCTCTAGAATTTAGTAATATTTGAGAACACATTCGTAAGCCTCAGATTTGTCATAGCCTCTTTAGATGGCCAAACATGTCACTGCAAATCTCTGGATTTGCATACCTGACAAATGTATGCTGGACTTGGGGTTTTGTTGTTTGGGGTTCGTTTTTTCTTAAGCAAGCTGTGTTTCTGGTGCTGACAGTCCCTCTTGTTCTGCATATTAGAATGTGTGTTGATTGAATTTGTGTGGTGAGTGTATCAGTAAATAGAGAAATCAAATAGTTTAGCCCAGTGTGTGGGACAAAGAAGTTACCATAACCAAAGTGTGAGGTCTTTCGTCCTAGTGTTAACCTTTCCTATTCTGAAAGCCACACAAGAAAAAGAAAGGAAGCTAACAGCAATATCAAAGGGTATTTGTCTGGTATTTAGTGTGTGATCAGCAAGAGATGCAAGGTGAAAACCTGTATCAGACTTGGAGCTACTGTGGAGGCAGCACACAAACTAATTATGTTCAGGCTGTTTGAGAAATCCAGACCCTGCTGAGGACCCAGGAGTGCTGACCTGTGTGCTGATACCAACCTCTTCCATACAGGTTGTCAGGAACAAGCCAGTGGCAAGACAAGCCCCTGGCAAACGGAAATGCAATTGCCGGCAGGAGATGAGGACCACTCAGTTGGGTCCTGGACGTTTCCAGATGACTCAAGAAGTTGTTTGTGATGAATGTCCAAATGTCAAGTGAGTTTTATACTTCTATTGCTCTATGGATGTTTATTCCAAAACTACCACTAGATGGAGGAAAGTGCCTGCCAGCAAGATCTGAACAATTTGGAAAAACTTAACACAGGTTTCTCATTTTGGAGGAGTCAGTCTGTATTCTTACAGTAGAGGTGACCAGCTCTGTTAGAGCTCACTATTTGCTCTTTCAGCTTCTTATTCCTTGAACAATCAGTCATACTACAGTGGAAGTTATGCAACTAAATCTGAATAAACAAAGTCAGGTAAGCCCACAGTTTCCAGCTGGAAACAGCTGGACATAAAATACTGTGGTGTAATCACAAATCCAGATGCTGAATGCATTTAGAAGCTTAACTTTGCTCTCTCTGCTAGATAAGTATCAACACACAAGAAAGGCAGCATTCACCCTACATTTTTACATGTGAGCAAGGAGAGAGTATGTGTTAATTTGTGGAGGTGTTCTCCTTACCCTTATAAGTGGATGCTACCAGCTAACGTTGAAAACTTAGTGATTGCTCTTCCCCTTTGCAGGCTTGTGAACGAGGAGCGAACACTAGAAGTGGAGATAGAGCCAGGTGTGAGGGATGGTATGGAGTATCCCTTCATTGGTGAAGGTAAGTATATAGGCACTGCCCTGCTGCTCTGCTTTGACTTGCTCCTTTTCCATGATGCAAGGCTGGTCTTCATGGCAGTGAAAGTGTCCAAGTCCTGCTTTGGGTAACTGAGCCGTAGATGTGGTTTTAAGTAAGATGTGCTGTGACCTCTGTGTTGCTGAAGTCCAGGAGAATACTCTTAAGTCCAGATAATGCTCTGAGTTCTACTACCTTTGCTGGTACTGGGGGTGCACACAAATAAAAGCCTGAAATCTGATGTGGATAACTTTTGAGTAGAAGCATCTGTTCCTGACTTAAGTATATGAGGGAATCTCCTCTGCCTAAGGAAATGAAGTACTTCAACAAGTAAAGGACATGATTAACATGCAGGCAGGTCTTTCAGAAGAGCAGAGAGGTATGAGCTAATTGAGGCAATATGCAAAATCCTAGGCTTTTTGCTAACATGTATGTGTAAGCAGGGTTTTAGTCACGTAAACAGCAACTGGTTGTGTTTTTCTTCTAACATGTGAGCTTCAAATCTCTATTGTGTTTAATATGCTGCTTGTTTCTTCAGCTGTTACTAACTAGCTTCTTTAAACAGAGCTTTTCTTTCTTTTTGACAGGTGAACCCCACGTGGATGGGGAGCCAGGTGATCTGCGCTTCCGAATAAAAGTTCTAAAGTAAGCAACTGCCCTAGCTAGACCACTCTGTCTGCTTACAGAATCAGAGAATGGGTTGGGTTGAAAGGGACCTTAAAGATCATTTAGTTCCAACCCCCCTGCCATGGGCAGGAACACCTTCCACTAGACCAGATTGCTCAAAGCTCAGTTCAACCTGGCCTTGAACATTTCCAGGGATGGAGTGTCCGCAGCTTCTCTGGGCAACCTGTTCCAGTGTCTCACCACCCTCACAGTAAAAAATTTCTTCCAAATACCTCATCTAAATCTACACAGTTTTAGTTTGAAACCATTCCTACTTGTTCTGTCACTACACTCCCTGATCAAAAGTTCCTCCCTGTCTTTCCTGTAGGGAAGGCTGCTATAAGATCTCCCTGGTGCCTTCTCCAGGCTGAACAACCCCTACTCTCTCAGCCTGTCCTCATAGGGGAGGTGCTTCAGCCCCTGAATGCCTTTGTGGCCCTCTCTGGACCTGCTTGAGCATGTCCATGCATGTCTTACACTGGGGGCCTCAGAGCTTAACACAATACTCCATGTGGGATCTCAGGCAAGCAGAATAGAGGGGGAGAATCACCTCCCTTGACCTGCTAGCTATGCTTCTTTTGATGCAGTCCAGAATGAAACTGGCTTTCTGGATTGGAGGTGCATATTGCTGGCTCATATTCAGTTTTTCATTCACTAGCACCACTAAGTTCTCTGCAGAGCTACTCTCAGTCCACTCATAAAGGAGTTACTATGAAGGAATCTTGCAGGTAATTTTCTGGCCAGTGTTAGGCACTTGGCTATCGCGTAGCTTGCCTTTCAGTAGAGTTGGTGCAGTCAGGGATCTGGTATTTGGGGCTGTGCAGGATGTTCAGCCCTGATACTAGAGTGGCTGGGCTCACCACTGTTAAGATGCTTTTATTTCGTTTGGCTTGAATTCTGGCATACATTAGTAGCTTCTGTGTGAATCACATGAAATATCTCCTTTTTCCATAAATTTACTATCTCCCTACTATAAGGAAATGCACTAAGAAAATTGTTGTGTGAGTCACAACTTCTTGACACACCTCCCCACTCGTTGCCCTAGAAATAGAATGGTTATTAGTAGTACATACCTTACACAGGAAAACAAAGCTAAACTTCATTCATTCCTCACTTCCTTCCCAATTTGTGAATTCTCCCAACTTGCAAATAGCAAGCTAGAAGTTAAAGGACCTACTTGCCATACGGGGAAAGAGAAAAGTTCCAATGTCTCCTATTTCTACAGGCACCCAGTCTTTGAAAGAAGAGGAGATGACTTGTATACAAATGTGACAATCTCGCTGGTCGAGGCACTTACAGGCTTTGAAATGAATATTGCCCACTTGGATGGGCACAAGGTAAGGCAATAGTTTCCTTAATGCTCTGTGTAAACAAAATTTAACTGCAGGTCTCCTGTGCTGAGGGTTAGCTTGCTTGGTGTCCGTGTGGTTCCTGCTTGTGTACAGTATCTTCTGCTAGAGCCTTTCAGACCGATTCCAGTGGAGCCAAAATGGGCCTTGTACAAGAGATGCATAGTGTGGGTCTCAATTCCAGGCTGTCCTAGCAGTTACTGCATGTACTATCTCACGTGGTGTTAGTTCTGGCTTGTGTCCTGGGAGTAATACTGCGTGGATCCCTTGAATACTGCAGACTTTAGCAAGGAATGTGTATTCAGTTGAAGCTTTTCAGTGGGTTGGAAAGGGCACTGAAGTATTGAGGCACACACAGTAACATCCTGACATTCCTTTTGTCTCTAGGTTCACATTGCTCGGGATAAAATTACGAAACCCGGGGCCAAACTGTGGAAGAAAGGAGAAGGTCTTCCAAATTTTGATAACAATAATATCAAAGGCTCACTAATAATAACATTTGATGTGGAGTTCCCCAAAGAGCAACTGACAAACGAACAGCGGGAAGGTGCGTGCTTTACAGCTCTGTCACAGCAGCCAGCTGCACAGACCTCTTACCAAAGCTGATCAAGAAGTTGGCACATCTGAACCAGTGGCCTGTAGCAGTCAGGAGGAGCTCTCCTTTCCCTGTGCCCCCCATAAAACATAACACAGTTGGCCCATGCCCTGTGATTGACTTGCATTTCCCTTTGAAGCAAGTGAGCTTGACTGCTGCAATTACAGGGAACCAGATTAGGTTGGGATGTAGCACTTGGCAGGTTTGCAGGTGCTTTGTTTTGTAGCTGGCCATCTGTCTGAACTGAAAGACTTGCTGGGTTTAGGCTCTGTCCACTTTGCCTCTGCTGGAATGGGATCACAAGCAGTTTTCCAGCCCCTGCTTCTATTTTCTTGGAGGCAAGACTTGTGAAAATCCCATTGTTGCCAAGGGTAAAGAGTGTCATGCAGCATCAGGAGAAAGGATTGTTCCTCTCTACAACTCCTTCTACCCCAAGTACTTTGTGGCCACATAGGGAAGAAAGATGCAATGCAGGTAATTCGTAGGAGAGATCTGCTTCTTAGCTTCAGTCTCAGATGGACACTTGATGAACCATGTAGAAATCCTAAAATTGACAAATACTCCTGGCTGGAAGTTCCTCTACTTCAGTAGCCTCTCTGGTAGGTTCTGCTCCTATATATGCAAGGCATTAGAGTAGACATCAAGAACTTCATCCTCCACTATAGGGCGAAGAAGTTCCTGGCACGTACCAGTGTAGCTCTTGAGAAAATCCCCACCCCCAGAACTTCTTCCTGCTGGTCAGGGCTATCATACTTCCTTTTTCTGAAGGTGCCCTTTTAGTGGATTCTGTCAGCTGTCCTGGTAGAATGAGGCAAATGTGCAGCTCTCCTAGGCTCCTCAAGCTTGTAGAGGGAAGCCAAGCTGTGGATACTTTCTGTGGCACTTTCTGCTGCATTGATGCTGCTGTGCTGGCTACTACTTGGAGCCCAGTTGGTAGCTGCAGCTCCAGGGTTGATGGATGTTCTGGAGTTCTTTCTGTAGCTGTTTGGGCAATGAGATCTTTGCCTCCGAGTTGTGCTTCGAGTGAGCCTGTTTGGTGGTTTGACCCCTGTGCTTTCCTGTTTGTTGTAAGCATGTTGTCCCCTGTGAGAGCTGCAGAGCACAGTGACCACATCAGTGTGAAGTCTCATTCCAGGCTCTACTGCCCATCTTGAAGCATCCTAAGATGACAGCACCTCTCAAGGTGAAGAGACTGGGCAAAGAGCAGTGACAAAAGCATCTGTGTTTGTCCAAACTGCTAGCACATGTTTACCAATATCCTGGGAAGAGAGCTGTGATGGTACTGACATGAGTGTGTTCAGGCATGGGGCTTTTGAGTGTTTCACTCTCTCCTAAAGCAATTCCACCCTTCCCAGAGGAAGATGACTGGCTAGCAGTCAGATGCATTTGTGTGTGCTAGAGTATCTCCAAACATCCAGTGATGTAAGGAGGGAATAGGTCTGTTCATGTTGTGTGGCAGCAGTTCAGTGTACACATTCAAAGGAAGACTGTAGGCTTCAGAATTCAAAACATCCCTTTTTTCTTATTGTTGGCAGTGGTCCTAATTTCTTATCTCAACCATATGTACAGCTCCTGGGGCAGTCAGAAGATACTGTGTCTCTGACAGCACCACTCTGGTCAGTCTAAACTTCAGAGTCAGAGAAATAGTATGTTTTCTTTCCTGCCAGTGTGACATCAGGAATTTTATTGCCTCTTGATAAGAGGTGATTTTCTCTTTTCTTGTTCTTCTCTACTAACACTTGTTTATTGTCCATTTTGGAGCTTTGGATCTTGTGCTTTAACTCTGATATGTTTAGAGAGTAACAACAGGCAGCAAAGTGCCTAGGTTGTCTTATAATCTGTCACCTGTTGGTGGTATCAGAAAATCTCAAAGCTGGCTCTAGTAAAAAAAATGCCTGAGGTGCAGTAGCACCAAATATCAGGATTGCTGGCAGGAATTCCTGATTTAACATCAGGTATGTATTGAAATATCCTGTCTACTAATGAGGGTATCCTTCTGGCCAGCAGGCAGTTGCCTAGAGCTAGCTAGCAGGAAATGAGGTGTGGAAATGGTTGCTAATGCCACTTTTTTTCAGGGTTACTGGAGCAAGCACACTTTTCTCCAGCTATGTCCTTCCTTTCAAAGAACTGCACATTCAGGGGGCACATCCTCTTGCCCATCAGCCAGGAAGTGGCTTGGAGCCTCCTTTGGCCACGGAGGGGAAGTGAACTTGCCTTGCACTACTCTGGAGAATGACCTATCCTTAATGATCAGCAGGCTTCTGTGTAGGGACTCACTTTGCCCTGCTGTTAAGGATGTTTCTGAATGTAGAAGAGAGTTCAGGATTCTTTGGCCAGCAAGAAAGAAACATGTTTTTGCCTGACAGAGCCATCTTGGTTCCAGTTACTACTTCCAGGACAGTTTTCCAGTATTTTAATAGAGCTACTGCAACACTTACACATCAAATTACTGTTCTCAAAGGACACAACTATTTGTATCCAGAATGATTTAAGGGTACACAAGCAGGACAAGGTTTGCAGGAAGACACCTTTTATCTGGATTTTGGGAAGAAGGACTTGCATGCCTGAAAGGTTTTTGTCTTCTGTACAAGTAAATTGTTTGAGTCACTTATCGATCTTTCATCTCCATGCCTGTGTACATGTACCTCACTTAACTACAGCAATATTTTCTTACCTGTTGTACAAACATGTAGAGTATAACACTATGACTCTGGCTTCAGTGGAGCAACAGAGCAAGCTGATTGGAGGCAGAACTGCAATCCTCTTGTGCTGAGGTGCAAGCCAACTGCTTGTATGCTTTGTTGCAGGACCAGTGCTGTTTTGGGGACATCCAACAGCAGAATTATAGCAGTTGGGCTTAACTTTTTATTATTTGAAGGTTACCCATGGTGTGAGGAGTTTTCATGTGTGTTGTGTCCTGACAGCCCTTACTCAGCCTCAGTGGTTGCTGGTGCTGCTCAGAGCAGAGATGCTGCCATGCCTTCAGAGCTGAAATGGCAATGGCAGTCAGAGTCCTGGCAGTATGTGCCCAGGCTGACTTTAAAGAAGGAATCTCCTCTGCTTATCTCTGGAGAAACAGTGTGACACATCCATTCTTGCCAGTCTGCTTCCTCTATTTTGTGGAGACTTGCCCTTTAAGTAGCAGTGAAGACCTGCCAGCCTCTCTGAATGTGATAACTGCACTAGATGAGCTATTATGGGTTTGAAGGGTTGACTCACTCTTCCTCTAACCCTGCCCTGATAAGAATTTGCTATTGACAGGACCTCAGAGCAGTCAGGTCTTTGAAATGTTTTATGAATGGACTTTCAGGGTAGGGATGATGGTATTTGTAAAGTCATCTAGACTCCTTTATGAAACAGTAGGTTTAAAAAAAACACCAAGATTTTCAGACCTTCAGTAGGATACTTAAGTCCAGAGAGTTGGCTTCTCTTACTTACCTTCAGGGACTACTTCTGGTGGACAGTGGTATCCCCAGGAACTGCATACCAGTGTAAAAACCTCTGCTTTCTAGTTCCTCATGTGGGTTTCTGTAGTTAACAAGTCCAAAAGGACTCAAATGTTAACACTTGTGAGCTTGCTGCTAGCAGATTTCTCCTGGGCTCATAGAGGGGCCTGGGGAGGTGAGCTTGATGACTTAGGCTCCAGAACTTCTTAGAAAGCTGTTTGATGCAGTTTTACTTAAGATGATAAAATTAGTCTCAACTTCAGTAGCAAAGCAGCTCTGGGAGTCAGCTTTATCCCTTACAGAGCTGTGAAGATCTTGAGGGTGGTGTTCTGGGTTTTGAGTTTGTAGCAGAGGAGACTTTATCCCTGGATCTGCTGGTCTTGTGTGATCTCAAGAGTGGAAGAAAACACTAGTACAGCATCACAAACCTTAGTCCTGTTTCTCCTTATAGGACCACTGAAGGAGCAGGAGAAAAGCTGTTGCACCTCTAGGGTTTGGGGGACTTGTTTTGTCCTGTTTAGCATTTAAATGATGCTCTTAGAGTCTCCCAGTATTTGCACTACTCAGACATGTGGGCTCAGCCTTGAAAAGCTGGTACCACAAGGCCTATGAGCCAGGTGTATAAATGCAGAGTCCTCCTCCTGTTTGTGCTGTGCAGTAATGTTTTCCTTTCTCTTGCAGGTCTCAAACTGTTGTTGAAACAAGGATCAGTGCAGAAGGTGTACAATGGATTGCAGGGATATTGATGTGTGGAAAAATTGGACTTAACTGAAAATGAAGTGTCAGATTTGTTTGCAGTCTTTTCTCCTGCCCACTGTAGAAAGGAAAAGAGGGAGGGTGGGGCAATTGTTGAGGTATATATCAGATTTTTCTTTGTAAATGGTGGAAGTGTTCAGACGAGTTAGGGGACATAATACCCTTTTTGGGACATAACTGGTGCTGCCTATCATGTTCCATGTCCTGGAACAACAAAAAGACTCCTTAAGCAGGAACAAAAAGGTGGGGAAAGGAGCTTTAAATTCCATACAAGTTGGAGTTTCTGGTTTTTAAATATATTTTGATGTGACTTTTCTTGACCATCTCAACATTTTCATAGCTTCTCCTGCTTTTTATGTCTTTTGTGTCAGTCTCTTCTAAGTTTGTGTTGGTTGGGGGTTTTTTAATCCTAGTCCTTCCTCCCTTCCCTTCTGAGTCCAGAGTGTGATATTGCTTCAGGGTCTGTGTTTCTGGGGCAGGAGTACAGCTGATGTTGGGAGTGGACTGGCAGAAGAGCCTTTATGTGCTGTATTAGGCCCCACTTATGGTTGGGAAAGCAAGGGAAAAGTCTCCTAAGGCTACTGTAGACTCATAACTACCAAGTAGTCCTCTTAATCCCAAAAGGTAATGTTTGGTTTTAAGTTTGAATTTGCACCAGCTTAGCAAAGACTCTTCAAACTGTCATGGTGGGGTTTTGGTTTAGGAGTGGCTCCTTGTGGCCTTGGTTCTTCTTCATTGCCTCTGAATGTAACCCAACAGCTTGTCTGGAAAAGTTCACTTACCTCCTGCACTCTATCCTCTGTGAGGACAGGTGAAGGTAAGAGCACAGAAATAAAGACGTTTGAGTTGGAATGACAAAAAAAACTACCTGATGACATATCTCAACAGCTCTCACCCCAGGACAGCTACAGGCTGTTAGACTAACAAGGAACAGCCCCTTTAGTGATCCAGGCCGTGAGCTGCTGTAAAGGGTAGTGGAACTACAGCTGCTAATACCAGAAAAAGCTCTGTAGCTGCCTTATTTGAACTGAGGGCTTAGTAACCTGGCAGGGAGGTACCTGTGTTGCTCTGGTCTCTGTTGTGAAGACTCTGCTGCTTTAAGCATCCTCATCAGAGTGTCTAATCTCCACATGTTCTTCAGGAGTGGCAGCTAAGCAGTTTCTCAGAGGTACCTGTGTCAGACTTGTGCTTCACAGTGACAGAGTCATAGTTGTTCATGTAGGACAGTGTTGTGCTCCTTCCCTCTGGGCTCCTAGGGGCTATAAGGTGGGATCCTTACAGCTGCTGCCTTAGACCTCATCCCCTACCTGGGAAGTGGGTGGGATCTGTTGTTTCTACATGGAAATATTTGCTGGGGAGCAGCAGCAGCAGGAGACTCAAGGTAGGCTTTTCTTGTTCTTTGTTAACATTCTCCATTGTCAGCTCTGAGCTTGGAGAGGTGGAGAGCAGCTCTGGCCCAGCCCTGGTGTGCTGCCCTTGATCTGGCAATGTCCCACCCAACCCTTAAGCTCCAGCAGGAGCTGACGCAGTGGAAGCAGCAGTACAGGGAAGGTTTCCTGTTGGATCCTTTGTCCATTTGCCTTGGCAGAGCAAAGCAGGAGCTTCAGGAACAGCTAAGAGAGGAGAGCAAGGTGAACTCAGGATGCCAAACTCCTGGTCTCAAATGTTCATCTTCCTCAAAATCTGTAAGCATAAACTATTAATCCCAGCTGAGGTTGTGAATTCAAGTGCCTGGCCATTTGATGACCAGCTCTTTCTGGGTGTCTGTAGGCAGCTCTGCCCCTGCTTCCTCCCCTTAAATTAGGTTTCTAAGAAACCTCAGATTTTAAAGCAACTCTTTCAGATATCCCTGTGCATTGAGCTAGTTCCTAGTATCTTGGCCCCTTGAGGGTCTGTTTGATGGTTGCTTTCCTATTCCACTGGTGCATGACCATGCTGCCAGTGCTTGCCTGTAGCAATAAAACCAAAAAGCCAGGACTTCACACCAAAGTCTTAACTTCTCCATAGGAGAAGGTGGCATAAACTTTCCCACCTGCACCACTAGCAGCAAGCAGTGCATTTATTTCAGGCAAAAGTACTTGTTCCTGCTTGTGCTTTTCCTTTCCCTACTAATTCTTTTCCTTCCTGTGGTTTGGTTTTGGTTTGTGGTTTGTTTTTTCTTCATTGTTGGCCTGTGCTCTGAGAGGTCAGTGCTATGCAGAACAGCAACAATAGTTCCCAAGCCCCAGCTTTTACAAGGGTGAGAAGAAAAACAGAAAACCTTTAATCATACCAAGCAGCCCTGCTTCCTTCCATCTTCCTTCCTTTTCCCCCTACTGTGGGCTGTGTTCAGAGCTGGGATTCTCTGCCTTTCCCACCTTCAGGCAAAGCTTCCAGTGCTTTCTTCACAGGCAGCAGTGTGCACTAGTGCTTGCCAGGGTCTGGTTCAAACATTTCCACTTGGTTTGGTTTTGAGCTGCTTGCCTGAGGAAAGTTGTACTGTTTCTAGGATTAGGGGAAGGTATTTGTCCTTCAGAGGCCCCAGGGTGTCTGGCCAGGGGGATGTGGAAGCTGTTTAGTGTGTGTGACATCCTGTGTCCCCTATTTCAGTAACATTTAGCTGGTGTGAGTCATAGTATGTGTGGTACTCCTTTCTCATATAAATACTTCTTGGGAGGTTTAGATGTTCACATCACCTCTTCTTGGTTTGGGGCTAAGCAAGGATCCTGAAGGTGCAAACCTCTGACCTGGGGGAATCCTGTAATGCACAGTCTTAATTTCCAGCCTCTTCTAAGGAATACTGTGTTTCTCAAGTTTGATTAAATAAAAAAACCCCACCTCATTTCCTAGTCCCCTTTTACCTCAAATCCTTGCCCAAGTAAAGAATTCCTCAGGCTTTAGAAAGAAGTGTTAAATTACTCTAGCTTAACAGTTGTCCTTGAAAGACATTTCTAGAAGACCTTGCTGGTTTGAAAAGGGGATGTTTAAACAAGCACAAGGTCCTTGCCTGACTCAAAGAGGATCCTGATTTCTTTCTGAAGTTAATGGGTTTGATCCCCTTCAGGAGTTGTGTGTCTTCTTCCAGAGCCTCACTACAGGCTTACCTTAAGATGTCATAGCCTCCATCAGGGCTGTGTTACCACTCCTTGGTTGGATCCCTCCCATTCCAGGAGATGTAAAGGAACAGATGTGGTGAGGATTCCATTGCAGGTAGATGATGAGGGTGAAAAAAAAGAGTTCAGATCTGCTTTTCCAGAAAGCATCATGTCCTAACAGCCTTATCCACTTTTGTGCCTCCAATCCAATCTTGCTGTATCTAAAGCCATGTTGCCCTTCCAAGATGCTGAGGTTTTGGGGCTGTGCACAGGAGCTTCAGCATTAGATACTTGAGTCCTGGGGCCTAGTCTGGCCCAAGGCAGGTGGTTTGTTCCTGATGGCTCAGCCATGTAGAGGCACACTGCTGTCCAGTCCAACACCACAGCAATTGGCACTGCTTGCACAGAGCATCCTGGCCTCCCAGAGTCTGGGCAGGGGATAAAAGTGTTCCCAAACAGCAGTTTCTTCTTGGAAACACCTCTGCAAGTACAGTGCAGGCAGGCTTGGTTTTCTGTTGTTTATTTTCCAAAGGACTTGTTATTTTAAAGCACTTGCCTGTATCTAAACTTTTCTGCTTCTGAGAAATGGGCAATGGAGATGGGAGGGGACAAGTGACTCATGTCAGGAGAAGATTACTCTGAACACACATAAATTTGCACTGTTCCTGAATACCTCTGCTCAAATGTCTGAAGACCATGGCAGCCTCTGTGTGGGAAGGGAAGGTGAAACAATGATTCCTCACTGTAGACCTTAACATGATTTCTAGGTAGCAGCTCCCATCTCTGCTCCCATGCCATCAGACTGATGAACAGCAATGCAGGAGCAGTGGTGGAGCATCTTGCAAGGTCTGGTTTGCCCAGACTGAAGCAATCTCCAGGGAGGGGACAGCCCAACTGGAGCAGGGTGAGAGGTGTGATGGCATTTGTGTTATCCTACTGTCCAGTAACCTCCCTTTTCCCCACTGCCACATAGCCATGCTTGGTGTTGATTGTGGACAGCAGCCAGCTATTTCCTCTGACTTGATCAGGCACACTGACCTGGGAAGTGAGAGGAAAGGGAAGAGGGCAGTGATGGATCCTGGGCACCCATATGCATTATGAGGAGGGAATTAACAGCACAGGCCTTTCCTCTGCTGTTAAAAATTTCCAGGGACCTGCCCACTCTTGTGCACTAGCAGGAGGCTGCTAGAAAGAAAATACCAACAGACTCCACCCCCAAAACTGTTGCCCAAAAATAAAGCATCCTTTGCTCTGGGAGAGCTGGCTGGAGGCTGCATGTGTTGCAAATTTGCTCACTCAAATGCAGCCCCTGGGTTCAGAAAGATGTCCCAAAGCTGGTGATACCAGAAACTAAAATATCTGGGGCTCTGACAAAGTGACCTCTGGGAGGATTCAGAAGAACAGTGCTTGTTTAGACCAGAAAAGCAATGATGACACCAACTCAGGCACTGAGCATGTGAGGGGTGTGTACAAGGATAATCCCTTCTTCCTTACAGCCTGAAATCTGGTGCCACCCATTTTACTGATAAGCACTGATACCATCAGCCTCATTTGTTTGGTTTTTTTTTCCTAGCTGCTGCACAACCTTCCCTATCCCTGCGCAAGCAGGCACAGGAACCCAATCCTGTGGGTTTGGGCAGTTCCTGCTGCTGCCCAGCCCTCTGTCCCTGGGGACAGGCAGGGCACTGCGGCTGCTGCCCGGGGCATGGAGCCAGTGATGCTGTGTGAGCAGCTGGAGGTCCCTGAAGGACATAGCCAGGGACACTGACCTTTCAGTGGGAGCTGATGTATGACAGGCAGCAGAGCAACTGCATGTCTCTGCTAGGCAGGAGGAGAACCTGCCCACCCCAGTTGAAGCACCCATGGGATGTGGGTGAAGGGGGAAAAGACTGTTTCTAGAACGTTAGCATCATCTTACTCATTGGATCAAGGTTCAAGGCTGGATGTCTTATCTCAGCCCTTATCCAAGCAAGCAATAGCAGAGCTGAGTGATGGAAACTATGCAGCATGGGGAAAGCAAAGCCTTATGCAGTGAGTGGTGTGGGCAACTGGGATCATTTGCTTTGGGGAGATGCTGTGTAGGGAGGTTGGTTAAAGCTTCCACAGGTCTGCATGCAGGTTTGTTCTCACCCCTATAGAAAACAGGGGAAAAAATCCCAAGGAGCAAATTAAAAACAACCCTTGGTCAACAGGATAGGCGATGAAGTGTTGATGCCTGTCCCAAGGTGTGATCAAGGGCAGAAGAACAGCCAAATTTGGGAGAGGATTGACCATGTATATGGCTACTAGCTGCTGGACAGATGGGACATGTTAGAACAGTGGTGGGGAGCTAATGGGCTGAGGCAGCTGGGCTATGTGTCCCTGCTATGCTGCATTAAGCCAGGAGTTGGTAGCCCTGTGATGAGGCAGCTTAGGGCTGAGGAAGAGAAATTTGGGGATTGTAATGTGCTGGGGGTGGATGCTATTGCCATAACCTCTCTGTTCTTGGCTGCTGTGCAGGTGTTGGTCACCACTAGGGAAGGTGGCAGTTTGGGTGTATTGCTTGCAGGGGCAGTTCAGGACAAGGCTGTTGCTCAGGGTCGTTTGGCTTTGAGGGATCTTTGCTGCTGGGTGTGGCCTCATCCCCTTGTGATTGCTGGTGGAGACTCAAGAGACCAGCAGCAAAATTGGCTCCTTTCTGCAGCACTCTCCTGCTGCGACTGGCATGCATGGGGAGACCTGGGGGCAGGAAAAAGGCTTTTACACAGCTGTTTAAAGAGGACACTTCCTTATCTGTCCAAAAAATTACACGTCAGAAGTAAAAAGCAAAATAAACCTTGTTGTTCCAGATCTCCCCAGTTTCTCCAGCCTGGGTCTGTTCTGAGTGTTGTCCCTGCTGCCAGCCTGTGTCCAAGAGCACCTTCCAAGCCTCAGGGCATTGCTCTGAAAACAGCAGCAAGAAGCTGCAGCCCAGGGGACTTGGCGTGAGAATTGCTCTGGGGAAACACAGGGAATCTTTGGGCCACAGTGCAATGTCTGCCTCCATGTGCAGGCAGCAGAGATGCCCTACACCCAAAAGCCAAAGCAGAGATGAGTGCAGTGGTTGCTCCATGCTGGAAACTGGCTGCAAATGTTTTTATTGCTTAATGGAGGGCAAACCTACCACATCTGACCTTCAGCATCAGCCTCATCTCCCTAATGCCCAGGATGGGGTCATGCAATGCTCGGCCTAGAGCAGAGCTGCCGCCAAGGGTGCTTTTAAAGAAGTGGAGCGATGACGTTCACATGCCTCAGCCTTGTTGTTTTGGATCCTCCAGCCTCTTGGCTGCCATTTCTGTTTTGCAAAGGAGCCTGCTGAAGGGTGGGGAGCTCCCTGGCCCCTGCCCTGGGAGGCTAGTGAAGGTGGGAGCTGCTCAGAGGATCGCCAGTAGCCAGAGAAATGAGATGTGGTCTTTTGAGACCTTCTCCATCCCTCCTTTAAGACAACCACTATGTTATCTTTCTATCCCCTTTCTGTCTTGCATCTCTATTCTCATCTTGCCCCCTGCACACCCTTTACTTCTTGCTTTTAGCCACAGGGAAAGGTATCTTAAAAAGGAATGATCTGGAAGTTAATCCAGGAAAGGTCATTGCTGCTGTGCTGTCCCCTTTTTTGGTGGCCCAAACCAGCTCATGGCTCATCTCTAGCCCTTCCTGCCCTTGGGACAGTGGAGACAAGAAAGATGACATGCCTAAAAGCCTGCTATGGGCAAAAGGGAAATGTAGCCAAGAATTTATTATTAATATAACTGAAGTCTAAGCAGTCAAAGAGCAGACTGCAGAAAAGGAAATTAAGCAATGAATGCAGTTGGACACTACTAGTAATACACTCTGCATTTCTTTAGCTGGTCCTTGGGGAGTGATTTCTTGCTTTGGGTTCCCCTACACATCACCCCATGCCTAGCCTGCTGCACCCCTTGCCCAGCATCTCTATACTCCTCTATCCCTCTGTGCAGCATCCTTACAGGAGAAAGGTGAACACATTCATCTGCTCAGGAAAACTGTCCCATTACAGCTGTCTGTGCTCAAACTTAGTCTCTCATACAAAGAAGAGGAAATGAAAAATAAATACCACTTGGCCTTTGGAAAAATCACTTAATTGAATCAAACCAAACCTGTGGGCACAGTGAAATGAGCTCAGGAGGCACAAACCTCATCAGCCTCTCTCTAGAGGCCTTGAAGACTCTGTGCACAGCCTGGGGTCTGACAGTGCTGATGAGCCCACCCAGCACCAGTAATCATGGCCCCCCCTGTGCCAGCCCCCTGTGATGGATCTGCAGCCTCGCCTCGATGCTGCTTCGGGGAAATGAGAGCAATCAAATACACCATGAGAGCAGATGGGCAGTTTTATTACACTACATCTTAAAGCAGTGCCACAAAGGTGTGATATTCTCCCTCCTGGGCACTTACACCCACTGGAGAGGAATAAATGAGGGTTTCATTGTTGTTCTTTTAACCTTTTCTCGGCTGTTGCTCCTAATACTTTCCCCTCTCCCCCAACAACCATCTTCCTCATTTTTTTCCATCTGTGCCATGTGTAAGTCTCAGTGCATCGTGCCAGCCCAGTGTGGAGACCATCCCCAGGGCAGGGTGCTGCTGCTGGGGTCAACCCAGCTGGGACTGGGCAGGGAAGCCACTGGTGTCCTTTGGGAGCAATGCCTGTGGTGCCGGGGAGATACATCCCTTGTGGGGCATGGGCTCAGTCCCTACATCCACAGGGTGATGATGCGTCCGTCCCCTGCCTCCACACAGTGATGTGAGACAGCTGCAGCTCCACTAGCAGCTCCCTCCCGTGCACAAGAAGATCCCCACAGCCATGCCTAGCAAGGCAAAGGTGCCCAGGATCAGGCCCAGCACTAATGGGGCGTGCGACCGGGTGTTCTGTTTTCCTGCAAGAGATAAGAAAGAGGGAGCTAATGACTGGGATCACCCTTGCTGTGCCACCATGTTCCCCTCCCAGCCCCAGCACAGACCTGTCCTGGCACTCTGAGCCTGCAGGATGCTGATGCAGGTGATGTTGAGGAAATGCTGGAGGTGCTGAGTGGTCATGGGGTACTTCATCAACTCCTTCTGGGCAAAGGCAGCCACTGCATCCCTGCCAGGCCAGCGCCGCTCCCAGGTGGCATTGGAGACATGGAAGCTGAGAAAAGCTGTCCCATTGAGGGTCACCTCATAGAAACTGTGGGTCGTGCCGTTGGGGAAAAGCTGGCAGCCCAGGCGGCAGCCCAGGCTCTGGGTGTCTGTAGGGACAGAGGGAGTGGATCAGGTCAGCATGCTCCCACTCTCAGCAACCTATTGCCACCACCAGCATCAAGCCTTGCACCACCCAACCCACCCACAGCTTTGTTTTCACTTGGCTTAGCTGCAGCACTGACTTTTCCCGTGGACAGGCAGCCATGCCTGTTTCTCCTTCCTTATCTGTGTGCAGCACAGCTTGGTTTTACAGAGACAGGAGATTATTCAGCACAGAGATAGCTATTCACTGCTCTTACAGAAGGATGAAGCACAGGGAATGTGGGGACACCAGGAAAGGGAGGTCTGGAGACCCAGAGGTAAGAAAATGCTCCCAAAGGACCACGTAAATAAATGCAGAGCTGGGGCAAAACTGGCTTGAGAGTTACAAAGAAAACAAAGGTAAAGCACACCCTGAGCAGGGACACAAGAGGTAACGCAGGCTGGCTGAGCAATGTAGGCAGGAACATGAAACTCTCCCTGTCAGTGTCCCATGCCTCCTCTGAAGGCAGTGGGGTACAGGTGGGATCCAGGAAGGATGCATGCAGGGTGCAAGCCAAGTGCAGGTGGGATGCATGCAGGGTGCCTATACCTCACCATTCCCCCAGGCTGCAGCCCCCAGTCCATATCCCAAGGGGCAGCAGGTGGTTGAGCAGGAGATTCCCATGTGGGTTCTGGGTAAGAAATTCCAGGTTTACAGAAGGGCTTCTTTTCCCCAGGGAGAGGTTTTACATATATCCTTGTTCCAGCTGTATCCTCATCCCTCTGCCCAGCTGTCCCTGGAGAGTCATCCCCATGCCCAAGCAATGCAGGAGGAACTCCCCTTCCCTAGTGGGACCTGCCACCCCAGCAGGCCATGCAGAAACCAAGGTTCGTGTGCTCATCGCCAGGGTACCACTCACAGTTCATGGGCCTCTCCTTGCTGAAGAACTTCACCAGCTGGCCAAAGTAGTGCAGGTATTCGGTCACATCCTCCTGCCGCCTGGCCCAGGCGTCTGGGGACTCTAGTGGCAACACTTGGATGACATTACGCCCCTCTAGGAGATGGCTGAGCTGCCCATCCAGGCTGGCGTTCCCCCAGAAGATGGAGCTGCCTTTGGAGACATGGGTCCGCTGCAGCATGACGAAGGTGAGTGGGGCTGTGAGAGATGTCAGACATCAGCCACCAGACCGTCCCCTCCCCATAAGCCATGTGTATGTGTCCCACACCAGCCCCAAGTCCCTCCGACCCCACTGCCATCCTATCCTTGCCTTACCTGCCTGGCCCGCCCCACAGCCCAGGGCCCCACAAAGCAGCAGCAAACGGAGCATTGTGCGGACAGGGATGGGGACGGAATGGTGGCCCCACAGCTGCCCTGGCGGGGACTTAAATGGGACCAGGGAGGTGGGGCTGTGGGAGGTGGAGAGTGGGAGTCTGGCCAAGTCTCTCCCATTTCCTTAGCCAGATATACCCACACCCCTTCCCTGCTGGACATGCTGTGGGTGCCTGACCCTGCAGCACCTGGGGATGGTGATGTGGGATGAGGCTCCAAGCTCACGCTGGGACTTGTGGGACCATATGGCACTGCTCCAGCTGCAGGGGGAGTGAGTAGCCAGTGCCTACCTCACTTTTCTCATCTGATGGCTGGGCAGGGGCCCCCCATCCATGCTGCTCCAGTGATGCAGGAGACCAGCAGGGGCATAGCAGTGCTGGACTGCTCCAGGAGCAGAAGAGAGAGTGGAGCAGCCTCACAGCACCATGCTGCACCCATCAGGGCCCAGGGTAGACATCTAGCATCAGGGCTTTCAGTGCTTCTGGCAAATGCTGGTGCAGCAGGACCCTCAACCCTGGAATGATGCGGCCCTCAAGATGCAGCATCCCTGCAGCCCCTGTAATGGTCCGGGTAGGGGGACTGAGACTGAGAGACCTCTGGCTGGGCCCATTCTGTATGCTTGGGTTTTAATTACACCTAAAATAATTCCAGATTAAAATTTAATAAAGATATATAAAATGTATATTAAAATATGCAGCTTGTCCTGCAGGCACAGCACGGCACAGCTTAGGGCAGTGTGTACCTGCCCCGAGCTGCTTGCCACAGTATAGCATGACACGGTATGGCATGGCACACACGTAGCACGGCACGGTGTGGCACAATATGGCACTGCATGGCATGGCATTGGAGCAGTATGGCACGGCACAGTGCGGCACACTATGGCACTGCACAGCATGGTGCGGTATGGCACACAATGATGGTATGGCACAGCACGGAGCAGTCTGACACAACATAGCACGGTATGGCATGGCGTGGCGGTATGGCACGGTACGGTGTGGTATGGTATGGCACAGCGGCATGGCACAGTACAGTACGGCAAGGCATGGTATGGCACGGTACAGCGCAGCATGGCACGCCACGGCGGTATGGCACGGCGGAATGGCACGGCGCGGCGCGGCAGGGGCGTGGTGACGCCGCCGGAGGGGCGTGGCCTCACCGGGAGGGGGCGTTTCTCCGCCAGGGCGTGTGCGGTGGCGCCGGTGTCAGGAGCGCAGCGATGGCGGCGGCGGAGCTGGAGCGGTTGCGGATGGCGGGGGCCGGCATGGCCATCGCCGTCCTCACCAGCGGCGGCGATGCGCAAGGTGGGGCCCGGTGGGAGAAGAGAGGGGCAGCCTGGCCCTGCTCCCGCCTCCGTGGGGGCTACGTGTCCCTGTCCGCCTGGCGCCGCGGGCGCGGCGGGGCCAGAGTCCGTGGGGCCTCGGGGCGCGCAGCGGGGACGTGGCCCATGCCCTCCTCCGGGGCGCCCGGGAAGGGAGTAGTGGGGAGGGAGGACACCCTCCTCCCCTGTTTCCCCCATGGGCCTTATAAGGGTCGATGCGTCCCTCCCTCGGCGCATCTCCATCCGCATTCCCTCTGGAGCACCCTCGTGAGAGGTCAGGGGCCCCACTGTGGAAGCCCCGCGGTAGGGTCGTCCCGACCCCACCTGGCGATAAGCGGCTATTTGTGTAATGTTCTGTTCTTGGGCAGTTGCTCATCTGCGGCTCCCACTCCTGCACTGAGTTTCCCCAGTCTCTGCCTGTGTGGCTGCCCTCCACTCGAGGGGACACTTCAGGGTCATCCATAGGATCCAGGCCTTCATGGAGAACGCGGTCCCTCGGGGCCACGCTGGCTCACATCTCGCCTTTTCCAGGGATGAACGCTGCTGTCCGCGCCGTCACCCGCATGGGGATATACGTGGGAGCCAAAGTCTTCCTTATTTATGAGGTTGGGGTACCCCTCTGCTCCCCATCACAGGTGGGGGGAACTGATCCCCCTCGTGCCTGGGTACCTCTCACCTCTGCCCCATTGCTTCTCCACAGGGCTATGAGGGGCTTGTGGAGGGGGGAGACAACATCAAGCAAGCCAACTGGCTCAGTGTCTCCAACATCATTCAGCTGGTGAGGATCACTGGTGGGAATATGGGACCCTCAAATCCTCCCCACACCTTCATGACATGCTGTGTCCCCTCTTTACCTCTCCAGGGTGGGACAGTGATTGGCAGTGCCCGTTGCAAAGCCTTCACCACCCGTGCAGGCCGGCTGCGGGCTGCCCGTAACCTGGTGGAGCATGGTATCACCAACCTCTGCGTCATCGGTGGGGACGGCAGCCTGACGGGTGCTGACATCTTCCGCTCCGAGTGGGGCGGGCTGCTGGAGGAGCTGGTCCAAGATGGTGGGTGAACCCTGCTCCCAAAATCCCTGAATGGCTAAACCTGGAAGCATTCAAGAGCTATTGAGGTCCAGAGGTCCATGCCATCACAACAACCCCCAGGAAAGACTGGGCTCCTCTGGTGCTCTGCTGGATTCAGCCCAATGCTGGGGGCAGAACAGGAGCACCCTAAAATAACTAGTGACGTGGCTATCCCCCCTGCAGGGCAGATCACTGAGGAGGTGGCCCGGGAGAACTGCCGCCTGAACATCGTGGGGCTGGTGGGCTCCATCGACAACGACTTCTGTGGCACTGACATGACCATCGGCACCGACTCAGCACTGCACCGCATCATGGAGGTGATTGATGCCATCACCACCACAGCACAGAGGTAAGTGGGTTGGGTGCTGGGTGCTGGAGCACCCTAGGCATCACACTCGCCCTCCTTCACCTCCTCATGTCCTTGCAGCCACCAGCGGACATTCGTGCTGGAAGTGATGGGCCGCCACTGCGGGTAAGCCCCCGTGGATGAGGAAGCCCATCCATGGGAAAGGATGCCATATTTCAGAGCTGGTGCCAGTATTGGTGCTGCCACCACCATGTACCCACAGGTACCTGGCGCTGGTGTCTGGCTTGGCCTCAGGGGCTGACTGGCTCTTCATCCCTGAATCCCCCCCAGAGGATGGCTGGGAGGACCTTATGTGTGAGAGGCTCGGGGAGGTAAGAGGGGGAGTTCCTACAGTCCCATCCCCCATTTTGCCACAGAAAGTCCCCACAAGGACCCGGGCTGAGCGCCACGGCTAGTGCCTGGCTTCTGCGAAGCTTCGGGAGCTCCTGCCATTGTCCCTGTGAAACGGGGCACTCAGCCGAGCACAAATCCAGCCCTCACGTGCCAGGGATAGTACTGGCTTGGAGACTGAGCCACTCAGAACTTGAGCCATCCCCTGGGCAGCTCAGGCAGTGCGTAGAAGGAGGCTCAGACTTGGCCACCAGTGAGTTTTGGCTAAGCCACAGTGGCTGTTTTCCTCCCCTCATGCCAGACACGCAGCAGAGGGTCACGGCTCAACATCATCATCATTGCTGAGGGTGCCATCGACCGCAGTGGCAAACCCATCTCCTCCAACTATGTGAAGGACGTAAGTGCCCGCTCCAGTACCTGCTCCAGCACTCATGGTGGCCAGCAGGTCCACAGTGTGATGTCCTCTCTTCTCTGCAGCTGGTGGTGCAACGCTTGGGCTTCGACACTCGAGTTACTGTCCTGGGCCACGTACAGCGTGGAGGGACCCCATCAGCCTTTGACCGTGTGCTGGTAGGTCTTGGAGGGGACACGGTGGGGGTCACCCTGCAGAAAGGAGCAGGCAGCTGGGGAACTCCACTGCTGCCTTCTCTCAGGCTGTTGCAAAGGATTTCCCAGGTGGGGTCAGGCTCAGAGAGTCCCCTGCACCCACTGTGCCAGGCAGAGCAATGTGCCCGTTTCCCCCCCAGTTGCTGCAAGTGTCACGAGTTGTTAAATAAAACCCAGCAGCTCTCTGGCTGTAAATCAGGTGTGCAAGCAGCCTGTGGGAGCATCCCCCTGCAAGCCTAGGGGAACAAGCCCAAGGCATGGGTGGCCCTTTCCCTTTGCAGAGCAGCAAGATGGGGATGGAGGCAGTGATGGCTCTGCTGGAGGCCACACCAGACACCCCTGCTTGTGTGGTGAGCCTCTCCGGGAACCAGTCGGTGCGGCTGCCGCTCATGGAGTGCGTCCAGGTGGTGAGTACCAGGGGATAATGGGCACGCCAGCCCACTGAGCAGGGTTCCCACTCACCTCCCTAAAAGCATGAGTGTCATGGTGCTGCATCTCTTTCCCCCCTCCAAGACGAAGGACGTGCAGAAGGCCATGGATGAGAAGAGATTTGAGGAGGCCATCCAACTCCGTGGGAGGTAAGGACTGGGGGTGAGGATGGAGACATTCCTGTGGGGTGGCCAAAACAACATGCTGGGACAGAGGCATCTCCCCAGCTGGGAAACCAGTGGCTCCTGCAGCCAGGGAGGATTGTGCCCCACCATGTCTTGGGTCCATGTTGCCTTGTCCTTGCAGGAGCTTTGAGAACAACTGGAACATCTACAAGCTGCTGGCACACCAGAAGCCAGCGCAGGAGAAGGTGAGGAGGGATGGGGAGTGGCAGAGGATACCATCCCCACCCTGGGGACACACACTGATGTGCCATCTCCCTCCCTGTCCCCGCAGAGCCCCTTCAGCCTGGCCATCCTGAATGTGGGTGCCCCTGCTGCTGGCATGAACGCTGCTGTCAGGTCGGCTGTGCGGATCGGCATCTGCCAGGGACACACGGTCTACGTGGTGAGCGATGGCTTCGAGGGCTTGTCCAAGGGGCAGGTAAGAGGAACAGCGAGCCTGAGCACCGTGGGTTTCCCAGGGGCAAGAGTTTGGGCTTGGGAGGCGGCTAGTGGAGTGTTCCCCAACCCCAAAACTGAGTGCTGCTGCTTGCAGATCCGTGAGGTGGGCTGGCACGATGTGGCAGGCTGGCTGGGACGTGGTGGGTCCATGTTGGGCACCAAACGGTAAGCACAGCCCCAGCGAGGTGAGGGGATGTAGTGGAGCAGATGCAGCTGTCCCTGGGAATTGCAGGGACCTCCTGTCCTCACTCCACAGTCTCTTCTCCCCTTCCCCACCACAGGACACTGCCCAAGACCTGTATGGAAAAGATTGTGGAAAACGTGCGGAAATTCAACATTCAGGGGCTGCTGGTCATCGGGGGCTTTGAGGTGCGGGAGAACCCTCAGCCCTGTTTTGGTCAGGGCCTGGGTGGGCTGTTGGCATCCCAAGTGGTGCAGGCACCCCCAGCCATCCCTTTTGGGAAGCCCATCTGGCCCTGGGGAGGACATCTTCCCAGCCCTTGGCTGCTTGCAGGCGTACGAGGGAGTGCTGCAGCTGGTGGAGGCTCGTGGGCAGTATGAGGAGCTCTGCATCATCATGTGTGTCATTCCTGCCACTATTAGCAACAACGTGCCTGGGACCGACTTCAGCCTGGGCTCAGACACAGCTGTCAATGCAGCCATGGAGGTGAGGGTCAAGAAGGGGAGGGCAGCTCATGGAGTCCTCCTGCTTGGCCAGGTCCTATCATGTTTTGGGATGAAATGAACAAGCACACCATCTCAAGCAGCAAAGATGGGTTTTCTTGGTATGACCTCCGCTTCTCCTGGCAGAGTTGCGACCGCATCAAGCAGTCTGCCTCGGGCACCAAGCGCCGTGTCTTCATTGTGGAGACCATGGGGGGCTACTGCGGGTACTTGTCGACTGTCACTGGCATCGCAGTAGGCGCTGATGCTGCCTATGTCTATGAAGATCCCTTCACCATCCATGACCTGAAGGTGAGCGAGGCAGGAGCTACTTTCTGGCAGCATCGTTTGGGTAAAATATGAGAGAAAACTAAGAAAGGGAGGAGGGTTCTGGGGCAGCACAGGCTTTGGAGGAGCATAGCCAAGCCCCATGAAGCTGCTGTATTGTTAATGACACTTGGGTCCAAACAAGAGGTCCAGACGGACCCAGGACAGCTGCCAGCATCCTGGTGTTCATCTTGCAGGCCAACGTAGAACACTTGACTGACAAAATGAAGACGGATATCCAGAGAGGGCTGGTGCTGCGGTGAGTTGGGGACCCCTGAAGACACTCACTGAAAGCCCAGCCCTGTGGTGGGGAGTGAGGCCAGAGCTGAGCCCTTGCTGCAGTGGGGTTTGGCTTGGTGGGTGCCACGGCATCCTACCCAGGGATGCCATGTTCAGCCAGGGGGACAGTCCTGCTCTAGGTGTCTACATTGCTGTCCCCATCCCAGCCCCAGGCTCCAGCTGGGGAGATGGGCTGGGGCTCTAGGCCAGGGAGATCAAAACAGCAAAAATAAACCCCAAGTGTTTAGGGGACCATGGAGGGACCCCTCTGGGGATGCCAGATTAAGTAATTGCCCCCCACTCCCTTCCTTCTGTTCCCCCAGCAATGAGAAGTGCCACGAGCACTACACCACTGAGTTCCTCTACAACCTCTACTCCTCTGAGGGCAAAGGTATCTTTGACTGCAGGATTAATGTTCTGGGCCATCTCCAGCAGGTATGGGCAACAGGGTAACATGGGCCAGCAATTTCCCAAAGAGCCAGGGAGGGGGCTTGACATTGCCATTTCTCTGGCCCTAGGGGGGAGCCCCAACTCCCTTTGACCGCAACTATGGGACCAAGCTGGGAGTGAAGGCGGTGCTGTGGATGTCGGAGAAGCTGCAGGAGGCCTACCGCAAGGGTGAGCCAAGGGCTGGTGCTCTTGTGGTGGGGTCTGGGGAGGCTAGTGGCACAGGGCAGCCCCCTGCTGTTCTGGGCTTGGGCACTCAGCCACTGGCAAGGTGGCCATGGTTGGCTGTGTCTCCTTCCCAGGGCGTGTGTTTGCCAACTCTGGCGACTCTGCCTGTGTGATTGGGCTCAGGAAGAAGGTGGTAGCCTTTAGCCCTGTGACGGAGCTTAAGAAAGTCACTGATTTTGAGTAAGTCCCTGTCCCCATGCCCCAAGAGTTAGCCAGGTCCCAAGGGGACCTTCCTGGGTTGTCCCCTAGAGCTGTGTCTCCTCCTGCATAGGCACAGGCTGCCTCAGGAGCAGTGGTGGTTGAACCTGCGGCTGATGCTGAAGATGCTCGCCAACTACCAGATCAGCCTGACCGAGTACATCTCAGGGACAATGGAGCACGTCACCCGCCGCACACTCAGCATCGAGAAGGGCTTCTAGTCCTACCAGCCTGAGCTGTAGCCTCCCCTTCATGTTCTCTCCATCCTCACATGCTGCTAGGGGAGCACCAGGCCCCCTTGTTCTCAGTAGCCCTGTAGCTTTGCCTCAATCCCTTAAAGCAGGCAAAGTCTGGTCCCAGCCCCCAAACAGCACAATCCATTCCTGAATTACTGGTCTAAGGTCTGGTCCCTGTGCAAATGCAGAAAAGAGGTGTTGCTAGAGCCCAGCTGCAGACCCCAGACCCTTAATCTTCCCTTAATAGTTTATTCCTATTATTTAATGATGGGATATCTTGATTCCTCACTTAGCAGCTCGACTGCCTGAGCCAACTGCTGCTTTTAGTTGCCTGCTCTGTGTGTGGGAGGGGAGCCAAGCAGGATGCAGTGCCATCCTGGAGCAGGTACGGGCTGGTCCCAGGGTCTTTTGGCTGCCCTGTGAGCCCCTGTAAGGCTGCATCCTCCCATGGAGTTTGCCCAGTGGGATGTCTCAAGGGCTTAGTGCAGAGCACTGGTACTGGCAAGCTCCTCTTCCCTGGCCACATTGCATGATGCTTGGCTGCGACCATCACCGTGCGGCCTCAAGTGCCATGCATGTCATCTCACCACTGCTCTGTGACCTTCCAAATCTTGTACCATTTGCAGCGCTGCTCTTCTCTAGAGATAAAACCTGCTGGAGCCAAACTTGCTTTGCCAGAGAGTGGTCATTGCGCGCCGTGTTCCTGTGAAGAAGAATAGAGGAGGGGGCAGACCTGGGATAAGGATAGGGATGAGCAAAGCCAGATGGTTTGCTGGAGCTGGATTAATGCCAGGCCGGGATATTTCCCTGCTTTGCGCATCCTGAAAGCCTGGGAGAGTGGGACTGTGGGTGGCCTTTCCAAGACTGAGCCACGGGGAGTGCAAGGCCAGCATCCCTCTGCGGACAGACTTCGCAATCATGGAGAGGAATTGCTTCTCCCTTGCTTTGGTTCCCATCTTCAAAGGAAGCGCACAAGTCATTTATCAAGGCAATGTGTTCGTTTGTTAAGGCAGTTTCTCAGGGTGGCTGCCAAGCGTGCCGGCTCCCGCATGCAGCACTCGGGCTTGGCTGAGCAACACCGCACTCCACTGATGCCAGACAGCTACAAGTAGCCCCTTTCCCAGGCTGCTTTCCTCCTGGGGCTAGCAGCTGACGGCTCCAGCCTCTGGGATGTTGCCAGCGCAAAGATGCATGGCAGTCTTTTGGGTCAAACATGAAGTTATTTTTTCCTCCCTGTGGAGTTGTCCCAAAGTGACAAGTCCCCCTTCCCCTAGCTGGCAATATTACTTCACAGAACAGTTTGAGCTGGAAGGGACCCATAAGGATCATCCAGTCCAACTCCTGGTCCTACACTGGACACCCCAAGAATGACACCATATGCCTGAGAGCGCTGTACAAGTACTTCTTGAACTCCTTCAGGCTTGATGCCATGACCACTTCCCTAGGGAGGCTGTTCCAGAGCCCTACCACTCTCTGGGAGAAAAACCTTTTCCTAATGTCTGGACTAAACCTTCCCTGACTCAACTTCATACCATTTCCTCTAGTCCTTGTTTGAGGCTCTGGAAGAAGATGATTGTATCTTCCCTACCAGAGCTGGACATGCAGAGAAATAGCAGACCTTGCTGATGGAGGCAGCATAACTGCTATTCTTAGTTGAATATCTGCTCTGGGGACCCAGGCAGAGACCTGATTGCTCCTCCCAGCACCAACAAGTGGGAAACAAGCTTTTCCACCACCCCATTGGCCACTTCTATGGAGTCCCAACTGGCTCCCAAGCAGGGCCTCCCACCAGCAACAGACCCCTGCACCACAGTGGTCCCAAATGTCTGCCTTACCAAGAGCTCCCAAGGATGCTTTAAACTCAAGTCAATGCTGGACCTGCATCTGTGGGCAGACAGCCACTGGCATTTTCCATCGGAAACATCTGCCCTCACTGCTCAATATTCCCTGCAGAGGCAGGTCAGGGAGAAAGCAGGTCATGCCAAAAAGCCCCATGGTTGTACTGTAGCTCATGTGGAGCCTGATGCCTTGGTGCAGCTAGCAGGCCCTGAGCATTTGTCTCCTCTCCAGCACACGTTTTCTCCAGCCTGGTGCTCTTGGCAGCATGCTGGGTACTGGAGGGGCTGGCATGGCACTCCTGGGTGTCTCTACACTCAGACCAGCTGCACAGGGGTCATGATAGCCCTAACATCTCATTTCCACCCCAAAAAACAGCCTGGAGTGCCAAATTCCTGGAGGGAGATGGACAGGCACAGCCCTTGTATCCTGTGGGGGCCAACCACCCTGTGCCCTGCCAAGATGAGCAGGAGGGGAGGTCATGACTGTGCACTCAGGCTCACTAGCACATCCAGCCCTATCCCCAAATAAAGGCCAGAGCAAAAAGCCATGAGCATCTTACACCAAAAGGCAGGCTGCCAGGTGCCCTGAGTGAAGAGGCATGAACTGAAAGGGCCAGCCTCCCCCTGGGCTGTGCCAAGAGCAAGCAGGATGTTGCAGGGTCATCCTGCAAGAAGTGGTTGGGAGCACCAAGTACAGCTTGCCTGGCAGCAGGAGCACTGGTGCTGGCCAAGTGTGATGAGTGCCGCACGTAGGCTTGGGGAGCAGAGCAGCCTCAGGCTATCGGGATTGCTCCATTCACTTTCACCACAACTGAACCAAGATGACGCTTGCTCTGATCACTCTCCTCCCAACAAAGCTGGTGAGTCCAACACACCCAAACAGCAGCTCTCCTCCAGTGTGGAAAGGCATGACTTCTGCCACTGAGCAGGCTATGGAGACAGCCTGGGAAGGACTTGCCCTCAGCACAAGGGCGAGATGCGAACAAGCTGACGGGTGAGTCTCATGGGCCCTAGCTGTCAAGGGAAGTCTGGTGTATTATAAATCACACTAGCCATTTAAATGCAGCTGGGTCTAATGCAGAAGGCAAGAACTAGGTCATTTGAGGAGTTAAAGGCATTAGCAATCTTCACTCAAGTGCCAAACTGTGCCCCCTCACACCAAGGTCAAGTAAACAAGCATGTGGACATAGGGATGTCACCATCCCTGAGGAGCATTCCTTCCTGGCAGCACAACTCTCAGCATGTGGGGGATCAGACACCTGTACAAACAGGGACAGTGGGGATATGGAAAGGTCACACCACCCTGTGCAGCACCAGGGTTCACAGCTGAGTGGCACGGAGGGCTTGTGTCCTAGGTCTTGGAGGTTGCTGTCCTGCCTAGGCAAGGGTTTACACCTCTGCATGAGCAAGTGAACTTTGCTCACCCTCTTTTGCTTCCTGTACTCCATACGGACTCATGGCTGCAAGGTTCCCAAACAGCACAGTGCCTTTCAAAAGCAGCCCTGCAGCAGCTCAGCACAGTATCAACCAGCACCAGAGGTGGGTGAACCATTTCATAGGCCCAGTGAAGCGGGAAGGAGCAGAGCAGGGGCCCACCTCCCTCCTCCTGCTCCACAGGGCTAACAATGCAAGCTGTGAACCAGATGTAATGAAGCAATGCTCAGAGTCAGTTGTTCTTACTATGTTTGCTGAACCTCAGCCACAACTTGCACATCCTAGAGGGATAATTGGTTTTATTTGGTGTGTCACAACGTTTTAGTTTGTATTTAACAGCTCTAGAAAACCTTAGTAAACACAGCTTTTCCAGTTAAAGAGAAATGCCACCCCTGATGCCTGTGCAAACCAGACAGTAAAGCTTGGCTTGCTTTCTCCTAACTGCAAAAAGCACAGCAGCTTTTTACTCTGCATTAAGTTTCCTTAAGCTGCTCTAATACCTGCAGGGGCATGTTGGGGTGAGAGTACAGCTAAGCATTCAGGATCTGGGAGAGAGAAATTTCTGTCCCACCTAGGCTGCCCCAAGGTTTTCTTTGGGCTGCCATTCTGCCTCGTCAGATGCTTCATGCGCTAACGAGGATCAGAAGAAGTCAGGAGTTGAAGATAAATATGAATGTGACATTGACCTTCACAATCTGCATCAGACAGTTCCTGGTGATCATTTCAGGCAGCGTCTCTCTGACAGACTTCACAAAACCAAAACCTTGCAGTAGAAACTGCCTTCAGAGTTTGTTACACACAAACAGAGGCTGGTTGAGGCTTAGTCTGACAGGGAGCCACAGACAAGCAGTGACCTTTTAAGCCATCAGCAGGCTGTGCCACCCCCCTTTGATCGCAAAGCAGTGCCTCGCACTGCAGCCCTGCTCAGTTTGGCTTTGCTGATTTGCCTGCAGCTCCCATCAAAGAGCCCCAGCGACACGGGATACAAATGTTAACGGAGCCTGCTATGCAAGCAGGAAAGCTCCCGAGAGCCAGGTCAGCTGCTGCCAGCCCCAGCGTGATGTGCGCAGCCAGGGGTGATGTCAGGAGCTACAAGGGCAGCCAGCAGCACCCCATCCTGTCATAGCTCCTTTGCAGGGGAACCACAGCCAGAAACACCAAGGCTTTGGCTGCAGCCAGGCCTGTGCGAGCAAAACAGCAGTGCAGGTCTGAGGCTGGCTGGTGCTCCAGGAGGTTTGTAATGGGAACCATCACTCCTCATGCAGCTCCTTCTTCTGAAAGGCCTGGAGCCTCCTCCCCACTGTCTGCTGTATGATCTCCAGACCCTCCATGTCCAGTTCCTTCAAGAGAAGCAGGATTGCATTCAGGACATTGTTCTGTTGGGACAAAATAGATGCTGCTTTATACAAGCATGTTAACACCATCCTGCAAAAGGACACCTGATTTTCAAAGAGATGCTCTTTCTAGGAACTCCACAACCACCATCAGCAGCGGTTCGCAACAGCCACCTGCAGCTACAGGGACAAAACAATCAAGCCTTCTGGGCAAACACAGGCAAAGACTGCATGTGACAAGGCTAACTGGAATGCAGGACAAACCCGTCTGCCCAGTCCTGCATAGACTGCCCACATGCCTCTGGCTCCTATCCCAACTGGCTTCTGTAAGGAAAGATACATTCAGGAGCAGCTTCCCTCTCTCTCTCTAGTGTGACCATGTGTAGGATGGAAAAGGATAGAAACCCTCTGATCCACATGTAGGATGTAGGACAAGAAACCTCTGCTCTGAGCTGGTAGAATCACAAAAGCACAAGCTGGAAGGAACCCTTGCAGGTCCCCAGCCCCAGGAATACTGCCAATACCAGGCCACAGCTGCTCTGTCAAAGCATGTCTTGAAACACTCCAGGGAGAGATTCCACAGCCTCTCTAAATAACTGTCCTTCTAGGGAAAAATCTTTTTCCTAGCATCCAACCTGAACCTCCCCCACTGCAATCTGTGGCCATTTCCCCTTTAACATTCTCTTTCCCCAAAGGCCAGATAATACTCATGCTGCTTCAAAGCAATACACTCAGGCATGCTTAAAATGTGAATGAAAAGAGACTGCAGGCAACTAATACCAGAATGAAGCAGAATGCATCTAGATCTCACTCTGGCCTTCCCATGCCAACTGAAGTGATGGCACTAAGCCCAGAAGACAGCAATTCCCAGATGAACAGCCCAGATCCATGAGGTTCATCCAAGGCTACACCATGGAGGAGGCTGAGGAACCACCTAAGCTTTCAGTTCAGCAGTCTCCTTTCTGCCAGGCAAACAGCCTGCCAGCTGCATTTGAGACACTGCCCAACTCCCACGTGTTCTTAGCACAACCCCAGTGAAGGGACACACATGAGCTCACGTGCAGACAGATCAAGAGGACAAAGCCCATCAGGCTTTTCTTGACATTGCATGATATCTTCAAAATGAAAAGCAACTTGGTTCTTAAAGCTACTCACTCTCTTCTTTCGGTTGCAGTCTGTCTCTCGAGGTGAAAAGGAGGAAAACTTATCCCTGGAAACAGGCTTCATACCAAGCTCCTCTCGAATTTTGCTGAAGGGGAGGAAGAGCAAATCTTATTATGACCAGCTGGGAGAACCTTACTCTGCTAGGCCAATCCTTTCTAATCATGGGCAACCATGCAAGAAGTATCTAGCTGAGGATTCAAGGCACATCTATTCACACATGACCACAGCCTACAAATCACAACATCCCAAGCAAAACTCCCACGCAAAGTAAGCACCTCACAGCTATAAGATGAAAACAAGCTGCCACAAGGAGTCTGCTCACAGCCCCACCTGGGATGACAGATTCCCTTAACTGATGCTGGCTGGGACTGCAGACCAGGTTAACACTGCACTTGAACACATGCTGACATATGCACCAAAGTGTGTCACAGAAGCTGAGCTAAGCAGGAATGGGCTCGAGCTCACACTTGAGAGAGGATCAATCTCTCTCTGCATATGCAGCTGACATTCTTGACAGTAAGTACCCACCTACAGAAGAGCCTGTTTTGCAGATACAGAACCAGACCCACAACTGCTATTAAACCAGTACAGCTCCACCATGGTAACTGGAACAACAGGAATCTGCACCAGCTGCAGGCCTGCCTTGTCCATGGAATATCAGGGTTGGCTGGCAGGATCCCTTCATGCTACAAGTGAGTTCAGCCCTGAAATCTTAACAGCTCAAAAGCAAGCCCTCACTTTGTCTCCTCCAGACTGAAGTTCAGCAGTTCACTCTCGGTCTCTGTTGTGGACTCAGCAGCACTGGATTCAGCAGACTCAGGGCAGCTGTTTTCCACATTTCTCCTACCTGGTGGGGCCATGATCTCCTCACCATCAACCAGAGCCTGGGACAGTTCTTCTTGTGTCACAGCTGCAAAAGCCAGAACAAAAGCCTGCTGAAGTGAACTCCAGCAGCCCAGGAAGACTGCAACTGTAACAGGGTAGGTACTAATGCTGCAGAGCTATATTGCTGGGTTTCGGTCCAAAAATTGTCCTTTGTACTGGCCTTTTGTTTTCATTCTCCTCCTGCAGTAAAACCCACGCGGGAGACTGATAGCAGCTGTCACCAGTCTCTCAAAGTGGGAAGGCTATCTGGGAGGGATGCAAAAGTGTTTTGCCATTTCTTGTCTCTGGAGAAGGCTCCAAAAGCCACCAAATTACTGTTACCAGATGGAAAAGCTTCTAATTTATTTTATGACAGCAGATCAAATTACAGGATCTTTGTTTTGCCACAGCAAAGGAGAGAGTTCTAAAAACCCACTAATTAGTGGTACCTTCTCAGCTATAATGAGGCTTTCTCAGCTATTGCTAACTCTGGCACTGCAGGGAAGGGAGAAAACAGCTCAGGAGGGGTGAATCTCATAAAAAGGATGCTCAACCTCAAACAGATCCTGCCTGGCTGAGTATCGCTACCACGTCAAGGAAAAGTCAAAGGACACCTCAACAAGAGGAACCAGCACATCACTGGTTTCCGGTTTCCCCTGCCCACAGTTTAGGGCTATTTGTTTATCTGCAAACACTCACCTTGGTTATCAAGCTTCTGCAGGCTGGGTAGGTTACGCAGCACTGTCATTCGGTAGCGGTGGGGGTCTGACCCACAACAGGGATTTTCTGACAGCCACAAGACCCTCAGCCGGGGTAGGTTTTTGAGGTAGAAGAGCTCATTCAGGCTTGCAATGTTGTTCTTCCTCAGATACAGTTCACTCAGATTTTGGCACTGATTTAGAGGCTCGAGGTCCGAGATGCCATTCACACTGAAGGGAGATAGTGGGATCAGAGACCATGCATCCCCTGCTGTACAGTTCAGGTGGGAGCACAGCCCCTATAGCACGGCAGCTTTCCAGCCCTGCTTCCTACAACAGGAGCCTCACTCTGGCACAACACAGCAAGGACACTCAGGAGCTTATGGCCTTGCACAGAACAAAAATGCAGCATTTCATCTTTTTAAACAGAGGAAAGAATTAAAAAAAGCAGGCTCTCCTCTCTGCTAAAGAAGACAAACAGCTTCCACTTCCCCCAAACACACATAACACTTGCACCCTTTTATGTAGCAGTTCCTCAGACTCACTGAATGAGAACCCATTTAAGATTTCCAAGCTAAAAAGCTCAAATTTGCAGACAGCATTAACTCCACAAGATCCTTAGGGCAGGTGAAGGATGGGTATATTGGAGGCTTACAGATATGAAAAGCTTTGTGAGATCCACAAAGCATTTCAACAAGCATTCTGCAAACTGGTCCCATACAGAGGCCTAGAAGATCCCATCTAAACTACAGCATAATGAGCCAGGCAGCTCAGATACACAACCACAGAAAGATGGTAAGAAACCAAGCCACAGCCTCATAAGAAAGGTGATTTCCCCCAACCTCTCCAAAGCTGGCACTTTGACATTCACCTGAATGTGATCACCTCGATATTGGGCAAATCCCGGCATATTGATATCTGGGCAGGAAGAGAAAGAAACAGCAAGTTGGCACTTCCAGGAAAAAAAATTTAAGAGAATTTAAATCACAAGAAAGCAAGATAAAAGCAAAAAGAGGAATTCAGGTTTGCTTCAGTTTAAACCAAGCTCAGCACCCCCAGAGAGACTTGCTGCCACACTCAGTGCAGAGTCAGCAGCTCCTCCACCCTCTCCGCCCAGGACTGGAAGCGTGGGCACCAAATAGCATCACATTGCTCTTCTGCTCCAGCAACTCTGCAGTCTCCACACCAGTTTCCAGCCACTGCACACAGGAAAGGATCACTCTTACCCCAGGCAACCCTCTCCTAATGACAGTACATCATCCAAGGTGCCAAAGGCACGAGGTAGGACTTAGGGTCCCACTCTCCAGGAGTCTATGCAGGACCTCAGAGAGGAATTTTCCAAGCGTTTCTAAGCGCTCTCTGGAAACAACAGCAACTTTTTTTTTTTTTTTTGGTATGAGATGCTAATCAATCCTGAAAAGCAGTGCAGCTCGCTGGCGCCGGGCCAGCCCAAACCCAGGCCTGCACCTTCCTTTGCGCTCCATCAAACCCATCCCCTCCAGACTCCGGCTGCCGGCCCAAGCTAAGGCTTCCTTCCGGCAACACTGCCGGCTCCAGGCCGTGGCTCCACGCGGCAGCCGACAGCCGGCAGCCCCTTCTGGCGGGACGGGAACAGGATGCGCGATACTTACATCCGTCAGGTGGCTGCCCCTGCGGGAGAAGAGCAGGAGGAAGGTGTCACTTGGGAGCACCGTAGGGCCCAGCCTACACAGCCCCGACCCCGCTCCCCCACTGCCTCCATCCTCACGAGAAANCGACGCCCACCAGCAGTTCAAGCGGCGGACACCATCGAGCGCGGCGGCTTTGGACCGCGCCAGGACGGCTGCCCGCGTCAGCCTCATGGCGGGGCCGAGCCGGACCGCGGCGCTGCTGCCGCCGTCGCCAGGGGCGGAACCCGCCGCCGCGCAGGCTCCTCCTGGTCGGGGCGGCCGGGCCGAGGCGGGCTCTGTCTCGCCACCGGAGCTCCACGAAGCGTGGCCGAGGTTTTCGCTCCGAGACCCGGCGTGGGGATGGGGTGGAGCAGAGGTGAGGCATACTCTCACGGCCGGGGACCGGCGGCGGCTCTCCGGTCCCCCTGGGTCTCAGGCTCGGGTTCTGCCTGCTCTGAATTTAGCTATCTTTAGCAGGCTCGATGTCCTGAAGCTCCTCGAGGTTCAGTTTTATTTAATTCATATTTACGTGTATTTTTTATTTATAAATTTAATTACATCTTATTAGAGAATGTTTTGTACATAGAGCAACACCTTTATGGATATATATTTATGTCTTACTTTACACATGAGTATATACACCCCTATATATATGTATATGAAGTGTGCATAAATAAAATACATATTCGTATGTATTTCTATTTTGCCTTCTATATTAATATATAGAGATATAGATGGCACTGCTGGTTGCAGTGGCATCAGGAGCCCCAAAGCCACTCCTCCTCTATCACGTTTTGGAGTGACATTGCTGTGATGTGTCTTCATTTTGTATCTTCAGGGGCTTAACACACAGCTTTGATGGTTGAACAGGGATAGCTGAAATGAAAAGACCTGGAAAAGTAGTGTGGTTAGCAGAGACAGTCCAAAATAAGGGGTTAATGCAGAGTTTCCCAATGTTTTTCTAAATGTTTCTGCCTTATTCAGCAACCCAAACAACTGCAGGATGGAGGGTGGCAGTTACTTCATTGTTTATGCTGGTGGTTTTGGGGTAACTGAGGGTCCAAGAGATGTGGGATCAATGGGCATGAACTTTGCAGGAGAAACATGGAATAAGCAGTTTAGGCAGATCACCCCTCTGCATTTTCTTCTTTCTGTCTCAGCATTGGGCTGCTGTTACAGCCACTGACATCTAGCCAGGNAGCCGACAGCCGGCAGCCCCTTCTGGCGGGACGGGAACAGGATGCGCGATACTTACATCCGTCAGGTGGCTGCCCCTGCGGGAGAAGAGCAGGAGGAAGGTGTCACTTGGGAGCACCGTAGGGCCCAGCCTACACAGCCCCGACCCCGCTCCCCCACTGCCTCCATCCTCACGAGAAAGCTGCTCACACAGCGCACCACGGGCCTAATTGTTCCCCATCACCCCAGACCAACTGCTTCCCGATCCCTTGCCTGCTGCCCCTACTCCATCCCTGCCTGTCATCCCTACTCCATGCCTGTTCATCCCTTCACACAGGCCTTCCTGTCCGCCCTTACCCCATGCCCGCTCGTCCCTTCACCCACGCCCGGCTGCCCTACCCTGCCCCNAGAGAATGTTTTGTACATAGAGCAACACCTTTATGGATATATATTTATGTCTTACTTTACACATGAGTATATACACCCCTATATATATGTATATGAAGTGTGCATAAATAAAATACATATTCGTATGTATTTCTATTTTGCCTTCTATATTAATATATAGAGATATAGATGGCACTGCTGGTTGCAGTGGCATCAGGAGCCCCAAAGCCACTCCTCCTCTATCACGTTTTGGAGTGACATTGCTGTGATGTGTCTTCATTTTGTATCTTCAGGGGCTTAACACACAGCTTTGATGGTTGAACAGGGATAGCTGAAATGAAAAGACCTGGAAAAGTAGTGTGGTTAGCAGAGACTTGCAGTCCAAAATAAGGGGTTAATGCAGAGTCTCCCAATGTTTTTCTAAATGTTTCTGCCTTATTCAGCAACCCAAACAACTGCAGGATGGAGGGTGGCAGTTACTTCATTGTTTATGCTGGTGGTTTTGGGGTAACTGAGGGTCCAAGAGATGTGGGATCAATGGGCATGAACTTTGCAGGAGAAACATGGAATAAGCAGTTTAGGCAGATCACCCCTCTGCATTTTCTTCTTTCTGTCTCAGCATTGGGCTGCTGTTACAGCCACTGACATCTAGCCAGGTGACCTCAGGCTGGGAGGCCAGAGCGCAGGTGTTGCAATACAATGAGGTATTTAGAACTAGATAGAACAAGCACAGGGAGGCAACTGAAGCAATTTTTGGAGTTCTTGACTTTTCTGTGTGCACCTGTTCACAGGCCAGCTGGAGCCAGGTGCCCACTGAGACACAGGATTTGGCCACTTGGGCTATGTGTTAGAGAAGGCAGCTGCAAAATCCAAATCCTTGGCACTGTGGGAGGAACAGCAATGTACATGGCTTTGTGGTGCTTTTGTTGTCTGAGTCCCAGGCTGCTTTCACTTCCATTGGAATATGGAAACACTCAAGCATTGTCCAGCTGCACAATCCCAGCCCTAGCCATGCTTTGCTGCACTGTCAGCAGCAAAGCCTGTCCCTGAAGCAGACTAAGTAGATTAAGGAATCATCTCTGGGTGCCACGTAGAGATTTCTGTACTCATCTTGCTGACAAAAGTACAGTTCAGTCATTTTAAACGTAAACATCCTCCTCTGTCTGCTCTAACGCTACTCACACAACTGAAACATACAAATAATTGTTTTAGTCAGTTTTATTAAATAAAATCGATTTTAATCTCCAGTTTAATACTGCAAGTTGTATCAATAATAACCTCAGGCAAACTTCCTCCCTGGCCTTTTTAAAGGGTGAGAGCTTAAATAATGCATATAGACTTGTAAAGTGCATTCAAGTAGCAGCCTGGAGAGAAGAGCAAAAGAGCCACTGAGGTCTGTGGCCACACAGCCTCATAAGGCTACATAGGATCACCTACCCTGGCATGTCCACCTCCCACTCACAGCCCTGCAGTGTCACCTAACAGATCTTTCAAAATTAAGAGTGAAAAGGCAAGTGCCACCAGATAGGTGGAAAGTTTCTTTCTTCAGAGTCTTCCTCAATCCTGTGCAGGAGCTCTGTCAGCATTTCTTTCCTTGGTTTTATTCACTGTCATTATACCAAGACAGAAATGGCACAGCAATTGTCCCTTGCCCAGTTGTTTTACCTCTCAATCCCACTCCTTCCTCACATTCCCCTTAGGAGGAACAAAAAATATTAAGAGAAGATGAAGAATATTTAAGTGAAGATTAAAGATTAAGAACTAAGAGTAAGTAAAAAGTCCATCCATAGGTCCCACTTGCTGCCATAAGGTGGACTTGGCAGTGTCTGGACTGTTGCTGTTTGCATTAGCCATATCCATGCTAATCAAAACTGACCTTTTGGTGTTAACATTTCCAGATTTTTTTCCAACAAATAACAAAGGAATAAATAAATAAAAAAAAACTAAGGTGGAAGCTCCTTCAATTCCTGATATCAAGTGCATTTGAGTATTTTTTAATAAATCTGCCAGCATAGCTTCTTTTCATGAATGATGGAATGAAAGTCATCTAATATATATGATATATTTTTATCAGTATTTTTCTGTTTCAGATCAGCTGTCATATCAAATCAGTGAATTACATACTAATGGAATTTGTACATGCTGGGCACAGTATAAAAGCTCTTGTAAAACAAGTTGAAAAATGAAAGGCTTTTATCCTGTGTTGTTTAAGGCTGCTGAGCAAGAATGATGAACCACCTATGACCAGCTTCAAATGACTAACAGATATCACATGTAATTTGAGTAAAGGAAAAATCCACACCCATGAGTAAAGCGAGATGAGGAAAAAATGTTTATTTCAACAAATAATGTATGACTTAAAGGGCAAATAGTGATGCTTACTCAGGAGTTGCTAATTCTTTGGCATTTGCTTACTGAATTGCAGCCTATGTAAAAATCCACGCTTAGGAAAGTTATGAAAAAATATTTGTTTCAGTGGTACACTCTGATTCCAACATGTCTGCAGCTGCACAGCCAATCTGACAGCTCCCTGTTCATTCTCTGCCTCTTATTGCCCCGACACTGCCCTGCACAGCATGCCAACACATTCACTGGAGCACAAAGAAACCACATTAGGGAGTCAGTCCGCCCAAAAACAATTAGTGAACTGGTGTCAGACAGCTCTGCTGCCAAGGGTGACAGTCCACTTTCTCAAACAGTGCGTGTGTCAGCTCCCACCACCATCTCAATGCACCCCTGCTTCCTGGCTTCCCAAAACTGCCAGACCAAGCATTTGTGCAGCTCGTTGCTAGAAGGGAATCAGAGTACCTGATCCTGCTAAGAACAACCTTCTTCCCTGAGTGGCAGCTCACCTTGCCGCTGAAAGAGCAGATGGAATGAGCACAGAGAGGACAGTCAGTGCTTAAACCTGACTCATGTCTAAGCATGCTCTGAAACTAGACTGCACAACCTGACTTTTGGAGGCATCTCTTCTGAGGAGTGATTTGCACTGAAAGATGATGTAGCATGTGTGAGACTGCTGCTTTAACTGCTGTACTGGATTTGACCAGGATAGAGTTAATTTTTTCCATAATAGCTTGTATGGGACTATGTTTTTTCACTATGTCAATACCTTGTTCTGCAGCGAGTGTTGTGAGCAGAGATTTGGCTTTTACTGTCACAGGACCCTCTCTGAGGCTTGAGGACTGCCTAGCTTTATAAATACAGACTAAGGGCTGTAAAACACATGGCCATTAATCCTTCTGCAATAAAAGTGAAACAAAAGAGATTCCCTGTTGAATTTAGGTGTTTTTCAGTCAAAACTCTCTGCCACGCATTTTGGGTGAGTGTTGTGGTTACCAAAGATAAACCAGAACTTTAATGTCATGCTCTTGAATATTTGACAGCTTTGACCACTTGTGTCAGATGTCTCTCCCTGCCCCTTCTGTACAGAATGCTCCTTTCCCCCCTTCTGTTACAAGCAGCATACAGGGAAAACTGATTTTTCTGAGCTTGAGCTCCCAGTGGTTCAATAAACACGGCAATCCATGCTGTTATTTACACCCTTCCACCCTTGCTTATGTCTTTGTACAGCACACTGTACCACTAACTGTGCTATAATGCCAGCAAAGCATTGAGATGCAGCCATTGAAAAGAGGCATTAAAAGAAGCTGTGGTATCTTTAAATCAGTGAAAACTGTGAAAATACTGTTCACCTTCCTCTTCGGTTGATAAATTCATCTTTGTGTTCTGGGGCTGGGAGGGAGAAGGAAGGCAGCCAAGCTGTCTCCAGCTTGTCTCTTCTCATGAGTGTCAAAGCTAATACAAGCAGAGCTGGAGGGCCCCTGAATGTTTCAGAAGTCATCACCTGGAAATTTGCAGTGCCAGAGCTGTTCACCACACAGCAGAGCTCCACACCACCAAGAGCTGTCGGTCGAACTGCTGTCTTCACTTTGCAGTTTGCCACTAGTCTGCTGTCCGGGGTTTTTAGTTTTGCTGCTCAAGCACGTTGCTGCTACCTCTTAAATCTGTGTGCAAATGGCACTGGGAATAATCTTGTCAGCAAAAAAAATCCACAGTTAAAAGAGGTAGCGAGTGTTCAGCTCTCTGCCTGGCTGCTCATTTAACAGTGGAAATGCAGGTGTGTGTAAAGCATTATCCCAACTCTCACCATGTAGAAAATGCATTTAAGTGAAGAAAAAGAATTGCTTCTGGCATGTCACATGGTTTTGGGAGCAGTGGTGGAGTTGGATCACATCCTTCAGTGGCAGCATGGGGGATAACTGATGCACTGGGTTGTACCTAGTGGATGTAATGACTCACTCTGTCTCCAGACTTCAGTCTTTGTGCAGTGCCATGATTTCAAGAGTGTTGAATAAGTCAGTAGTTTGCTTAAACTGAAAGAGTGTATTTTAAGTCATAGCATTCTACTCCATTTGGGTGTCCTTGTTTTACACCTGTACAGTCAGAGCCACGAGGACCCACAGGAGATTGTGGTGCTGTACTTGTGCTGCTTGTCTTGCCAAGGTGAAATGAAACAAATGTAACAACAGTGACAGGCGGAGTGCCTGTGATGGAGGAAAAGGGGTTCGTCTCGTTCGTCACAGACGCAGTGGTACGTGTTTTATGAAGAAACAGTTAAAGGACTGAGCAAAAAGGATTATTCAGTGATGCTATGCTGCCCTCACGTGGCTCTTTTAGATATACCCCATCTTCAATCTCGACCTGCACTAATCTAATGCTTTAAAACGACTAGGCATTACCTCCAAGAAAGCCCCTCGCAATCACAGTGATTTTTTAACCCGTTTTCACGGCCCGCACGACCTGCGCAGGGTGAGGCCGAGGGGAGAGAGGAGATCCTGGCCTTGGCCCCGGCCTCCTCCGGCAGGGCGGGCATGACCATCCCCACTCGCCACTGGGTAATGAAGGCGACTACCAGCGACTGCCAGCAGAAGCCACGGACCCCACCCCGCAGCAGGACCTCACCTGAGTGCCTGCCGCGCTGACGGAGTCTCATCTCCCAGGCGTGGGGGGCGGGGCCTGGCGTCCCAAGGCTGCAGCGCGGAGGCGGTGCCTGCAGTGCTGCTCTCGTCACTTCCTCTAACGGAGAGTGCTGGCGCTGGGGACGGTTGGGTGAGGACGGCAGTGAGCGTTGTCGTGGGACGATGAGCGACAGCGGCGAGCAGAACTACGGCGAGCGGGTAATACACAGAGCCTGAGTGTGCTGCCCAGCCGTGTTCCCCCCATCCTCTTCCGCCCCTTTCCGCGCGGCGGAGTCCGCCCCTGTGTCCTCCCGTCTCGCGGCCTAGGTGGAGCGGGTGGCGGAGCCGCCACGACAGGGCCCGTCGCGGTGCGGCGGGTGAGGAGGCCCCGGCGGGTGCTCGGGAAGTCCAGCGTGGCCGGGATGTGGTGGGGAAAGATGGCGACTGGCCCAGCCGGGGAGGCGGTGGGGGCGTGCGGCAAGGACGCTTCAGCTGCCCGCCCGGCGGCGCGCTTCATAGTGAGTTTGTCCGGCGCCATCTTGGGCTAGTGACCGGGCGCGCCAGAGAGGGACAAAATGGCCGAGGGCGGAGGGTGTGCGTGTTCCGGGCCTTACCGTTACGCCCCCGCTGGCGTGTCTCTCCTCCGTGGGGTTGCTGTGTCCCTGCCCCGAGCGTAGTGGGGCACAGACTGTGGCCCGCTGCCAGCTCCCATCGCGATGCGGGCAGGGGGCAGACGACTCGGCTCTCCCATGCGTCCCGCAGCAGCGCTGGAGGTGCACGGCCCTTCAGAGGCCCTCCGAGCTGGCAGACGGGCTGCGGTGGTCTCAGCTGGTGCCGTGGTGCCTCGTCCTTCATCCCCCAGCTCGGTTTGGTCACGTCTGGATAGGAAAGGAAAATCCTGAGCCGGTAGTAGTCTGAGCCTTTGTTATACTCTTCTCCAAAGCTGCACTGCAGTTCAGTTTTGGTAAATTACTTTCTAAATTGAGCTCCAGTTTGCTGCTCCTCGCGCTTGCTTGTAAAATACTAACTCCACTTATTGATGTAGTTGCAGCCTTACATCCAGGTGGCTTTTTCTTTTAATTTAATTTAAATGCGATTGCAGTAGTCGAGCGGTTAAACCTCAAACCGAACGCTTGCAGTGCCAGGGCAATATCCTTGCTTTGTGAAACCTGCAGTAGATGTTCTCTTAAACTGCCTAGTTACCGCAAGATACTATTGTCTGGATGGAATTTTACTAACATCGCAGTAGATGACTTCCTAAGCTTAATATTTGCAATGTGTATCTGCAGTACAGATCACTTATAGCTGTTTAGTGAATCAGTCTTATTTTTCTCTAAGGTTTTTAATTTTTGCTGTAACAGACAAGTCCAGTGCAGGGGTCATTACTGTGTTTTGGGATTTTTTTCATCATCAGTCTAATTTTTTGACTTACAGCAATATCAGAGGGAGTTGTGAAGGTGATAGGTAGTTTAAATCTTAAACTGTCTCTCTAGATGTGGAAAAAAAAGTGTAATAATTATGAGCACAAAATTGCAGGGTTTTGCAATGTCTTTCTTTGAATATAGCCTTTTGTTACTCAGGTTCACTATAATAAGCTTTAGTAGTATGAGTGTTTCTACTTCATGGTAGGTTAGATTAGAAAAACTTCATCTTTAAAAAGCTAAAAATGCTAGTTGGAAATGAATGATGAAAGACAAGGATTAAAGAATAGACTTGTACCAATTTTTCCATTGACGTCTTCATGTCACTCTTACAACTGGTATATATTTAGTGAGGAAGTAATACTTCTGACTTTCTCAAGGTGCATTTCTGTGTTGGTTTTTAAAACAGTTGACTTAATCACTATTGTGCAAGTTAGACTAAAAACCAGATGAAGATGGTAGCCTAACTTTAGTAGAGCTTCCTAGGATAACCTGTGTTGTGTTTTCAGTTGGAATGAGTGGAAATGTTGAAACCTTTATAGCAAAAGTCTTTCGGAAACATATTTGTTCAGATATTTTTTCTACACTTTTGATACAAAAATATATAAATAATGTGCCAGCAGTCTTGACCAAGGCTTAAAATGAGTTGTCTGAACATTTGTGGATCATAAATAGGTAAGTTGTATGTAATGTTTGTAAAACTAAAAGATAAAACCATAGAGCTAGGAGCCTGCTATTTCAGACTAGATTGGGGAGTAGCTCCTCTAATGCTATTGCTACTGTTAGATTTTTTTTTTTCTCCTAGTTAAGGCTTATATTTTACTGAGCCAATGGTTTTCTGCCTTTTCAAGCTGGAAGCCCTCAAGTTCTGTGCAGAGTAGAAACAGTATTTGGATAAATAATCTAGGATATGACTTTACAACTGTCTGCTAAGCTGTTCCAAGTCCATGCTGCCAACAAAGATTGTTCTCCTGAAAATGTGTTCCTGCTTTCTCCTTTGTACTAGTGTTTGTATAGTCAGTCAGATCTGGGAATTAATTCAGCTGAATGTTTTTTTCTGATTCCATTTCCAGCTGCATTGGTTTGCAGGCTTGACTTGATTGTATACCCACGAGTCCTAATGTCAACATTGGGGATAAAGAAGAAATATCAGGTGCTTTTCCAAGTAATGGGACTTACTGTTACAGCAGCAACACAAACGTAAACTGGCTTATGTCACAGTTTAAAAAGGGGGAAAAAAATGCCTAATCAAATTCTCTTTTACAATTTATACTTGATAGTGAGATTAAACTATGGAAACTTTAAGTGAAGAGACTGTCAATTATTAAATGCTACCAATAGTTCAGATACTGGAATATACTCCAAATACCATCAGTATGCTGTAATAATTGTCACGTTTTTCCTTTTTGACTAAATTGTGGAAGAACATCTAGGGAAGCAGTTTGAGAAGATTTGAAACAATCAAATAGCATGCTGCCACCAAAAGGAGAGGTCATTTTCTGTGTTCCTCCTCCATCAGCTGGCACTTGATATGATTTTTTGGTGGGCTGATTCAGTACTTTTGCTGATGGATTGGTTTCCTGCCTTCTTGGTGCACTGAATGAACCTCCAAGGTCAGCAAGGCACAGACGTGGTGGGAGGAAGCTTGACTTCTGTGGTCACGGCCTGTTAGCTTGTTTTTTTTCAAAACACATTCTTGTCTTTTTTGGTGGAGTTTGGAAACTTGTGGAAAGAGGTTATTCTGCTTTCCCTATGAATGGATTCCCAGCCCCCTCAGCTGGGATCTGACCTGGTGATCCATGTGCTTCATGGGTAAGAGAGGCAGAAGCTGTTGTTTTTCTGTTGGATCAGTTGCTAAATTCAGCAGTAGAGAGGTTAAAGGAATGTGAAGTTAGCACAATTACACCTTGAATAAATCTGACTGCGGGTTTGATAATGTATGATGTGAGACAGCACTTTTCCTTTAGGGAAACAAATGGAAATATATATTTATAGATATTTAGGATTTTAAAAATACTAAATTTTATTTGCCTGTATCCTATAGTAACTGAAATCTGTAACTTGTATTCCCTAGAGGAAAAACTGGATCTCAGAGTTGCAAAGAACACACAATTCTCATTTGTATACCTTAGAGCCACTTCTGTCAAAGAAACTTTGTCTGTGCTCCCAACATAATCCTGCTGTTGTGACATTCCCTGTTTATAGAGTAGATGACTATAATGCATCCTTATGAATGTGCTTAGAGATGTTAAAAAATATCATTCCTATGGTATTACACACTGTTTAATGTGATTAAAACATGGAAAGAATCACTTGGAAACCACAAGCCTGATCTTCAGGGTTTCAATCTGAATTCCAGTAATGACTTACAGAAGGGGATAAATTGTTGGTAAAGATCAAGGGATCTGGTGTTTGTTTTTTTTTTAAATTCACACTTCACAAACTCAAGGTTATTTTAACAGTGAACACCAGTCCTGATCTGCTTACCAGCAGTGTTTGAATACAGGTAGAATAAAGAAGGTTGTTCCTTCTCTCTTCTTCGTGTAGAATGACAGGAGTCTACTTTGGCATTTGAAAAACCTCTTAAAATTGACAAAATGAAAGAGCAAGAAATGTAAAAAGAAAATGTATTAACAACAACAAAACCAGATAGTAGAAACTCTCCAGTTGAAGTGAGCTGTGGTTGTGGCTTGTGTGAACACTCAGTGGGTGTCAGTATAATGGGGCATAAACTAAGTTTGGAGTGCTGCAGGCTCCTAGTGCTTGAAATTTTGGGTAGGAAGGATTTCATGGGAGGTTCGGATGGGGAGGGTAACAACTTTGAAATTATAAGGGTTATTATCAGTTTTAGTAATGTCCAAAGCCAGTGAGGTGCAGTTAATTTCTTTGAGGCTGGAAATGATAAAGAAGTGGCGTAAACCTGTAAAATGTGGTAGATTGAAGATAAATGTTTCAAATAAGAGTGATGTGGAAACAAAGTGGGGATGTTTAAAAAATAAGAAAAAGTCAAGTCCAAAGCAGCTGGACGAAAATAAGCCATCTGTTTAATTTTCTGATTTAGATCTACAGTTGTCCTGAGTTGTTTTTCTGAGTTTCTTCTCCAGTCCTTGGTACCCAGTTTCCACATCAGTCTTAACATAACATAGCCAAGACTGATACTTTTTTCTACAAATAGATGAAGACTTTAGTCATTTGCTTGTGCCGATACTGTTTGTTGACTGATTTCTTCAAAGCTTACTGACTTCTGAAAACTCTATTAGAGTAAAGGATATGTTTATGGGCATGATCCTCCCCTGCAGCTTCTCTCCCATCCTGCATTTCTTGTGTCCTTTTCAGTATTAAACTACTTGTATTTGAAGCTTCTGTCTAGCTTGAATCTTCCAAGAGAGTTATGTTTTGTGAATGGAAGTATTTTTCCTCAAACACTTTTGGGTTTTAGCCCTTATTCAGTCTTGTTCTTTTAAAAAAGAGTTGGCACTCCTATGGCTAAATAAATACATTAGCTTATCTCAATAGTTTGTTTTCTTCTGAAGTTAGTAATAGGTTTAGGTTTAATTTGTTGTTTGTAACTTAAAAGAATTCTCAATGTTTCTGCTGTGTTTTGCAGGGTTTGTGTATGAGGTGGCCAGAGTTTAGAATACCTCCTTAAATATTTTGAAAGAGAACAAGATGGCCTTCAGTAACTGTGCAATTTTTTTGTTGTTTTTGTATTAACTGAAAATCTGCCTTACCCTGCAATTGTTCTTCCTCATACCACCCTCCCTCCCGCATCCTCGTTGTGTCCCCTCCCCCTGTATTATATGGTAGGCAATTGAAGGTAGCTAAATTCTTTTTTTTTTTAAGTTGTATGGAAGTGGTTTAAGCATAATTAAATTTGGGGTTAGAAAATGAGGTTTTGAATGCTTGGTAGAGTGTTCAGGTTTAGGAGATGTTACAAAGATAAAGTAAGTGGTTCTTTCTGAGAAACGTGGTACACCAGTGTTGTATTTTAGATCAGAATCTTCTCAAAATTCAGCATTGTTTGGTTTTAGGGAAAAAAAAATTGAATTTTAGATTTTCCCTAATACCTTGAAATAAAGAAAACATTCTGATGTGCTCAAACCAAGTGTTTAAGCCATGTGACTGAAGCTAAGCATTAGACTGACTAAAATGGTGACAATTCAAAATGCTAATTAGGTTATGTCATTACCAAAGAAATAAATAATAGAGTAGATGGGGGTATTATTCCAGAACAGTGTTTTGAGTGTGTTGCACAGAATTGCATTTTGGTCCCTGGAAAATTACTACTTACTTGGAAGCATGAAGCTCGCATATGTAATCGCACTTGTGCGGGCAGAGTAAGTGTGAGTGTGCTTATAAACCTTCAAACTAGACCTTCTCTAAACTGTAAGAAATATCCCCAAAAGTAACATAATTAAGTTGTTGAAAGACTTAACTGCACTGTGGTTTCTGCATTGAGAAAGCACATCAGTTAGTCTTTTCTGGCTGGAGTAAGGACCTTGCTTAAGTTACTTCTTGGTTTTTATTTAAGTATGTGGCTGACAGTGAAAAAAGTGTTTTGAGTTTCCTAATGCTAGAATTCATTAGTAGATATTCAGTTGATTCAGTGTACATTTGCTATTAAATATAGGCATAAATAGTGAATTCAGTTACTTAGTACTAAGTTAAACTGAATTGACTGAATATATTTATAAAATAGGACATTTGGTAGATTCAATTCTTGAACTGCATATATAGTAAAAGTCCACAAAACTCTTTTTTTTTCTAGTTTCAGTTTTGGCACTAGATTTTATCCTGGAGTTTTTAAATATTCTTCATCCTGTTCTTTTTCTATTAAGGTTAATGTTGAAGAAGGAAAATGCGGAAGTCGCCATTTGACAAGTTTTATAAATGAGAATTATTTGAAGCTCAGGAATAAGTGAAGCTGAAATTTGAAAAAAAAGAAAGTGAATGCATGCTAATTATCAGACCAGAAGTCCCACTTGTAGAATATTGAGCAATTTGTGTGAAGTGGGGAAGATGAAAGAAGTCAGAATTTGAAACGGAAGAATGAAGAAAAGGAATAAAAATGAAGTTAAGATAAGAAGTAATCTGGAATCTGAAAGCACTACGCTAAGTAATTACTAGTCTGTTTATGTGTCCCTGTATATTTTGCTAAACATGCATGCATTATCTGTTTAATAGCAAAAGTATATGCAGGGTAAAGAAGTGTCTACCAGGGAAAGAAAAAAAAAAACATACAACCTTCTCTTAAAAATCTAGGCAGTTCTAATGCCAACTGCCTGGACACATAGATATGAATTTTTACCATTTATTTCACTGGAGCTTGTTTACAGACCTTGGGTAAACAAGAAATTGTGTACAAATTAGGCTTTCAATATCTGCGTGCAGGAATCCCGTTCTGCTTCCAGAAGCGGAAGTGCTCATGGGTCTGGCAAGTCGGGGAGGCACACCCCTGCAAGATCTCGATCTAAGGAGGATTCCAGGCGTTCCAGGTCAAAATCTAGATCCAGATCTGAATCCAGGTGAGTTTGTCTTTTACCTCTTTCTCCTCTTCACAAGTCACATGAATTGTCAGAGGTGAACTAAAATCCAATTTAGCCTGCATTTTTCCAGAGAGAACTGTTGATCTGTGGACATGTTAAAGAGGCATGTGCAGTTTCAGGACGTAAAAAGCTGAACTGTTAAGTCAGGTATTTTTCAGCTTTTTCCAAGATGTAGTAGGCTACATAGGCTTGTAGCTCTTCTGGTAGTTTGGAGGTGGCTTGCCTTTTAAGTCTTAGAATAATGGCTAGTTTCTGAGTGTGAAGTATTAGGAACTTTAGGGATTAGTTTTTCTGTATATTGGAAGAAGTATGTGTGTCAGCACATTTTTGGGTCACATTGATATATTACGTTTTCTGTCTGGAAGCAGTGATGTTTCTGGACTAATTAATGGTATATTCACAAAATCATTAAGAGTCATTCATGAAAAAGAAGCATTAAAGATAAATGTGAATTTAAACAGACATCTGTCTGACCTTTGAAATTTAATTTAACTTGGAAATCATCACACTAGAAAGCTTTAAAGATTAGACAGCTTTCCAAGCTCTCAAAAAAAAAGCTGTGGAAGGAATAGCTTGTCTGTTGTATTTGTGGCAGCACAAATGTAATATATGGAAATGCCTTTTGCTAAACAAGCTGTACACAGTGACAGAATTCATCTTAAAGCACATCTTAATTCATCTTAAACACATAAAATATGCTGATAGTCTAGAAATAAGACTACAGTTAGCTACTTTACATTGACGTTACCAGGTGTCACCCATGAGGTGTACATACTAAATAGAGAATGGAGAGGCAACAAAACCTGTGAAAGGGTGAATGATGCTATTTTAAGAGTCTAGATAATTGAGTACTGACTACAGAAATGAGTGTGTTGATAGTTACTTTACTCATTTGTAAGCATTCAGGTTAAAAAGAAGTGGCTTTCAGCAGTGGCGTTTCCAGTTGAGGTGTTCACAATATACTTAGGTGGATAAGCAACAAATTAGGCTTTCCAAAGGCAGGCGGTCAGGCTGGAGGAAGTATGAAAACTCTAGAAGACATTGTGCTGTTAGCAGTCACTCAAGATGAAAAACACAATCAGATATCATGTAGATCTCATTGCAAGATCAAAGTGATTAGTTTGAAAGGTTATTTTGAGAAGGAAAATACATACTAACTTCAGAGAAGTAGATTTGTCTTTTCTGTGTACTTCAGGCATAGTCATAAGTGTCGAATCATGCACTTGGCAGTTCTGTGGTGCAAAAGCAAATGTGTCAAATTAAATATTTTGTAATGTTGCTTTATGTAGTGTGAAATCAGAGTGACTTTTGCTAGTAGTGAGAGATTCATAGGCAGAGTCAGCACTGGGCTCTGACCGTGTTCTTAGGGGTTTATCCATTTGGGTTTTGAAAACCCAGAACTTAAGAGATTCAAACACCTTTGGGGAACCTTTATTTAATTTTAAAATAATAAGCAAGTTTGGACCAGCCCAGCATGTCCTTCTGCACCTTAGCTCATAACCCCTAGCGATTCCATACTCGTTATAAAGCACCATGTTTCTCATTTGCAGAATAGCATAATGGTGTCTGAGAGTGCCATCACAAATTGTATAAAATGCTGGAAGAACCAAATAAGAGGTACAGAATTTAAAAGGGACCTGGAAAATTTACAGGTCATCCTTCAAATAACCCTTGCAACTTAATTTTGCTTTTCGATGAACAAAAGTGGAAGCTTATAACTGCCACAACTTCCTGAGCATTTAACAGCTGCTGTCTTTAAAATGTCTGTGGCTGGAAATACTGGAAGTATATTGCAGAGTTATTGTGTTCATTAGCAGATTTGGGCAGATTTCTGTTGAGGCACCTCTTCAGAACCAACATACTTTTCAGTGCCATCATCACACGTTTGGATGTAGTCGCATGCAGGTCATCTAACTCTGACACTCACCAGAGAAACAACCTTGTAAGAACTTGCATATTTCTTGGTAGTTTCTGTTGTAAATGTATTTTTGAATTACCAGCTTTATAAATTAAACTTTGATTTGGGAACAAGTCTGTGTCCTGGTGTGTTTGTCAGTGGGGATGTGGATATAATACTGGATTTTAAAATCTGCTTTTGTTGAAGTTTTCAGCAGCGTAGCAAGCTTGTTCTCTTTGGCTGATTCTGTGAAGTCTAAACAGTTACTAATGAAGGAATAGGATTTTCAGCTGCAGTGGCTTTGCAGCAAATGAGAGTAATGGCAGTGTGACATTTAAGGCAGCAATATAACCATTGCCTGTTTAAAGTAAGGCTTGTTTTCTCACATAATGGATTGCCTGGTTTAGAAGTGCCCAGCTCTTATTCAATGTAAAGGGTACATTCTTTTATGTGGAACCATCGGTTCTGTGTTTGCCTTCGGTTTTCTTCTATGTCAGCAGTTGAAATGTGGCTGTATGCATGTGTCTAACTTCTGATTTTTTTTTTATTATTATTAGTAGTAGTATTTCTGTCTTTACTGTCTTCCCTGCTTTGAGAAAATTCTCCTCTTCTACTCTGTTGCCAAAAATAATTCTTTCTATATACGTAGTTAGAAGTATTGTAATGGGACATGCTGAAGTAATTTCTCCTGGACATATGTGCATACTTCGAGTTGAGGAAGACAGAACTTAACTTGATTACTTCTGATGTGGTTGAAGGCATTTTTTTGTGCAGGCATTTAATGTACAGAGTGTATATTGTGCAGTTTGGCTCTCTGTTGATGCTTAACTAGTGAGAAATCCTGACTGTGGATGAAGCTGTTAAATGCTCAGGAGTAAAACTGGGTTCATTCATGGCAGTGTAGTGGTGGTGTTACTTTGAAATAGGGTTATGTGATGATGGTTGCTTATGGTCTCGGTCACTACTAAACTACCCTGGCTTCCACAAACTAGAGGAAGGACATTTAAGGCACAAGAGTCTGAAGATGAGCAATTGATATCTAATAGTCTTTGAATATTAAACTGTTTATTGCATCTCTTAGCCTTGCAGTGGTTTACTTTGTAGTTGTGCGTAACACAGATTACTTAGTGACTGCCATTGTCAGGCTAAGATCAGATGTAATTTTCCAGTTTAAGTACCTACACACCTTTTCAGCTAAGATTGTCTGTGTTGGGAGGGCTAAGGGTTTAGTAGAAGAAATCAAAGTGTTTCAGAACCTCATCTCGAGAGACTTTCCTGTCAGAAAGTGTTTTTGGAACTGTTCTGAGGAGGCCTGGCCTGAAATTAGTGAGTTTGCACCTTTGCCTAAATACATTTGAAGTGTGAACATGTAAACATTCATGAACATCTAATATTAGATACATGTTGAAACACTGGAAGGTAAATAAGCATACTGCTGCTTAATTTCTTCAATTGTGTTAAGCTCTGTTTCAGGGCATTTGCCAGACTTCTGTGCTTCTAATTACACACTAGATAAAAAAGTATTGTCCTTTCAGTGTCACTGAGAGCAGTGCAGTTCTGAGTGTTAGAATAAGCAGAAATGTGCACTTCTGCAGTCATAAATGCTTTATGTTAAGTCATATTTACTCCTGTTCCCAATTTTTTTTTTAAATCTTTAAAAGAAAGCCACTCCAGCTATTTTTACTTAAACACTACTGTAAATGCTGTGAATATTCTAAGCATATAGTGCTTCAAACCACAATAGCCTTGTTAGAGAAAGTTAAAAGCTATTGGGGAATGAAAAGCTAACTAGAATGGAAGTTGAGATTCCTATTCTGCAGTAGAAATGCTCTGAGAGAGTCTACAGTAATTAATTCTAAAGATTTAGCACACAGTCCTTAAGAGTAACAAATTTCTTGAGACTTACTAAACTGATTACAGCTGATTCCTGTGGTACTACAGGTTTTTTTAGAAAATGGTTATTTGGGCTTTTTATTTGTGAATGAGACATGCTTTTGAAGGGTTAAAAACCCAATCAAACCCAACACTGTACCTTTTTTTCTCTTTTAACTCAGGTCTAGATCAAGGAGGAGTTCCCGTAGACACTACACAAGATCACGCTCTCGTTCCCGCTCTCACAGGAGATCCAGAAGTAGGTCTTACAGTCGGGATTATCGGCGACGACACAGTCACAGCCATTCACCCATGTCTACTCGCAGGCGTCATATTGGAAACAGGGTAAGTCTGTTACATAAGTAGATGACTTATACGTAGTCCTGAATACATCCTTCAATCACTCAGTTGAGGTTTTCCCTCTTGGGTCTCTTGTTGAGGTTAATTGTCATTTGGCTTTTGATAAGCCATGGATCTCCCTATGTTTGTGATTGCGAGGTGGAGTTGTCTTGTTTGTTTTTTAGCTGATGTCTTTAGAAATGCTACCAATGCAGGCTGTTGTCCTGGTGTATAACTGCTGTAATAAACGAGTGAATGTATGCAGCAAAGGATGGAGATAGAATTAGGAGGAAGAAACACTTTAGCTTTTCTTGATTAGAAAGCCTGAAAACCAAAAAAATTTCATTGAAAGTTAGTTTGATGATGTCTTTAAACGAGCATGCAAACCAGCTTACTTTTAGCTGGCTTAGAGGCCCAAGTGGCCGACCATGGTGTGGTTTTTGCTGAGGAAAAAAGTGATAACTAACACAAATGGGGATGCGATCCTGGTTTCTGTGTGTGTATGCATCTCTCCACATTCAGCATTCATCAGCTAGCCTGGGAGGGAAACTTATAATGCAGTACCTAACAGTAGTTTGTACAGTACCTTGAAAAATATATAGTATTTTCATGAAAGGAGGCTTGTGTATCTGTAGGTTTGATTGCAGTAGTGTCTTTTAGCAACTTAACCCACCTTGAATCTTAGCAGTATCTTATGATGTTGTTTCGTCTTGAATCTCTGTCACAACTTGTGAAATACCTTGTACTGGAGATACAATCAATTTTATTTTAACATCTCTGTCCCTTTCTTCAGGCAAATCCTGACCCAAATTGTTGTCTTGGCGTGTTTGGATTGAGTCTGTACACCACAGAAAGAGATCTGAGAGAAGTTTTCTCCAAGTATGGTCCAATTGCTGATGTTTCCATTGTGTACGATCAGCAGTCTCGGCGTTCAAGAGGATTTGCATTTGTGTACTTCGAGAATGTTGAGGATGCTAAGGAAGTAGGTTGGGGTACAAAACATATGACATGTTTGCTGTGTTTTCAGGTGCTGAGATGTATGTTCTTTAAAAGGATATAGCCTGAGGAAGCACAGGACCTAAAAAAATACTTGGCATCTTAACAATAAATGTCAGAGTCTTAGTTCAAAAGATATCTACTGTGTACCAGAGGAGAGAGTGGTGAGGCATGAATACTGGTCCTTGTGCAGGCTGAGCTATTGTGTAATTCACAAAAGCAAACTTCAGGGTAGCCATAGTGCAAACTATGCCAACAAGGAAAAGAAAATAGAAACACAGGCTCCTTCCTAACTCCACATGTAATCCTATATTTAACCAGGCATGTTCAGAGTGGACCAGATGGCCATTTCAGAGCTCCCTATAGGAGTGTTAATATGCATTCTGATAAATTCTAGCATCTGTCTGAAAGGGACAGGGAGAATATTTTCGGGGGGGGGAGATTTGTTGGGGGGGGGGGGGGGGAAAGCCAGGCTGTATGTGGCTTCCTGGTGCCTGTATATATCCATGGGAAACCCTAAGGGATTCCATAAATTGAAGCAGTGTCAATAGCATGTAACAATTGACAGGATTTCTGTTTACAAGGGCTGCAGAATAAACAGGGAATTCAATACTTGCCAGATACAGAGTTCTGCACTCAGGCCAGCCCTTTGAGGGCAGTGTGCTTATGGGCTATAATTAGGCTTATATTCTGCATAAATTCCACTACTTAGTCTCTAGTGTTGTCTTTTCCAAATTTGACATGAAGGCTTCCATGTTATGTTGGAGCTTTGGATGTAGGTCCTGCTACTCGACAGGAAAAAAACCCCAAACATTATTTTTTTACATGAGTTTATATTGACTGTTTATATTGACGTATAAGGTGTAAGTGAAACTTATATGTGCATCTTAACAGCTATTTTATTACTTCTCTTAATAGTTCAAGCTGTGTTTAGAAACTTGTGTTCATCAATAAAGTTCATACCTACAGCTAATTGTATTTTATTACTCTGTTCAGGCAAAGGAACGTGCTAATGGAATGGAACTGGATGGGAGAAGGATCCGGGTAGACTTCTCCATAACAAAAAGACCTCACACGCCTACCCCTGGAATCTATATGGGAAGGCCCACGTAGTAAGTTACCTGTGTGGAGTTTTTTCCAAACCAGTATGGGATAAGATTGTCTTGTGTTCTGTTAGAAACTAGATAGGAGGGGGTATAGTTTATATACTGCTTGTCAGTGACTAAGCTGAGGTCAGCCTGGATTACAGTGAGCAGAAACCTGCATTTTTTTTGTTCTGCAGCCCAGACATGGGCTATCTAAATATTTCAGTAAGTCTACAGTAAGATTGATTTTTTTGCAATTCCTGAATTTTGTTGTCCTCTTATGTACCTTCAAGTACTAATGTCTTTTGCAAGCTCAAGTTTTGAAGAGTCAATTAATAAATATTAACTAAACAGCTCTGTGGTGCAGTTTGCCCTATCCACAGAGTACAGTTTTTACTTAAAGTTGCCAAAAAGGTAAATTGCTTTCCCAAGTCATTTGCCAGTTGTTTTCCCCAAGACTTTTATCTTACGGCACTGATGGTTATGTAGTTGATGTTGTGTTGAGACTGCAGGTTACATTTTTAACTGAGGGTTTTTCAAGAGGAGCTTTCTGAGAGTTAAAAGTGAATGAAGAGTTGTCACAGAAAGAAATTTTGTGTGCCTGTGATATCAAAAGGTTGAGAGGTTTCAGACCAAGGAGGAAAGTAGCTGTCTTAAAGTTCAAGCATTTGAAAAAAAATTATTTAAGTAGTTGTGTTCCCATCTGCACTGAGGAGAAAGTAGGAGTGCTTTCAACTGTGAGAACGTGTGGTAATAACGTAACCCAGTTAAAATGGTTTAGATTTAACTGACTGTATGCCTACTAAAAAGCACTGCAAACTGTATTAATGTTTTCTCTCATTAAATGTAATTCTCTTTCACTACTTGTAGTGGCAGCTCACGACGGCGAGATTACTATGACAGAGGGTATGATAGAGGGTATGATGATCGTGACTATTACAGCAGATCATACAGGTGAGGCAATATTTGACTGATTTTTAAACTGCTTTCTCATCTATGTTTCTACATATAGAAGTGTTAAGTAGTGTATCTTACATATCTATTCCAAAACACTTTTGCACTCAATGCCATTCTGGAATCTTACTATGAAATCTTTACTAAAGTGGCTACTCAGTACAAATCAGATTGATAAATACTCTGATGCTTAACCTCTGGCATGAATTACTCCATTATGTTTTTTCACTCCGCATTTCATTCTAAGAAACAAAGTATGTTCTCTGTACTCTGATTTTAAAAGAACCTATTGTTGGTTTATCTTTAGGCATTGAAGTGGTGGGAATACAGGTGCCGATCTAATATTAGAATTGGTGTTACAGTGCCAACTTACATTTTGAGTGTAATGTAGTAGACAAAAAGTGTGAAATTACAGCAGTTACCAGTATCCCCTACTAATATTTATGACACCTCAAATGTTGCCAAAAATAAGGAATTGGAGGTTGGGACATGTATATGTCCTATACAGAACAGTTAATTAAAAACTAACATACTATGTCAGGTTGGATGTGTTTTTTATTTGAAGGGCTCACATCTGTTTCTTCCTGTCTTCAGTCCAAACTTGACAGCATAGTAGTTAGCTGAAAGAGGTGAATATTCAGGTGGTAATACACATTGTCAGAGGGCTAATAAAGTTGATAAAAAGAATCTGTATAAGTTGTACCTCAGTTCTTAAATGCCTTTGTTTAAATGTGATTGAGAAGTGTGAAAATGTAAGAGTGGGATTTTTCCCCTGCCTCTTGGGAATCGTTTTCCTTAAGACAGTGAACTGATCTTGCTATTAAAAAATGAAATGGCTTGCCTTAAGCAGGTAAGCATCCGAGAATAAAAATGATCTTAGAATAGAAAGAGGTGTACGGATCTTGGTCAGCTGGAACATGAGTCCTCTTTAACTGCTCCTTGACTCTGAGTTTAGTCAGCTCGTTCCAGGAATACATAAAAATAAACACAATGAAGTAATTCAGCATTATGCAGTATAGGAACCAATATTTTCTTGCGTTTGCATCATTTTCTTGTGTTTGATGCTTTTTGCTTATACAGTGAACTACTTTGTTTTTAAAAATTTCAAATGCCATTCTGCTTTTCTGTTCACAGAGGAGGTGGCGGCGGTGGAGGAGGGGGATGGAGAGCTGTTCAAGACAGGGATCAGTTTTACAGGTATGATAGGAAAGCTGTCAGTGTCTGGTCATCAGTAGAAATAGTCTTGCATGTGGTATTTTTGGCATGTTCTATGAATCAAGTCTAGGATATTGTTGAACACAAGCTGGGTGGATGCTGAGTACTTACAGCTCTTCAGTGAGCAGTGCAGTTCGGGGACCTATTGGAGCACCTGTTAGTGCCAAGATTTATGCCAAGAAGTTAATGTTTGGGGATTTTTTTATTAGGATGCTAGTGGAACTAGGCAAGAAAACAAAATTTGGGATTGCCTAGATTGGAGCAGTTTAGGGCTGGGGTTGATTGTAGCAGTACCTGCTAGTCATACTCTTCATATCAGAAAAGGTAATTGAGCTTAAAAGTCAAGACGTGGTTTGGCTTATACTGCTTGTTTGGGATGCTCCTGGCTTGAAGCACTAAAGCCACATGTAGTCAAAACGTGAATGCAAGAGAGCTTATATTTAATGGCATGGTTTAGTGGGCGTGGTGGTGATAAGTAGACAGTTGGACTTGATCTTAGAGGTCTCTTCCAACCTTAATGATTCTGTGATGATTCTGTTAGTCCAAAGTAGTAATACTATGACCTGCTATCCAGTAGAAATGTTGAGCAGCTATGCGTATGTGCTTGTTAGCTTTCCCAAGTACATTCTTGATGCCAGGGTGGGGTCAGAGGTATCCATATAAAGCTGCTGCTATTCGTCTGCCCCAGGCCCTAACAAAAGGGATTGTTTCTGTTGTCCTCTTTCACAGGAGAAGATCACCATCCCCATATTACAGCCGAGGCGGCTACAGATCTCGATCCAGATCTCGGTCCTATTCACCTCGTAAGTAGTCTCAGAGCTCCCATGTCAAAAGCAAATTTCCTCTTTGCCTGAACTTCTTTTGAGCTTTTGTGTCCATAAACTCTACTTGACTTCAGTGTAGCTATTTTTTTTTTAACCACAGTTCCCTTTAACGCTTCATTGAGCAAGTGGCAACCTTGAGGACAGAGGAAATACTTAGTTTGCAAAAAAATAAACTCAATACCACTTGTTAACAAGTCTGAGGCACAGTTTTGTTCTCGGAAACTGTTAGAACAGGAGTTTGTTGATATTTTGGTTACCTGTAGAACAGCAAGGCCAGACTCCCAAACTTAGCACATGCTAACACTGAAAGTAAATTTCCTAATATGACTTGTTACAGAGGTTAACATCATCTGAGGTTCAAACTGTTTTTCTTCTGAATTGCTTATTTGCATGAAAGATAAAGCTGCATTTTGAGGCAGAAAGTTAGTAAAACACAAAAGCATTCCTAGCATAGTCCCTTTGTAATGGATACAAAGTGGAAGAATAGGTTGTGTTCTCATGTTTACCCTTTGTGTCCAAATAAAAACAAGCATAACTCCTATTGCTGCTGTGAAGGAGGAGGTGGTCACTGAGAGAACAGTTACAGTGTCAATTCTCCTTGTGTGACAGGAATTGGGTGGTTTTCTACACAAAGCAACTTTCTGGCAGGACTGTACTGACTGCTGGACTTTGTCCTGGGCAAATCATAAGGCTCTTGAATTTGATTCAGATTTGAGGGGTATCATTGAATGTAGGGAGAACTCTTAAATGTATCAATCCCTGGAAGTCTAACAGTGTATGTATTCTGTGTTTTCTTTCAGGTCGCTATTAAAGCATGACACGTAGAGGAATTTCTAGCTACAGCCTTTGAGTTGAAATTGCAAGTTTGTCGACAATATTTTTATTGTCTCTTCTGTTTAAACAAGTGAACAGTGCCTAGTGAATAGGTGACTTTTACACCTTTTATGAAGACTACTTCTGTGATGGTTAAATGCTGTTTCATTCTGCATATTTGTGTAGTTTGGTGCTTTGTTTCCAGTTGTGTTTTGAAAGGAGTATGTTTTGCATGTATTTTTTTAGTCTCAATTTTGACTCCCAAAAGGTTTCTATTGTAAAGACAAGACTGTTCAGTTAGGTTTTTTCTACTGATTCCAAGGTATTCTGAAGATCAAAACCTGTGTAAAATGCTTTCAAAAAGTGAAAAAAATAAAATAAAAAAAGTTTGTGTTTTTTTTTTCTTTTCCTACTTGCATTTGCCAAGTATAAGTTATGGGTTGAAAAGAGACTACAACACTTAAGCTTTGTATTCTGGAATAATGTTTAAAGCCTAGAAGTAAATTTCCCCCCAATTTTGTGTTGCTGGGTAGTTGTTCTCTAAATGTAGTAACTTCAGGTATTCACACCTGTTGTGTGGAGAAGTCCATGTGCAAATTGTGCAGCAGCTAGAAACTGCATTCACCAGCACTGTATGCATGGAGCAAGATTTGCACTGAACTCTTGGTAATGCTGTTGAGCTTTGAGGTGGAGGAGCTGTTAGATTTATCACCCGTAACATGGAGACCTTTAAATTAGTGGATGTAGATAACCATACACTTAGAGAAGGTAATGAAGTAACATTTAGTCTACTTTGGTCTTTTTTTATTTGTTCACTGATGATTTTCCATCTTTAAAGAGTACATACATCTTTACCTACTTGTGTGGGTACAGTGCAATATAATTTTTCCGACCAGAATAGTACCATTTTTCTTATTTAAATTCATGAATTTCATACACTTAAAGGAAAACTCATGTGAGATTTGGAAATTCTTTTGTCAGACAAGAACTTTCTTCAGTCTTGTGTATCACAGCTCCAATGGTGACTAAGCATAGAGAGCCTAGAAAACGAGCAGTGAAATGCTAGGCTACATCTGTCCCTGTTGTCTTGGCTTTTGAAGTTCCTCTCTTTTCTTGTATGGATATTTCCACACTTTTTTTTTTTAATGCACCTCTGGCCTCCCCTGTTGCTGTATGGGAATGGGACAGACAGCTGCTTTCCATGCATTTCTGTGCCACTGCTAATCAGTGACCTCCATCTCTTACTGTAGCTTTGAGATCTAGTTAAATCTTTGTATGGAAGCTGTCAGTAACTTGGCCTTTTTCAGAAGGGAGTGGAAGGAAGGAGCAGGATTGTACAGTGTTCCACAGGTTGAGGAACTAGGATGAATGATCAGGAGCCTGCCCCTGCAGTCCTTTCATTTGAGAATTTGAAACATGGCTGTATGAGCTGCTCTAAAGAAAAGTCTCACCAAAGCTATCACAGGTTTGCATTTAAGTGTTAAAACTCACTACTATCAACCTGGTTTACCCTCAACAATTTTACTTACTGGAAACTGCTGTAATAGTCCTGTCAGCCAAACAAAAAAAAAAAGTAATCCAAGGGCAAGTTTTTGCATACTGAGCTACATCCCATTTGGGAATAACCCATCATTTCCTGTCCTATGAAGACCAAGTTACACTTGCAGTTCTTCATTAATTGCTTCTAAAGTACATTTCTCATTTTTAAAAATGGCAGTGAATTTTGGTTTTCAGCTATTAAGTTACGTATTGGATTTAAAAGATCTTGGACAAACCCTATGTAGTGTATCTGCCATACTGCATAGTAAATCTATGCAGTTACATCTATTATCTAATTTTTTTTAATCCTCTGTTGGAAGAGATGCATTGAGCTTTCCACATTGGTTTACAGTGAGAATATTTTTTGTGCAGAAAGTGGTATACTCATTTCTGGACTCAAAAAAAAATAACAGTTTTTACTGCTGTAGGGAAGAAAATGCTCTCCCCTTTTGCTCTTGGAAGCAGTTTGACAAATTATATGCAATAGCACAAAGCATGAGACAGAAAATAAAAAAGCCCTACCTGCTGCAGCTGCCTGGAGAGGAAGGTGGCCAACAGCAGTGCACCAGGGAAAGGTTTTGCAGATACCTCTTTCTTATAAATCCATATACATTTTTGCTATCTGGGTGTAAGACAGGATAACAGGATTGCAGCAGTAACTAGTTGTAACTAGCAGCAGTAACATCCCACTCTAACCAAGTTGGTAACCCCTTCTAAGCATCCCTTAAGATGCATAGCATTGCTGGGCTGAGAGCATCCCCAATCCCTGTGCCAGGTCCCTGCCTGTTGTGTTTTAGAGCTGCAGTGCTATGGTTCACCTTAGGGACATGTGAAGAAGTAGTGCTCCTGGGAAGGTGGATTCCCACCCTCTGGAGCTGACCTTTCTTTTGACTGTTTTCTTAGTCATGGTCTTACATTTCCTTTGAATCACTCACCAGGGGTTGACAAACGCAGAGTCAGGAACATGTGTCCTTTGGTAAGCTTCTTTATGTTCTAGTAAAATGAGGATTTCGCAACTTGTGGTGTGGTTTCTGGCAGCGGAGCTCATTTGGTGGCTGCATGCTGCCAGAAGAGCATCCTCCCACCCCTTCCCTGCATGGTGATACCTGGTACTTCTGGTAAGGCTCAGATCCACTGCGGAGCCATGCTGTGCTCTGGATGAAAAGCAAGCTTTTTCTCTGAAGAGGGTACAAAAGGAAACGGGTGTTGTGTTAGTGGGAGGTAGCATGCTTAGGTGCACCCTAAAATCCCTTTTAAAGCTGTTCTAGGGTTTAGGAAAGCATCAGCTCTAGCTTTTGCCCCAAGCCTTGCAGTAGGGAGAGCCTTTTTTGTCTGGGTGTTTCCTGCCGCTGAATCACTCCAGCTGCTCCTCAGTCCAGAAAGAGCCTCTGGTCAGATGCTCCCCGGCGTGTGTAATGTTGCCCTGTTACGCGGGAATGACAGATTGCTGTGGTATGTGATGCGCTTCGAAACTGCGTCTGAATCACTGCTGGATGTCCTGATGCTTTGCCAGCGTGTAATACAGAAACCCACCACAGGGGAGGGGGGAGAAGTCCCACCAGCAGTAGCGAAGCATCCTCTGCTGTGGTGGCTGTCAAAGGAACATCTGCTGGGGTGGATGTGAAATGCTGTGCCCTTTGCTGACCCACTTTCCCGTCAAGAGTAGGACAAACAAAAACAGCACGTGGGGGGGGGGG
>VWZO01012598.1:679726-843010 GCA_013396975.1 Bucco capensis
TGTCTCCGCAGGGAAAGTGGAGCTGCACGGCAAAGTGATGGAAGTGGATTATTCCGTGCCCAAAAAGCTCAGGTAACCGCTCGCCATCACTACCCCCCGCACACCTCGCCGTCCCACTGGGACGGGGGAGAAGCTCCGAGAGAGGGGAACGAGGAGTCGGGAGCCCCACTGGATTTTACTTTCGCTCTGGAAAGCGGAGGCGGCGGGATGGAGCTCCCGGCCCACAGCAGAGCTCCCAAAGGCCGGCATCGGCTCCCGCAGGGGTCCCGGCCGAGGGTTGGTGGCAGCAGGTCCGTGTCCCCCGACCCGGTGCCGGGCAGCGGCGAGCGGGCGCTCCCCGCCGGTGTGAGTGCAAAACAGCTTTTCTTTCTTTCTTTTTTTTTTTTTTTTTCTTTTCCTTGGGGAGGGAAGGGCAAAAAGCTCATTTTCCCTCCGCTTTTTTCTGAGGGGCTGGCAGTTAATGCCATGAGAGGTCGTGCCCAGCAGTGGGGCTGCCTGTGCTGTTGGAAGATGCTGTTTTTCGTAAGGAATTCAGCAATTTGCTCTTTCCAAATACCTCTTTGCCCCTTTATACTGCCAGAGGATCCCCAAACTCGCTGCGTTTCATGTGTTGCGTCGAAGCACGCACTCCTGTTTTAGCCAGGTGCGGGGAGCGCTGAGGCCGGATGGATGTGACACGCGTGTGTAGTAGGCAAAATAAAACCCAGGAGCGTGTTGCGTAGCTGCCTCGTCACAACAGTGTTTTTTCCCCAACATGTGTTGGGATAAAAGGTCCGCGCGCCGGAATAAAACCCATCAGATGGTCCTGCTGGAAAATTTGCTGTTGCTCGGTGTGGAGATTTGGGCTGTGATTGATGTTGGAGTATTCATTTTGAAATTACAGCGGGGAGCAGGGGGAATGCTGTTGTGTAATTGAGGCTCGGTGGGGGAATGGCTCGTGCCCAGCATCACGTGTGCCAGAGCGGGATTTCTTCTTCGTCAGGGATCACACGCTCTCTTTACCTAAAAAATCTTCAAAAACAAGCAAATAAAACAATCCCAGCTGTAATTTTTCTAAGCTAGATATGTGCAGCAGCCCTAGGCTGGCCTGCTGATGACTTTTTAAGAGTGATGGAGCCAGAAATTGGGAGTTTGGGAAGATAGTATGGAGCAGGGACTTGACCTTTGCCATGTACGAAGAGGATGTAAACAAGGAATTCATCTGTACCTAAATTCTCTGTCGGGCTGGGGTGCTGCTACTTTTCCTTCTGGGTTTTAAAAGAAAAAAAGATATTTAAACAGCCCAGAATGAAATGCTGATTTATTTTGCATCAGTTTGTTTTCAGCTGGCTCCAAGTTTTCTATTCCTGTTCGACTCCCCAAGTTTCCTCAAATTATTGAGATCTAATTTAGGCCGATACCTTTTTTTCACAGCTGAAAAAACATATTCTGATTTATATTAATATGTCCACTAAGGGGTGGGGGGCCTTGCTTTTGCCTCAGTAGATTATAGATTTTATTTTTATAATGTGATTTTTGGCAGGGAACAGAGCCTCACGTGGTCATGTTTTAGTCCTCCCCCCTCCCCTTATAAATTTGTAGAAAATCCAATTTCTGTAGTTGCAGTCAAGTCCCAGAGAGGTGGTGGGATTTCAGGGGGGCTCACAGGCTAAAATCCCTGTTATTTAAATGAGTTTGTGCTTTAATCGGGTTTGGGGAACCTGAGCCCCTCTTGGCTCTCATCCCCTGGCATTTCTGCGTCACAGGGATGGGAATCAGGAGGTGCCGAGCCCCGATGCTTCCTCTCAGTGCCTCTGTTCACCTGGAATGCTTTATTTTGCTAACCAAATCTAACATAGATGTGTTTTCCCAATGTATTTGTACGCCTGTTTATATGGTTGGATAAGAAATGGTCTGGAATATACTCTCGGCATCTCGCCGTGGTAGGCAAGCAAAGGGATTTCCTCGAGGTGCCGATGGGAGTTGCTGGCAGGGGCTTGTTTCTGTCTCTCTGAAGGCACGAATTAAATGTGATGGTGGTGGGAAGGAGCATGAATCCTGCCTGCTGTGCCTCTCACCAGTTGAAAATCAGCTATTCTGCTGCCGTGCAAATGGTTTGGGCTCCTATAGGAAGGAACCAACAGTGTCTCAATTGTTTTTGCTTCCCTTGCATATGCTGTATTGTGCCTTGGAGAATTAAAGGGGAAAAAAATGACCTTGTTTTTTTTTTAATCAACATTTTAAAATTTTAAATTGATTTTTGAGTTCTGCAGGAGGAGAGAATACTTTTTATTTGCTAAAAGCGGGGCAGTGCAGTTTGGTTTCAAGAGTATTAAGTATCTGGAGCATGGCAGTGAGGGAACCGTCAGCCTCTTTCCCCTTTAAGATTGGTTGTACATCTTTGAAATCTTTGAAAATCCTTTTAGTGGGAAACAAAGATACTAAAAACAAATTAGCATTGGTTGTGAAATACGGAAAATGAACCCAAGCCACCCCAATGCTGACTTTTATACAAGGATTGGATAAAATTGATGAGTTTTATAAGTAGCAGGGATGTACAAAAGTCCTATTTAATGTCCCCAAACTAGTGAAATTTTCATGCTTCCACTTGCAAAAGTGCCTTTTAAATTTCTGCTTCTGCTGTAATTTTCAGCAATGAGAAATAAAAGCATAAGGGATATCTGAAGAGTGCAGGGAGGGGGGCTGTCAGAGAGAGCTTGGTCTGGAAATCTCAATAGTATTAAAACTAATAATTTTTTCTGGTTTAGTAAACAGCAAAACTAGGATGGTTCTGCCCTGGACAGCAGCTGCTGGAGGGGTAGTGATGAAAATGCCTGGCCGAGCAGCTTTGCTGGGGGTGATTTTTGTGGGTTCTGCAGGATTGTCTCCTGTTTCAAAAGGAATTATCCTTAACTAAATTTCCTCTCTTGAGCATCAATTCAATTCTCGTTTCTGCGCATTATTTATTTATTTTTATTTCCCCTTTTATTTTTTTTGCCTCACCTCCTTGTTTTTTTTTTAAACCCAAAATGCTGGTGTTTTTAGGGCTTGGAATAAATGTGCAATCCCTGTTATCTCCCCATGGGTAGCTCATCTTTTTTTTATATTTCTTATTATTAATTGCTTGTAGTCAATGAGATGCTTAATTAGAAGAGAGGAAATCCTTGTGCAAACCAGTTGCTTTGCCTGGAAAAGCCACCAGCACCCATGAGCACGTGTCTATAAATACGCACGAGAAGCAGAAATAATACTCCTGTGGCTTCCCAGTTCTAGTATCTCTAACTTTAAAAGCATCTCTAATTAGAAAAAAATAAATAAAAATTGGAGAAACCTAAAGAGCAAGAAGAGATTTTTCTCCAGCCACAGCATGGGGAGGGTTTGCTTTGCTTTGCTTTGCTTTGCCAAGAGTATTAAAATTGCTGGAGATTTTCTTGTGTATGGTGTATGCTAGATTGAAAGTGTGAAAAGTCTGGTTTTAAGTATGTGTGTTTAATGTATTTTAGTGTCTTTTATATTTATACAGATTAATAGCATACCTTTTAGTATTTAAAGTGTCTTTTAGTGTCTTTTATATTTATATAGATTAATAGCGTACCTTTTAGTATTTAAAGTGTCTTTTATGTATGTATAAATATATAAAGAAATATAAACATACATATGTACATACCTTCTGTGTATATATGATACTGTGTATATGGTAGTTTTTATATATACTTTTACTATATATAAAGATTTTTTAAAATATGTTTTTATATACTAAAAAAAGATACTTTATATATTTAAATATATATATTTACACACACATAAATACGACATTGGCAGGGTGATGCTGGTCGTAGCAGGCATGGGGAAATCCCCTCCTGCTGCCTCCTGAGTGCACAGCAGGTATCCTATAGATCTTGCGTGCTGTTCCCTATGGAGCTGGCCAGGAGAATCCCCTGGGAGGTGATGCTTTCCTGGATGGACTCTGGCACTTGTTATAGCTATGTGTCACTCCGTTGCTTGTTTTATTTTCAGGTGTGTATAAACTTGGAGCTGGTGGCACTTACATTGTTTAATTTTTCTTCAGCTGCCTTTTCACTTGGTTCTTTGGCACCTGCTGGGGTGCAGGGCTGGGAGCAGGGCAGTGTTGCAGATGCAGGGATGGGAGCGGAGTGGCATTGGTGATGCAGGACAAGGAGGATGCAGGGATGTGACAAAAGCCATTAGTTATCATTTTTGTTGGTTTATAGTTTCTCCAATGGTTCAGAGTTGCCCTTCTGCCCCACTGGGCATTGTGTTGATGCCCTGCCTGTCCCTGCTTGCTGTCCATCATCCCTCCCTGGGGAGAGGCAAGTGCCAGGGCAGGTGGGGACAGTGAGGTGGCTTGGGGTGGCAGAGGACAGGAGTGTGGTGTCGCTGACCAGTCCTCACAGCAGCTCTGCACATCCCCTGCCTGCCTGCCTGCCCAGCAGACCAGGGCTTGCAGTGTGCTGAGCTGGCAGCTCTGCTTCTGCACTGGGCTTCGTTTTCCCCTTCATCCTGATGCTGAATAGAGGTGCAGGGGTTGGCTTGTTTTTTCCTCCTTTCTCCCCACCCCCCCTGTTTGTTTGTTCTTGGATTTATTTCTTCCCTCTTCTCCCCACCCCCCACCTTAATCTCGAAAAGCTGTAAGCAGATGGGACATTACTTCCCATTCATCTCTACTGTTTATGTATCCCTTGCTCATAGGGATGTATCAACCATGTGTTCTCCTTACCATTCCCCCCTGCTCCATCCCTGGGCAGGTTGTTTGTCCTGCAGAAGAGGACAGGGCTTTAGCATGAAGGGATTTTAATGCCTTAAGAGCGTCAAGGCAAAAGCCTGGAGCTGGGAGGGGAACTGCAGCAGATGCACCCATGATGCTCTTGGCAACTGGTTGAAACTGGGGCAGCTCTTTAATGCTTATCCAGCCTGGTGCTGACAGAGCTGTTGCTCCTTAAGATCCCCTGCTGAATTGGGTTGGACAAGAGCAAAACTTGGTCAAGGATCACCCCGAGAGACCAAAAAATGTATATAATAACCAAAAGACACAAACCCAACAACCACTTTCACCTCTGCCTGGTTAGGGGAGCATGTCTATCTCAGGCTTTGAGCTGCTGTGTCTGAAAAATCCAGCTGGGACCAAGTTTGGTCCCTACCCAATGATGAGCAACATTTTTTGTAGATGTTTTCTTGCCTGGGAAAAATACTTTAGAAAGCAGGCAAGGCTGCTGGGGAGATGGTTGGTTACCAATATATTTCCCCTCTGTTTTTTTTCCCCAATTCTCTTGAAAACTGATTTTGAAAGCAGGAGCTGCTAGACTCTTTTCTCTACCCTCATTACTGATCTGAGGTGGAAGGTAGCTTTATTATAGTAAGATATTACAAAGCTTAACTGGAAAGAAAAGCTTCATTTTTAAATAATTTTTTTTAGGGCAAAGAGTAGTGAAGCCATCTCTTAGATACCATTGTAAGGATTATATTTAAACCAGGTCATTGAAACTGAATTTCTGGCTCTCTCCTCTTTGTGGGAGGTGAAGTCCCTCTGGAGCAGGAGACCAGGGGATGATGGTGGATGGCCCATGGAACTGCTGCCCCATGGGCAGGGGAAGGATGGGCAGACACAGGGAGGGCTCATGGAGGTTGGGCAGGGGGTGTGGTGGCTTGTTTTCATTTCACACCTTTGTCTCATCTTCATTTGGATTTCAGGGGTGGCTGTTACCTGTTATTTCAGTGGGAGCTATAGGAGGGGTAGCCATGAAGCTGTGTGAGTGCTGCTGCATATACCTGGGCTGCTGGAGAGGGGACAGATGTGCCAAAACCACCCCAATCCACCTAATTCTGGGGAATAAACCACAATTGTTTTATTGCTTGATAATCAGCAAGTACAGATATCTGGCACACAGCACATGAGGCTGTCATTGGTGGATATCAGCCAGTGATGCTGTCAGGGTGTGGGTGGCCGTGGGTTTTCTGTCCCCTTTTCCTGTAGGGCTGTGGTGTTAACCTCACAGTTTCAGTCTGATGGATGCATGAAATACAGCACAGCTCTGTTCATGAACCCAGCTCACAGCCTTGCTTTGAGAGCTGGCTCCCTTGTCCTGTGTGTGATGCTGGCTGGCACAGGTACCTGAAACCCAGCTCTGGTTTGGAGGAGGTGTTTCCTCCTTGAGTGAGAGTAGCTGAGCAGGACTATTTGGGGTTGAATTTATAAGGGAAAAAAAGCAGGTGAACCTATGTAAATCTGGTTTCTTTAGAACTTGGAAGTCGATGCTCTGTTGCCACTGGGCACCAGGATGGCTGGTGGGCACATGCAGGTAGGGGAGAGAAGGAGGGTGGTGCAGAAAAATGCAGCTCTTGTGGTTCTCTGAGGGCATCTCACCACAGTAGGGCTAGTTGCACCACACAATTCAGTCTTTTTCACAGCAGTGTGACTGTAGTTACTGGTTATTATGATTTATTACTACTTTAAATTCCAATCAGCCTGCTGCAAAACAAGTTGGGTGAAACATGGCTGCTGCCTTCATCATAAGGTCCTGTGCTGTAGGTTTTGTGCATGTGCTGAAATCAGTCCTCTGTCTCCTAGGGTTTGGGAGGAGCATGGAAAACAAAATTAATAGGATTTTCTGCCCCAGAGTCCTCCAGGGAGTGGTGTTGGAAGAGGGTGGCCTTGAGCTCCGCTGCTCTGTCCCAGTGAGGACTACACATGGTCCATGCCCCAGCCCTGGAAGTAACACATCCATCCATCACTCTGTCAGTGGTAACTGCACATGGTCCAGTGCCACTTTAGCCAGGTGGGGAATTAGGAGTGGTATAAAAAATACACCCAGTAGGAATAACAACCTTATTGTAAATGGTAAGTGGTGACAATGAGCTGCTGGGAGACTTGCTAGGTGGTGGGGGTGAAGTCTTGAGCACCATTTTGGTATCTTCTGGTGCTCTGCATCAGCTCAGACAGACCTCGAAAGTGGGAACATGCTGTAGAATCATGTAGGTTACATGGGATCTTGCTGTGGCCCTTCCCTTCAGGTGTTTGGGGAGGTGAGCAGCACAGAGAGGTGAAGCAGTGCCTCAGGGGATGGGGGCTGCCCTAAGTATCTCCCTTGGCACAGGTGTTGGGAGATGATAGCCCCAGTGCAGTTCAATTCAAGGCAGAGGATTTTCTGGAGTTGCTGCTGACATCATGTGGCAAGGAGACCATGTCTAGCCAGTGTGCTGGTTTCACTTGGATGAGTTGCTTCAGAATGCCCTGCATCCCCTGGGCTGCTGGGCTTCAGTGACAGGCTGAGCTGAGCCAAATGAACTCCAAAAAGAGAGTGGCTTCTCTGTGGTCCAGCCTGTAGCAACCCATGGGAACAGATGGTTCCCAGGCTGGGGCAGGTGGATGGTTTTAGTGATGCTTTGGCTTGCAGCTGAGCAGTGGCATCTTGGGAAAAGGCAGGTGAAGGTGCCACCTGTTCTGTTTGGGGCTGGAGGGTGGTAGAAATAACTGAGTAGCATGTCCAGCTCTCTCTGGCGGTGGGGAGATGCCAGTCCTGGGCTTTGGTTGGGCTTTTGGAGTTGAGAAGGGGTTTTCTCCAGAAAGCTTTCAGGTGGTGATGGTTTGGCTCACTAGCACTTGGACTGGAATTTGCTCAGGCAAACCAGGCTCACAGTGTGCTGCTGGCTGGCTTGGGAGAAGGCTGTATCTCTTGGAGCAGGCAGGAGCAGTTCCCCTGGGAGCTGAGCACCTCCCAAGACTGGACCTGGGCATCTTAAAATAGCCCTTGTCAGAAATGTTAGTGGGTTTAAAAAATGAAACATGTCTTGCTTTCTGGAGAGGGCCCTGCAGAGTGTTTGTGCTGGGAGCAGCAGTGTGGTGTCAGCCATGGGTAGGTGACAGAGGGAGGCAGAAGAAGGGTTCAGGCTGTTGGTGGATAGAGCAGAATTGTCACTGCAATGGTCCCTCCTAGGCCAGGTACTCCTTTCTGCCTCCTTCCTGGCATGGGGTGGGAATGGCTTTGGGATGGGATGGGGCAAGGTTGGATGGGATGAATCTTGCTCCTTGCCTCACAAGGATCTTGCAGTGGTGTGCCCAACCTTGAAATCCTTGGTGGCAGCTGGGGACAGGAGGAGTCCATGGCTTCTGGAAGAGATTGGTTTAGTAATGCCACAGGGGTGCCATTTTCTCCAGCTCTGGATTCCCTGCTTTTTTTTTGCAGTGACCAGTTCCTTTCGATGGGCAGAGCTATCCCTGCAGACATGCAGCACAGGGCTTAGGCCATGAACCAGGCAGGGTTCTTGGCCAAGGTGGAAAGATGACAGTTGATCAAGGATGGCCACATGCAGGATCCCTGGAGGAGGATCCAGTGGAGGCTGGCCTGGGGATTTTATTGAGCACGCCTCCTCCACTGGATGCAAGCAGTGGGTTTGTTGTCCATTGCTGATCACACCACTGGCCATACCTGTTTGAGCAGCACTATGAGATACAAGGCTCCTTGGTGCTTTCAGCTGCTTTATTTCTTGTGGGACAAGTGTATTTTATCTTGCCCTCACAGCCCATATCTCAAGAAATATCCTTCCCCTTCCATCCCTTTCTCACTTGGAGCCTGCATTCTATCTGCTGTGTGTGAAGAGGTCACCCCAGATTATTGCACACATTTTCCAACATCCTTACAGTTGTATTGTTCATGATGCACCCCAGATTCATGTTTCATAAGACAGATGGTTGTCCATCACAAGGTTCTCATTGTCCTGTGCTATTAAATTAGGACCAAACAGAGTGTGCAGCTGCTGTAGAGGCAGAAGGATTATGTCGGGAGCACGCCAACCTCCAGCTGCACACCTCTCCTCAGCCCTCACTGCTTTGGGTCTGCATGAAAGCCCCACGTTTCCTCCCTGTCCCTGCTGTCTGGCCCTATGTTACCTGAGAAACTGCTCGTCTGCCAAAATTGTTTGCAGGGCCTCAGGGTGTGGCTGTGCAATAAGCAGCTAGTGCAGGGACCAGCCTTACAGCTTGGGCCAAAGTTTGTAGGTCTTGTTTGCCAGCTATTGAAGACTGCTGGTGGAATCAGGATGTTGAGCTCTTTCTGCCTCCTCCTGAAGGGTTTGTCCTGGAGATTTGGCCCAAAGCCCCAGAGTGTCACTGGCTGTCAGTTGGGACTACTGATAGCTGCTTTCATGGTCCCACACAGTGTTCAGGCTGGTCATACCAGTCCTTCCTAGCATCCTTCTTGAGCTTGTCCCAAGGAAGAGCAAAGCTTCATAAAACCAGATTCCAGATGCCAATTGGCTGTGTCTGGGGTGGGACTTGGTCAGAAAACTCATTGCAGACATTGGGAGAGGTGGTGCAGCTCTCCTCTGAGTAGAGCATTAGCGCTGGACCAGGTGAGAACACAAGACTCTGCTTTGGTTGAAGCGGACTGACCACAAGCAGGATTATGTATGCTGATCTAGGTGGGCAGTGGATGTTCATGGCTTGGCTGGATCCTCTATGAACTTGGATGTCTCAAAACTCGCCGCTGCCCAAGCATGTTGTCTTGCAGCCAGGTTGGGGAGGCATTTGGTGGCTGTTACCTCTTGGGAAGCCTTTACAGTGCTTCCTCTGCATCCATGCTCCTAGGCTACACTGTAGCAAGGTTGGGAGTGCAACTGCAGCCAGGTTGGGTGTGATGGCCATCTCTGAGGGCAGGCCTTGGAGGATGTGTGCTCAGGTTTGCCCACAGAAAGCAGCCCCACATCACTTGGGAGCACCAGCAGGAGGAGAGCCCACCTCAAGGGATAGCAGGGCTGGCCATGGTGAGTACTGTCCCCACCCATCTGGCCAGCCTGGGGCCCTGTGGTCAGGGGTGTGCATGTATCCCAGCCATGCCTGTGTATCCATGACTCTGCAGAGGATTGTTGCAGGAGGTTTCCTTGGAAACCTGGCAGCCAGCATGAGGAGGGAGCATTCCGGAGACAGCTTCAGTCCTAGCGGGTGGTGACTGGGGCAAGGCTGGGAGAAATGGCTTTCCCCAGGGATGAGCTGCTCCAGCTGGGCGTGGGGAAGCAAGATGCTTTGGCAAGCTCTCACCAGCTGCCATCTGATTCACAGAAAGCCTTTGTCCTCCTGCTGCAGCATGCCTGCAGACCCTAACTCAGGCTTTGTCTTTGCAGGAGCAGGAAGATCCAGATCCGAAACATCCCCCCACACCTGCAGTGGGAGGTAAGAAGCAGATGATCCTAAAAACATCCCATTCAGCTCCTCCTCTATCAGTTGTGCTGAGCAGCTCAAGCCATGCTGCTGGAGCACATGGTCTGCATGTGAGCCACCCTTTACCAGTAACCCGAGGAAGGAGGTGGAGCATTGAACTGGGCTGCATCTCCTGCATGCTTGTGGGTCCTGGAGCTTTGAGCAGTAGGGAATCCTCATTGGGATAATGGGATGCAGGTGGGTAGAAGGCACTTAAGCAATTGGGTGATGCTTGCTCTTTGGAGAGTGTGAGTGAAGCAAGCTCTTCCCTTGCCTGCTTATTGCCTGTCTAGCAGCCCCTCCTGCCTGCCTCACCTGCCCTGTTTGCTGCTCTCTCCCTCAGGTGCTAGATGGCTTGTTAGCCCAGTATGGGACAGTGGAGAATGTAGAGCAAGGTAAGATGGTTCAGCATGGTCCTCATCTGTGCAAAAGTCCCAGTGCTGCTCCACAGCTCTGCCCATGCCAGAGAAAACCTAGTGGGGTGAAACTCAGTTTTGCCAGTCATTGGTACTGGACTAAAATGGTTTTCCCTGCTGGCAGGGGTGGGACCACCTGTCTGGTGGTGGGATGGCATGGGCCATCAGTCCTCCATCCCTAGGGCTTCTCCTGGTCATTGGCAAATTACAAAAAACAGTTGTGCCTGCAAGCAAAAATGAGCCAGGTATTGTCTAGGCACCAGTGGTGGATCACTGATGACCAGCCCCATGCATCCTTCTTGGCAAGGGTGGCAGGATACAGCTTTGACACCTTCTGGTCCTTTGCCAGTCCAACCCAATCCTTATGCTGGGGTAAAATAAAGCAGTGCAGAAGCATGCACCCTGTGTAGTGGCCAGAGCTGTCCCCCAGGGGACAAGCATTATCCTTCAACCATCCCCACCTGCAGCCTTTCTCTGGGGCATACCAGGTGGGCTGGGGGCAGTGGTGACTTCTGTGTCCTCCCTTGCTCTAAGGTTTCTTCTCTTGTTTTCCTTCCAGTCAACACAGACACAGAAACAGCCGTAGTCAACGTAACGTATGCAACTAAAGAAGAAGCAAAAGTGTAAGTGGGTTTTGCTTCAATTTGTCTATATTTTAACACCACCCGAGCTTTTTCTGAAGAATCTCAGGTATCTTCCACACTTTTCTTCTCTCTAAACCTCCTGGGGTTGTTTCTAAGCTCTTAAAATGTATGCTTCAAGTGCCTTAAGGGCTCTCTGTGTATCTTCTCAATATGCAGCAGGCAGATGTTGGTTTTATCTTGAGCTGTGCCATCTCATCTGTCTTCTGCCAGCAGTCTTAGAATCATAGAATCATAGAATGGTTTGGGTTGGAAGGGACCTCTGGAGGTCATCTAGTCCAACCCCCCTGCACTGGGCAGGGACATCCCCAACTAGANTTGTCTCCTGTCTTCTCCCATTGCATGGGAGATGGAGTTTCTTGGGGTGCCCCAACATAACATGCATAGGCACCACTGGACCAGTTTGGGGCCATCAACCCTGTGATTGTCCCCTCTTTCTCTGTTCCCAGAAAAATGCAGCTCTTGTGGCTCTCTGAGGGCAGCTCACTACAGTAGGGCTAGTTGCCCCACACAATGAAGTCTTTTTCTCACAAACAATGTGACTCTACATTTCTCCCTCTCCTGCAGAGCAATTGAGAAGCTGAGCGACCACCAGTTTGACAACTATTCCTTCAAGATTTCCTACATCCCGGATGAAGAGGTGAGCTCCCCTCCGCCCCCTCAGCGATCCCGCCGTGGGGGCCACTCTTCCAGGGAGCGGGGCTCCTCCCCAGGGGGCTCCTCACAGCCCAAACAGCTCGATTTCCCACTGCGGATGCTGGTGCCCACGCAGTTTGTTGGTGCGATCATAGGAAAGGAGGGCTTGACCATAAAGAACCTTACTAAGCAAACACAGTCCAAGTAAGTACCTCGAATGGTTTTGTTTCCTTCCATAGGGTGCTGTAGATCCACAGCATGGATCCTTCACACGCTCTGGGCTTTTGAGTGCCAGTCAGTGCTGTTTTCTTGGGGTGCAGCCTTTGTGGGATGGTGGCAGAGCCTATGTCCTAAACCATTCCTGATGGCCTAGGGTGGTCTGGATGCCTCAAGAGGGGTATGCATGTTAAAAAAGGCCAGGAATGGATTTCCAAAACCTAATCGTGAGAACAGCTGGACACAAGGCTTTAGGGAGAAATGGCAAGTTTGGGGGTGAAATGCTGAAAGGAGATCCTAGGTACAGCAGTCAGTACCCATGTGGTCTTTGCCCTTGAGATTTGCTCATCCCACAGCACCCTGTATTGGCTAGAGCTGTTGTAGGGAACAGGGGACACCATGGGGGCAGAGTGCTGCCTTGAGAAGGATGAGCTTAAGTGTAAGCCTTTTTTGCAGTGTAACGTTTTTATTTTTGAAGAAAAAAAAAAAGGGGGAGGGAGGGGGCACTCTTTTGCCCGAGTTTTCCATGCTTTTGTTGTTGATATTCACATTGATTTCACCTCTGATTTTCTGCATGGTTTTCCTGCATGGTTTGTTCTTGCCCAGATATGTGTGTTTAACCCAAAGCTGTCTTCTCCCATGCTCATCATCCTGAACTTGGTGATCCCACAGGACATAGGACTCCTATACCAGCACATGTTCCAGGGCATCCTAGTTCTCAGAGAAGCTTTTCGAGGCAAATTATTTGGCAATAGTGCATCTGCTTGAGCAGGAGGTAGGAAGACTTGCTGCTCTCCAGCCAAGTGAGCCAAACCCTAGTGCTGGGTTTGCAGGAAGAGGTTTGTACAGAGAAGGGGCAGATGTGTAGGGAAGGGAGCTGTTGGAGCCTGGCTAGCCCTAGGGTGTGACCACCTGATTGGCTGCAAGCCCTTCTTCTCCAGGTGAGTCCCTTGGTGTGCTGAGCAGTGGGTGTAGTTGTGTTCTTGCCACCCAAGACTGGAAGGTTGAAGTGCTGAGGACGGTGAGGAAGTTGGGAGGCACTGGCTGCCAGTTTCTTCTGACCATAAGGCCAAATATCACTGCCTTGGTACAGTTTCTGCCACCAAGTTGTCTCTCCTTGGGGGTTGGCTCTCCCTGCCTGCCCCAAAGACCTTGTGCTCTGGAAGAAGGCTGTGCACCATGCTCTTGCCAGTCCTGACCTGCCAGAGGAGGCCCTGTGCCACCACCTCTACTCCAGTCTTGAGCAAGAGGGACCTTATGTACCCAGCCTGGGCAGTCACAAGAGACCATTGCCTTTGGTTTGGGGTGTCAGCATTCAGCTCTGTCCCTGCTCAGGCCAACCTCACCCACTGGTGTGAAGATCCTGGGATCAAGGGTGCTGGTGACATCCTGTTGCCTGACCCCTGCTGCTACCCAGAGTGATAGTGGGTCCTGGATTTCTCTGGTCACACAGGACTTTGCCCCTGTTGCCACACACAGTGATGGTCAGAGATACTCCTGACACCAAAAGTGTCCCCAGGCTAAGCCATCCTATTTCTTGTCTGAAGAGGAGCCCAGACCAAGAGTCCACCCAAACAGACAACACTCTACAGTGATTTCCTTGTAACTTGATGAGGAGAGGATCATTGCCACCAAAGCATCCATGGGACCAGGATAACCCTGTGTGCACACCATACTGTCCACTTTGAGAGGACTGTCCCTTGTGGCCACCACTCTCTGAAGTGTTCAGACTGACCTCATAAGGTGTCTTGAAGGTTTTTCCTGATGCACCATGGACAAACTTGCCCTCTCCCTGTTCTGCCATTGCTGTTACCAGCTGTCCCAGTCTCCCCTGCCTGCAGCAGCCTCAGGTCCTGGGCAGCTGCTGATGGGGTGAGGGAGTTGAGGTTCCCCTTCTCCATCCTCCTGTTGGAATGGAGCTGTGCAGCAGCTGCACTTGGATATGCTGGGAAGTCCAGAGCTCTCTTCTACCCTCCAGCTCTTTGGGGTGGGACATGCCTGAACACAGCAGCCCCTTTCTGGTGCCTCATCTTCTCTCTGCAAATTGAGCTCATGCCTGCACATCCAGGGTTGGGTTGGGTTGGAGGTCAGCCAGAAACCTGGCCCATGTCCCTTCTCCTGGGCTTGCCCAGGGTACTCATCACTTGAGTGTATCCATTAAGCCCATCCACAGCTCTTGGCCCTTCTTCAGTACAAAGGCTCAGATGCATGGCCTGTCTCCATCAGGCTCAACTGTTCATGGGTTCAAGAAGCTGCCTGGCTCCTGACTATGGTGTTTGTTGGGACAGCCATGGATTCCTCATCAGCTCCCCTGAGCTGCAACCATCAATCTGGTGTGGCATTGTGGCACTGCTCTGGAGCATGGGCCTCTTATCACCTTGTGTGATGCATTTGTCTTCTCCCCAGCAGAAGGGGTGGCATTGGGTGTCCCTGTGCCTGCTGGGTGCTTCCTCTGAAGGAGCAGACCCTCCAAGTCAACGTGATGGAGGTCTACAGCTGAGAGAACCTTAGAGAGTGTCACAAAGCACACGGCTGGGTCACTGTGTTCTTTAGGCATAAACAAAGGGCAAGGAGAGCTTGGCAGTGCCACTGTGTCCAGCATCTTTGCACAGTCCAAGCAGGAGCAGTCTGCTTCCTGAGCAGCTCTGGCTGAAGCTGAAGGAAATCTGCAGAGATGTAGCCTGCAAAGGGATTGAACTCTGTCTTCGTTCACTCTTCAGTGCTCAGATGAAACCACCCTGAGGTCCCTTTTGAAGGTGGTGGGGTAGGCTCTTCTCTTACGTCAGGGAAAGTTCACACAGCTGTTCCCCTTTGACCTCTAAATGAAGGTTCATCGTTCCTGCACACTGGTTTGTGAGCTCCTGGAAGAACTGACCTGTGCAAACCCAACTGTGACCCTTCAGCATCCAAATGTGGCGCAGGTTGGGGGTGACTCTGCACCACAACCTTGGCCTTACATGCACAGCACCACCCACAAATGATCCTGGTCAGGATGGGGACCTCCTATGAAAACAGACATGGCTGGAAGCACTGTGTTGGAGTTGAGAGCTGGTGGCATTCGCCGAGTGTCTGAGTGGCCACTACTGCACCTTCTCAGAAGATCTGTCTGCAGCAGTGACAGGGACGCTGAGGTGGTAGCCGATGGCAGGATGGCTGCGTGGCATTATACTCCGGTGGGAAGAGTGCACAGATGCCTGTGGAGAAGATGGAATGGTTGCTTACCTCTGTTCTTCAAGACCTGGGGTTGATGTGCAGGAGTCTCCTACCCTGCTTTCCTCTCTCCCTCTCTCTCAGGGCCTTTGCCAGGTACGGTTGAGCAGTGAGGAGTGAGCTGGAGGCCCGTGCCTCCTCCCTGCCATGAGCTGAGGGGAGGACGAGAGGAGCCAGAGCATGGTCCCTGCCGATGCGCAAGGGAGAGCTTTCTGGTCTCCCGTGGAAGGGCGTGAGTACAAGCGCTGTTGTTGATGTGTGCCTCCAGGTTGTGACAAAGGCTGCCCACGGGTAAGTTGTCTCTCTGTCCTGAGCAGCGTGCAGTGCTTGTGGCAGCCTCTAGTCGCCAGACAGCCTTGGGTGTTGTACAGAGAGAGGCAAAGGTTGGAAGGGACCTCTGGAGACCTCTAATCTGGTCTCTTGCTCTGAGCGGGACTGGCGTCAGAGAGGATAGACTGGGTTACTCAGGGCTTTGTCTGGCTGAGGGTTTGTTCTGCCCTGTCTTGATGCATCATTTGACGTTGATTGGCGTCCCTCAGCTCCCAGGCAGACCTCAGGTCATAAAAGCGAACATAGCTCAAAGCTGATCCAAACCAACTGAAGCAAAACGCTACCTGGGCTTGCATGAGACCGGGTGACGGTAGATGTACATCAGTGTGACACAGGTTCACCCCAAAGCTTGAGAAGGTGTTGAAATGAGTTTTTCCTGTGAATAGCAAGCTGAGCTCCTGAGCTCTCAAAAGCCTTTGTGTGACTCTAGGCACATCTCAAGGGGCTCCTCTCTGCTGGTTTTTTCATTGTAGGGTTGACATCCATCGGAAGGAGAATGCAGGTGCTGCTGAAAAGCCCATCACCATCCATGCCACACCAGAGGGCTGCTCTGAAGCATGTCGCATGATCCTTGATATCATGCAGAAGGAGGCTGATGAAACTAAATCGTAAGTGCTTGTGGCTTATCAAAACAGGCAGGTTTGGTGGGAGGTGACTTCATCCATCAGTGGCGAAGAAGCCATCTTCTGTCACCCCCCCACACCCCCTGAAGGAACTGTTGGTGGCATTCAGAGTTTCAGGATAGAGTCACGGGTCACTTAATAACTTCTTCATGGTGTAGTTGATAGTGCTGTAGAGACCAGAAGCTCAGGTGAGTCTAAAGCACACGTAGGCAAACTTGGAAAACAATACCTCTGTAAATACAGGTATTCCAGTGGACTTGGGAAATCCCAGAGTTCCCATTCCTCAGAAGCTGAGGCGATACAGTAGTCAGCAATGGTAGTGGTTCTTCTGCTCCTTCCACCACATCATTAGTGCTTGTTGCTGGAAATTGGTTTCTTGGCCAGGCGGACCTTTAGATTTTATCTTCTTTTAATGCATTTTAGAACAGAAGAGATTCCCTTGAAAATCCTAGCACACAACAGTCTGGTGGGGAGGTTGATTGGCAAAGAGGGCCGTAACCTCAAGAAGATTGAGCAGGACACAGGAACGAAGATCACCATCTCCCCGTAAGTCGTGGTGAAAACCAAGCCATCCCCCTCCATCCAACATGGTACAGGCAGTGCTGGAGTCAGATAACAGACAGAGTCGTTGCATCCTCCTGTGCACGTTCCCCATCCCAAGTGGGCCTTCTTCATCCCAAGTGGATGGTGGTTTTGGGCAGGGAGAGGGTGTGTGTGTCTGGTCCCATGCTGTCTCAGGGGGGAGCCCTCATCTTTTGAGTTTTCCTCTTTTTTTTTCTTGACTTGCAAACAAAATGTAACTGGGTGTCCGGGTTTATCTGTGGGGTAGTTTGCAGGATTTAACCATTTATAACCCTGAGCGGACCATCACGGTGAAGGGCAGCACGGAGGCATGCTCCAATGCTGAAGTGGAGATCATGAAGAAGTTGCGAGAGGCCTACGAGAACGATGTGGTGGCTGTTAATGTAAGCTCCCAGCCCTCCTGCCTGGGATGCCCCTGCTTTAGAGCCACTGCTGACGTGGCCAGAAGAAAACTGGGAGGGAGTCATTATGGCAAGGGTTGGCCCTCACCCATCATGTCCATACTATGTGTTGAGAACCCCCCAAAACCCACTCCACCTTTGACGTGGTTTGCTATGTCTTTGCTTTCCCAGCAACAAGCCAACTTGATCCCAGGACTGAACCTCAGTGCTTTGGGCATCTTCTCAACAGGGTTACCTATGCTGCCATCCACTCCAGGGGCCCGAGGGGCTGCAGCAGCTGCCCCATACCATCCATTTGCAGTAAGTGCAAGAGGTTTTGAGGTGCAGGGGATGCATACTTGGGGCAGAGTGGTGTCTAGACTCCCCTGCTGTAGCTCTTGGGCTTGCATGGACATGGTAACTACAGGAGCCATCTCATGGGGAGCCTTGAAAAAGAGCTGTGACTCTTGGCCACTTGGGGAAGGTGCTCATCACAGCAATGAAATGGAGAAAACAGTGAATGAATGTGGCTTGTCCATCCTTGGCTTTAGCTCCATAGGAGGATATGTTGTGCTGTGTCCCAAGGGTGCTGCTCTCTGAAGGTGGCTGAGGACAGTCTGTGCTGATGCTGGTGTGGGAAAACCATGTAGGTGGTCTTAAGTCCTGACCCGAAACCCACCTCTGGGTTCTGATGATATGGATTTGGTTGTGCAGTGTGGGTCTGGTCCCTGTGGCCCTGGCAGCCAAAGAGTTGTGCTTGCTGGGAGTTGATCTTCACCTGATCTTATGGGCCAGGTTTTTCCTCTTTCTTGGGATGCTGTGCCAGCTGAGACCTGGCACAAAGCAAGCTTGGGAAGCAGTTTCACATCCACTGAGGTTACATGCAGGAAGGGACAGTCCAGTGTCAGAAAAACAAGCCATCAAAAGCACTGACAGAGAAGGTCCATCCTCTACCCACTAGCACTTGTAGGATGCTTAGGCTCTGTGATTTGTCCCTGTTAGTCTCTCTAAATGCTTCTGCACGGTGACTGACGTGCAGGTTCATTTACTTGTGCTGTTTTCTTTTCCTGGCAACGCCAGCAGCAGAGCAGTCGGAGGAGAACGGTGAGTGCCAGGCTGGCGGAACGGAGGGATGGGATGATGTGTATGTGCTAGCACTGAGAGAGTCTGGCTGTGCACTGTGTCAGCAAGCACAGCCTTTGGGAAATGTCTGCTTGAGCATTTGTTGGTATGATAGAGAGGAACTGACCAGGTCTTCTGAAGGGCAGCATTCAGTGTGGATTCCTTCATCCCAAAGCTCTGCGTGGCCTTTTTCAAGCCACCCTGGTGAGGCCAAGAAGAGCAATTGCCTCTGCTATCATTTTTTTATATGAGGAAGTGGCAAAAAATAACACAAAGTAACAGGAAACCATCTGTGGCAGCTCCTCCCCTCCAAGTACTTTCTGTTTCACACCTGAGAGTGGTCATTTCTGACCATGTCCTTTGCAGGACTTGGGTCTTGTGGCTGTAGCTTCAGCTTTGGAGTGCTAAAGACCTTGCAGGGATGGACAAGGAAGGAGCCTCACAGTGAACAGGGGAAGCTGGGGAGATGTGATGCTTTAGCCACAAGGACCATTTGGGTAGGAGAAGAGACTTTGGTATAGGAGACGTGGATCAGCCTGTAGCCAGAAGCAGAGGGTGGACACAGGGAGCATGAGCTTGGTGTAAGGAGCAGCACAAAACTGAAGTGGGTTTAAGTAGAGGGCTGGAAGTGAGAGCAGTGTCTGCTGTGGGCAGGAGATCTGCATCTTCTCCACCTGAATAACTGTGCTTTTCAGGTAGCATCTGGTTACACTTGCCCAAATCAAGAGTGAGAGAGAGTTGTGTCTGCAGCTGGGAGAAATGTCTAATGTATTTGAGACAGGAGAATTGAAGAGGAGTTGACTTGGTTTGGGTTGAGTTGGGTTGGGGCGCTGGAACACATGCCTTTCTTTCATCTGTAGAGAGGCCCATTGCTTTCTCTGTCCCCAGCTCAGGTCTTGGAAGAACATCTTCAGCCTTTGATTTTAATTCTTTTGGAACTGGAGAAGGAAAATGGTTATGGAAATCAGAGCCAAACCAGATGTTTTGCTCAATTCTCACCAAACCCCCACTAAGGGACTGGTGGTGGTTACAGCACAGTTTTGGTTTTCCAGGGTTGCAGCGGCTCTGAAAGGCTGTAGGGAGCAGTTTTCTGTTAGAAACACAAGCAGGACACAGTGAAAAAAATCAGCAGTGTGGAGGGACTGGGGGGTAACTGGGAGCTCCCATGCATCATCCAGCCCTATTGTGCTGTGCTGCAGGCACAGGATCCTGGATGCAGCTCTCCCCAGTACATCCTCGGGTATACCTGTGCTCTCCAGGAAGGTTTTCAGGGGCTGAAGGGTTGTCCTTGTGTCCCTGCCGGGTTCATGGTGGTGGCACACCACTCCACATCGGGCTGGGAAGTGACTGGCACACTGTGGGGACATCACTGAGCCTCATTTTCTCTCCTGCCATAGAGCTCCTCGGCATACCTCTCAGGTCTATACGGAGCCCCTCCAGCCAGCGCCTTCACCCATCAGCATTCTGTAAGTACCCTGGCACCTCCCTCCATGAGGTCTTTGCTTGGGTGGGCACATGGCCAGGGTGAGCAGCTGCTGCCCTGGGACACTGGCAGGGGGGCAGCCACCCCCCATCCTGCTGGTCCTCTGACTGTCTCACTCTTCCACGCCCTCGCCAGCTGCCAGAGCAGGAAGTTGTGAACTTGTTCATCCCAACACAGGCAGTGGGGGCCATCATTGGGAAGAAGGGGCAGCACATCAAGCAGCTGGCACGGTTTGCTGGTGCCTCCATCAAGGTGAGCAGGGCCCAGTGGAGCTGGTCCTGGGCTTTGTGCCTCAGTTTCCCCTTCCTACTGCCAGGGCCAGTGAATGGGAGCCCTTGGGGAGTCGTTTTGCTCCACAGATTCTTAGAAACTTAGTTGTGCAACACCCTTGTTATCACCTCTGCTTGGGTGGGAGGGGATGCTCCTGCATGGCAGCATGGCCCTGCTGGGGTGATACCTCACGTAAGGGAGAACTTGCCAAAGCAGGGCCACACTCACACTCCTTCTCTCTCATCCCTCTGCAGATTGCCCCAGCAGAAGGTCCCGATGCCAGCGAGCGGATGGTCATAATCACAGGGCCACCTGAGGCTCAGTTCAAGGTGTGCTGCCCACAGGGTGGGGGCTGTGGTTGGTGAGATGCTAAGGGACAACTTGATAGCATCCCTCTGGTTGCTGCTTATCTGGATTTGCCTCTCTGAGTGCCAGGGGAGCTCTTTGCTCAGTACCATCATTTTGATGCTGCTGAATATCAGCACATCATCGCACTCAGGGATAAAGAGCACAGCAGGCAGTGCCCAGGACCCCTGTCCACCAGTTTTACTTCCCTTATGTCTCCTTTCCAGGCCCAGGGGCGAATATTTGGGAAGCTGAAAGAGGAAAACTTTTTTAACCCTAAAGAAGAAGTGAAGCTTGAAGCTCACATCAAGGTGCCTTCATTTGCTGCTGGCCGTGTGATAGGCAAAGGTGGCAAGACGGTAGGTGAGGGTGCAGGGATATTCCCCTGTGCCCTGGGGCTGCAGAGCTGGCCATCACCCATCACCTCTGCCCACCCTGGGGGGAAAAGCCCAGGTCCAGCAAAGTCTTAACCCCACTCCTGCGTCCTGGTGGTGGCTCTCATTGGGTGGTGACCATCCCACACTAGGGACAGTGTGTACCACAGCAGCCCAGTGCCATGTGCTGGCTCAGAGCCAGGGGTGACACCAGCAGTGGAGGATTTAGGCTCTTCCACAACAAAACCCATTGAGGGCTCTGTTTGCTCCAGGTGAATGAACTGCAAAATTTAACTAGTGCAGAAGTCATTGTGCCACGAGACCAAACCCCGGACGAGAACGAGGAGGTCATCGTTAAAATCATTGGGCATTTCTTTGCCAGTCAGGTAAGGCTTGGCCATGTCTTTTCTGGTACTCCAGCAGTTTAATCCACCAAGGAAACCCACTGAGCACAGTGCTGCTTGAGCATCCTGCTGCTCTGTTTTGGATAGTACTAAAGGTCTTTTGGCAGCTCTCCCCAGCTCTGCTAGCACTAATTGGTTTGATTTAGCTAAAATATGTCTTAAACACCATGCATAATGGCACCCAGAGTGTGCATCAGCTCCTCCCTGGCATTACTGCTGGCAGGAAGCTTATGCAGGCACCTGCATCCCAGTTGGGTGCACATACCACAACCTTGTCATCTGACTGGTTGAGTGGGACAGTGGCACCCCAAAACTCAAGCTGTTGAGGAGTGATAGTCGTTGTCGTGGCTAGGCTTTGTGAACAAAGATCCAGGGAGGGCTCCATCCACGCTCCTCATCAGTGCCTTTTCCAAGCGCGCTGATAAAAAGAGGATAGTGGATAGCACCCTCGAGCCTGTGCAATGGACTTCTTTTGGGTGAGACACAGCATGCGCAGAGCTGGACCCACCCTTTAGTCCTAAGGTTCATCTGCCAGGGCCTAGCAAGCTTGGACACTGGCAGCCAAGTCCTTAAGACAGAGATTTAACCTCTTAGCTGGAAGGCCTTACAGGGCTAAACGAGCTCCATCTGCCCAGGTTTGGAATCAGAGTTGTCCTTCTCCTAGGATGACTGCCAGAAGGCTAATGAGCTCATCCTACCCATCCAAGGATTATAGGAACATGGGTATCACTCCCCACACTTTCCCGTGGGCAATGAGTTTAATGCTCCCTCTGCTGTCGGCACAGTTATCGCACCAGGGGCCACAGGAGACCCCAAGGGATTTTCAGACTGTGCCTATGGAGTGATAGAAGAAGTACAAGTTAAAATCCTGCAGTGTTCCGCTTGGAGCTGTGCAGGAGCAGAGTGGCTCATCTTTAATTACAGCTTATCCTGCAATTAAAAGTTGCAGCTGGTCGGGTGGGGGAACAATGGCTTGGGCTGTTCGTGGTGCCCATCCTGACCTCTAGTTGTTGCTCCTCCCACAAGACTGCACAGCGCAAGATCAGGGAAATTGTCCAGCAGGTGAAGCAGCAGGAGCAGAAACACGCTCAGGGAGCCCCAGCCTCGCAGCACAGCAAGTGAGGTTCCTGCCGTGCCGGCCAGCACCGCCCGATGAATGTAACCCCACCACCGCCGGACCCCCCCCCACCAGGTCAGGGGAGCAAACCAAAGACCCTCCCTCCAGCCCCCTTCCTGCTGCCAGGGTGCTGCGAGGGTGTGCAGCAGAGGGGGACAGGGAGGGCTCTCTCTCCATCCCACAGCCTCCCCCTTACTCCATTGCCTCCTGACGCTATCCCTTTAGTTGGACTAACATAGGCAGAGAAAGAGTTTTGGTTTTAATTTGCTAAAAGCCTCCTGTTTGCTCCAGACATGGTTGGAGGAGCTTGCCCGGCATNGGTGGTGGGGGGGGGGTGGGGGGGGGGTGGGGGGGGGGGGGGGGGCAGTGCTCATTGGTTTTAGAATTAATATATTGATAACAAAACTAATGATGATTTTTAAGTTTTGTAAGAAGTTTTCTTCTTTTTATAATTTTTTTCTTTTTTTTTAATTTCCAAGGGGTCAGGGGAGAGGGATGTTTGGTTTTTAGCAACTGCAGGCTTTTTTAGAGTTTTAAGGAAAGGAGCTAGTCCATTGGTTCTCTAATGCACAGTAGAGCAGAGATGTAGGATTGCCAGCAGGGGAAAAAAACAAAATGAGCGTTAAAAAGCAATTTCTTAAGGGCTTTGAGAAGAGCAGTGCCTGTATGAGCCAAAAGAAGGGATACCGTCTCCTAAAAGAGGAATCTCTATTTCATGTGCCCTTTCCTTTTTGCTTCAGAGTCCAAAACTGGGGTTTCACATCTGTTCTGTCCTCCCTTTCCATCTGTCTGTCTGTCCCTTCTTTCTCTCCATCACTGCCTGGACACAGCAGTGCTGGGCGTTAGCATCCCTGGAAAACGATGGGCAGCAGCAGCCCTGCCCACTGTTGCAGGGAGAGGAGGGTACAATGGTGGGAGGGAAAAGCCCAGAGTTACAAGAGGTTGTCAGCCCAGGGCTGGGAAAAAACAAGCAATTTTTTTTTTTTTAAATGAAAAAACAAAACCAGCCCCACAGGACACATGTTATACACACACACACAAACACAAACTACCTCAGGTTTTCGTACCTCAGCACCTTGCGCTTGTGTTTCCCTTGTAGAGATTTTGTATGCCTTGTAAAACTGATAGTTGGAGCATTCTTTTTTATTTTTGTAATAAAAAAACGAGTTGGAAAACTATCTTGACCAAGTCAGCTGCGAGGTGGGAGAAGGACACCAGCCCACATGTCCCAGAGCTCTGCTGGAGTCTCCTGCTAGCTGAGAGCCAGTGGCCATTCCTTCAGAGAAAGCTTGAGAAAGGTTTAAAAAGAAAAAAAAAACCAAAACCAGGGAAAAACCCCAAAACAACACAAGAAAACAAAACAAAACACCAGAAAAACAACCAGAACAACCAGAAAGCATAAAAAAAGGTAGAAATTAAAACCCCCAATGAATGAAAGTGGTGATGAAACCTGATGGGCAAGAGGAGAGACAGGAGCAGTGTACCGCCAGCGGGTCCCATGCCACCGGCTGAGGGTGCCAGGGTGAGGGGCCAGCGCTGGACCCACGGGCTGCCAGGCCATGTTTTCCTCTACTGCAAAATGTTCTGTGAAAACCCATCCAACCAACAATGAAAAACCAACAGTGAAATATATCCAGCTAGTAAGAGCTGAGCTTGCTGTCTGTTGCTTTCTTTGAAGTGCTTTGTGTTGGTCACGGCCAAGCTGAGCTTGGGGGTGGGTGGAGGCTCCCCTGTGGCCACCCCATATTCCTGCCTCCAGCACCGGGAAGCTGGAGCCACGTGCTGGGGAGAAAAGGGATGGGTGGGTGGGGATGTGTGTATTTTTCTGGGGGATGGGGAGGAAATACATATTTTTGGGCATTGCCAGATGTAGCTTTACTCAGTCCCTTGGGGAGATGTGGCCATCACAAAGGCACCTCTCCCTGCACTAAACCAGGGCCATGCTCTCTGCAGATAGCAAAGCTGAAATGATGCTGTTATTAACTGCTGTAGTTAGGAATGGTGCCCTTAATTATGCTCATGTAACTGGAAAGCTCAGGTGCCCCTACCCACTCTCCTCCATGCTGCTTCTCTAGCTAGCAAAAAAAGTCTCACCAGCCACAGGGAGGAAGCCACCTCTGGGGTGGGTGGAAGGGCAGAAATGAGGTGTGGTTGTCCCTTGCATGATTTAGTGGCAGGGCATGGTGTGGGGTGTTGATGGATGCCGCAATGAGGGGCATTCCCCCCTATACATCCCCCCTCCCCAGCTCCTAGAGCTGTGCTGCATTCCTCCCATGCAGTGCTTCCAGAGAGGTGGCCCCTGGGGAGGACAGCCTCTGCTGCCACCCCTCAAAGCACCAAACCACATTACTCACCATGCTCATGTGTTTCAAAAAGGTACAGGGAACAAAAGCAGTCCCATCCCCACCTGCAGCACAAGCTGCCATGAAGAAGGTCATTAGTTCTTGTGTTTGCTGTCCCCACCATCCTCAGCCCCAGGCACTGAGGAATGACTGGTCCTGAGATGACTGGTGAGGCCCTGAGCTCAACTCATGATCAGCAGCACTACAAGGCTCAGTGGGACCCCAGACTTGGTGTCTGAGCACCCTCCCCCCTCCTTCCTATGACTTAAGGCCCACGTCACATTGCAGGCAGCGTCATAAGTGTGCAAAGCTGGGTGACAAGCATCTCCCCAGCCAGGGCACCAGTTGGGGGATGCAGCATTACTCACCCTTGGACACATTCTAACTTGGCCTTCTCTGTGCTGATCAGTACTTGATCAGCTTTCCCAGGAGAGCAGATCTCCAGGCAAGGAGCAGCCCCATGAAGGCTGACTGTAGCTACAAGGATGGAGAGAATGTCCTCCTAATCCCCGTCTTTCTCCCAGAGCTGGGGAGAGGAGATGCCTCATCACCAGCCAGGAGTCACCTTACACTGTGGTCACTGTGCCCTTACAGGAACAACTGGACATGGCTATTTAAGGAAACAGTGAGCATGTGGCTTCCAAACCAGCTATCAGGCAATGTTTCCCCTGTGATGGTAAATGAAAGACTTGAAATCCAGTTCTGGAGCAGAATTTAAAGGAAAAAAATAGAAACAAAATAAATGGGAATAGACCGTGTTCAAACTAATCTAGCTTGGTCTGACTGTAATAGAGTGAGGATTAATACAAGCTTTTCATTTGGCAGCACCTGTAGCAGAGGGGCAATAAGGCCCTAACATGTTCTAGCAGCACCACTGAACCTGGAAGGACACATGTCCATAGCCTGGCACAGGGGTGCAAGCACATTTTATTCCACTGCCACAGCAGTACACTGCAGTGCTGCATGGAGACACTCATACTAGCCTGAAACAGATGTCAGTGCCAGAGAGCGTGTGCTCAGCAGTCAGACTGTGAAAAGACAAGGGGGAATGGATATAAACTGAAGGAGGGGAAATTTAGATTGGAGATTAGAAGGAAGTTCTTTACCCAGAGAGTGGTTAGGCACTGGAGCAGGTTGCCCAGAGAGGTTGTGGATGCCCCATCCCTGGCAGTGTTCAAGGCCAGGCTGGATGCGGCCCTGGGTGACCTGGGCTAGTGATTGGCATCCCTGCTCAGTGGAGGGAGGTTGGAACTAGATGATCTTTTGGGTCCCTTCCAACCTGCCCATTCTGTGATTCTATGATTTACCAAGCTGCACACACAGGCTGCTACCCCAAAGAGCAGTCTCCTACTTGGCTGTGACCAGGACTGTGCTTCCTCCTCTCACTGCTGAACAACACCCTGATTGCCTCTTGAGGATTTTGTGACAGCTGCTTTGAGGCTTTTGGGCTCTGATACTCATCCTGGCTAGAGCCTTCTTCCTCTAGATTGCAAATAAGTGAGCTAAAGAACACATCAATATGCCAAAGTTTTTTTCAGGTAAAAAAACAAATCTATTTTATTCCTAGAAAGATTTTCATTCCCAAATGGCTATTTACATAACTTACATATTTATTATAATAAAAAGAAATAAATACCTCTCTTTTCACATTAGATAACTCCCTGAACATAGAGAAAAAACCAAACAAGAAAGCAACCCCAACTACAAGGGCTTCACTATGGATTTGTTACAAATCAAAAGACAGTGCTTTCTTTCTGTAGTCATCACAAATCCAGTATTGGGAATCAAGTATATCATAGATATTTCAGAAACAGAAGAGAACTCTCCTTGAGGTAATAGCAGCTAAGCTCATTGTCCTTGGGAAGGTAAGTTCAGCTATAGCAGTTGTTATGACCACCACAGATGAGAGCCCCACTTGTCCCTGTCATCATGTAAGCTATGAGGTATGAGCTTCCATCTCAGTGACAGAGCTTCACAGCATTTGGTTTTAGCTATTCCAACAGCAAGGTCCCAGCAACCCTTTCTGGCTTAAACTTAAGGGTGCATTAGCTAATATCAAGGAGAGTTACTGTTTCCAAAATCAGGAAAAAAAGAACAGACGAAGTTTAACCGGTTCTTCATAGTCCAAAGAGAAAAATTTGTGTGCCTCATGTCTTTTCAAATAAGATATTAGAAAAGTAACTAGAAGAAGAGTTAGTCACCCCAAGGTGATCACAGTGTTACTATAGTAGTGCTTGTCTCATATCAGCTGCTGATGGATGATTTCCCAAACCATCCTCTTCCGGAAGTAAGGCATGTCACACTGAAAAGGAAAGACAAATCCATTAGTTATGAAGTCAGGGCAGAAAGAGGCAGACAATATGCATAAACACCCTGTGAACACTTGAATAGGAAGTTCCTTTTACAAACTGCCAACACTTGCCATTTGGGGACAACATGGGTTCCAGCCACACAGCTCCTAAGCAGGTGACATAACAACCCAACCAAACCAGATGGCCTTGACTACACAACAGCTTACAAGCACTCTAATAAGAGACCAGCATGTGGGAAATAATCAGTGTCTGAATGAGCCAGAGTGAAACTCATTTCTCCAAAAGGTACAAAGGCCAGATGTCACAAACCCACTGGCTGTAATATCTTGCCTTCTCACTGTAGTCCCAAGAGGAAGCAGATAGCAGACATAAGGATGGAGAAGATGGCTCTGCCCTGCTGAACCCACTTGGAAGGTCCAACACCAGCAACCATGCCCCAAAACCACAGAGAGGTACAAAACCTCAGCTGCTGCTTCAGACACAATTACCCAATTAACAGCTGCTGCAGAACCTCCCTGGCTCTTGTATTTGTGCCCAAAAGCTGTTGATAGCCTTCACTCACCCCTGTGAAGGTTATTGGTTTGTCTCTGGCAATGAAATCTGCGTATTTGCACATGAACACACCACAGTCGCTGCCATTCATTTGCTGAGGGATTTCCTAAGGGATACAAAGAAGATGGAGAATTTTGCTCAGTCTTAAAAGAGCAGCAGTTTGGAAGTAGCACACCTTACCCAAACCAACACTACACTAACTAGGCACCTATGAACCTATTTGCATAAGCCATTTCTCAAGGAACAGCCCCAATGAATCACACATCATTTCTCTCCTCTGCTTCCTTTACATGGTGGAGATTACAAGTCAAATTCTGGGCAAGCTCATAAGGGAGAGCAGCTTTTCTCCCTGCAAGGTGTCTTGAGGTTTGCACAGTGGCATGTTTCTCACATCAAGTCCCTAGATACAGTGCTTTGCATTATTAAGTTGTTGAAAAAAATCAGCTCAACCCTTTGCTTGGGCACATGCCAAGATCTGTGCTCCAAACAAGAAGTCAACATACTCTCACAACAGCTAAATGGACTTTTAAATCTGACCTGCAGAATGGGGGCAAAGCCAAATTCACCAACATGTGGCAGACTAATTAAAAACCAGAAAGGTTTTTCTGCCAGCAAGGAGAGGCACTGCTTTAAAGATGTACTTCCAGCATGATCTCCATGTCCACCTGCAGCCTGAGGTGGTACTCTAAGAACATGAGATGCTTATGGCCATTTTCTATGGGCTTGGGCTTCTTAATATGTGTTAAGATATTTGTGATCAAGAGTTACAGTTCACATTTCAAATCCAAGAATTGCTCACATACATGTGACTCCATGCTGTGAAGAGTCCACTCTGAAGAAGACAGATCCAGATTTCTTTTTGCCAAGCTTTCTTCTTTCAGGTATTGGCTGTTGGAAACAAAGCAAAAAAAATCACTCTTCATCTCTAATTTCAGCCAACAAAAGAAGAACTGCTGAAGGATCACAGAAGGAGGAATGGTAGGATAGTAACATGTCAAAGGATCCTCACAGCAGCTGATTTAAGGCATTTGGAGAAAAAGAATCCACATCTTACATTTACAAAGACAGTGGAAAAAAATGTATGTGTAGCTGATCACGGACAGGAGTGTATATACCTTCAGACACCAACACTACTGAGCTGCAATCTGCAAGTTCTTAAAGAAGGGGCAGTGAAAGAGCTCTTGAAAGACTCTAATCCTTTCACAGTCAGGCTGGTATTTTGAAACACTTCCCTGAAGTTCTTCCCTCTCACCAATACCCCAAGTTATTGATTACTAAGAAAGTCAGTCCATGTGTGCCAAGAGGCTAGCATGGGTTTGACTGTGACATTTTGTTTGTGCCTATAGTGGGAAGGTGGCAGAATGCAGGCACCCAAGACCCTAGGTGGAGGGGACAATGAGGGACTAGGTAAGTAGCCAATGTCATACAACTCACTGCAAACCACTCAAAGATTTCTGGAAATGTGAAAAACTTGCAGTCATATGACAGGGACAAAATCTAAAAGCCTTTCATAGTTCACAACATAAAAGCATGGACTGAGCAGTTACTTACAATAAAATCTGACAAATGTTGTTCCCGTTTTGTGCCATGGAGTCGTAGTATTTGATGTTCTTCCTTCTTAGATCAATGACCTGTTATTGAAAGGTGTGTGTTAGACAAAGCACAACCTTGTGCTGCACACACAACAAAACTTATATGGATTTTCTTGTTAGTTTTTTTCTTCCAGTCTAATTCTAAGAATAAAGGCAGTTTGACTCACCACTAGAGCCCAGTGCACTCTCAGGTGAATAGGCACAAAGATCAGGTCCCGTTTGAAGAGATCCACATTTCTGGTCCACCTTTTTACTGCACTGTAGCCTCCCGAAGTTAGTTTGGGATAGAAGAAGGAATTGAAAGCATAGACTGCTGGATATCCATCCTTCTTATTTCTTTCCATCAGAAGATTCATGTAGAAATTAATGACCTGTACCATAAAGAGTAAACTTGAGATGTAAAATATGACACTAGCTTACCAACAGAAAAATAGAGCACCATGGCCACCCTTAAGTAGGCAGCTGAGAGAACTCCAGTCTCAGCTGGAGTTTTGGCATTTGGTTTCTTTGCTACTTTGATAAAAACACTTGCCACCCACTCCAATATCCTAGACTAGCTCCTGGAAGCTGCCTAATACGAGAAGGGAAGGAATTTGCACAAACACTAGATTCCCAAGTACCTAAAATAAGAACTGTACAGATATTTCTAGACTCTGCAGTGGAGGTACAAGGCTTGTGCAGATAATGAAAGGGTTTTGTTAAAGAAATGCTGAATTAGAATGTCACTGTGCTGCAGCTACATTTACCTCATCATTCAGCCACGCACGGTCCCTTAGTGTGCGGATGTCCTCACGAGTCACTTGTAGTTTGAAGGCACTGCTCACGACTTCACCTGGGGCACCTGTGCCAAATGCAGCACTGATCTCTCTCTCCATGGCCTGAAATGAACAATGAAATGGAGAAAGACTTGTGAAATGAACTATTGAGTACAGGAACTTGCAGGCAGCTTTGAACTGAACCAAGACCCATGAATCAAGCTCAGGTGACAGAGCCATTGGCTTTGCCAGGTTTTTGCTAAGTTAGCAAAGCCTCTTTTTGTTGGTTGGTTTGGTTCAGCATCCTAACCTGGAGCTTTAGAGCCCAGGGTTGTTCCCCATGGTTTTCACAAAGGAAGCTGATCTAAACCACATGGAGTCACAAACACACTAAAGCAGCTAGAAAATGAGCACAAGTTCAACAAACCTCTTTAGGAATCAGGTTAGCACTGCTCTGAGACTCTTGTTAAACGTGGACTAATTTTTGTCATGGTTACAGAAGCCACACAAACCCTTAGCTTAGCCCAACTGAAGGAGTGTGTGTGGTGCCCTGACTCCAAACCAGCTTCATCATTGATCCTCCCTTGCACTGTGAAGTCACAGCTGCCAACACTCCCTGACAGGTTAGATGCAAGTTCTTAAGGTGTCAGAAAGCCTTAAGAACCACCTGTAACAAATGGTGTTCCTGGCAGCTGTTTCACAGCCTTCTGTTTTCTCTAACACACTGTGAGCTATGGTACCTCTGTGAGTGGAGGCAAGTGTTCTGCCTTTTTCTCCAGTCTTGGCAATTTCTTTTCTTCTGCAGCAAGGCCAGATGATTTTTTGTCCAGAACTGGTGCCAGATGTAATTGCAGGAAGGTATCTGCTGCTCCATACTGTCTCTGTTAGACAAAAGGACATGAAGTTAGTAAGCAAGCACAGATTTGTTTGGTAGGTGGCAGTGCAGAAAATATTGCTCATGTAGAAAACTGGAAGGGTTTTTGTACACACATCCAACCAGAAATCTCCAAAGTTACTTTTCACTGCTGAGTGCTTTCCAGCTGTGCACCCATGTATTGCTACACTCAAAACTCAATGGAGGCATGAAAGGCAGAGTGTTAGTTTGGCTTGGACTAGCCTTAAGAACTCCAGCAAAGCCTCCACATGGAATTGTGAAGTTGAAATTAATATTTCCATAGTGAAAAATCTTAATTTTGATCTAAGTCCTGACCACAGATGTACCATCCTACTCCACAAAACAAGAGAAGACTAAAGATGCTGCAGTCCAGCTTTACAGGTCAACTAAGTCTGTGCATGCAGGATTTTGAAGCTATACCCAACACATTAAAGGGGAAGAATAAAAATAGTAGTGCCATGTCCAGAAACAAAATTAATGGCAGCAGGAAATCCTTTGTGATAGCACTCCTCATCAAATAATGCTCCTTCTTTCCCTGAGAAAAACAACTGGACAAATACCTATATTGTTGAGTAAGTAATTTAAGTGAAGAGTGCAAACATTTCTGATCACAAATTGAAAAGTCAAATAATGAATAACACAAGCTTACTCCTAGAATGGCTGGTTTCACTGGTCTTCCCTGTTTCTTAGAGTTTTCTTCTGGTGTGTTGTACCTGCAAGGAGAGAGAAAGAAGAGAGGGAAATGAGCTGTATATCAGTGCTGCCCCAGGTAATTCTCAACAACTCTTTTGGATAAAAATGCTTTTCCAAGGATGATTCTGACTAGAACATCAGCTGCACACATGAACATGTAACAACACTATTTTAGCTTCCAACATCATTCTTTTGTAGCAGCAAAACTGGGATAGAATGAAGAACCAGGAGCTTTGCAAACTGCCTTCCATCTCCATGTGTAAGACTTCTTTGTTTCTCTTGAACAGTTGCATTATTTGGAAAACAAGGAAGCAACCAGCACTTTCTCTATCAAGTACTTTGTGATCTACTGGTGACAAACACTGCATGCTAGGTGTTGGACTGCAAGGTATAATGTGAACATCTGCAACTACACTTGCATCCAAATCTAGTTAGCCTATGGAAACTAAGACCAGCACACTGAATTAAAGATGGGACAACTACAGGATGTTTACTTGCCTTCTATGGGCTAGTCAAGAGAGTGACTACCCCCATTTTGGAGGGGATTATCATTAAAACCACGCAGACTCTGAAGAGCAAACAAATACACAGCCATTAAAGTTGTCCATATAGATGTCCCTTCTTCCCAAAGAAGAATTTGCATTGTCACCAAAGATTCCCTTTTTCAGGAGTGAGACCTGTAACAGATTCTCATGGTATCCTACACTCTTGGTGCTTTTAAAGCCTTTCAGTCCAGCATGGTAACAGTAATGGAAAAAAAGGCAAGGAAATGTTCCTTTTACTTGAAGCCATCATACTCTTAAGTTACTTCCTTCTCTCTCCTTGAACTTAGGAAAACTGGTGATAACTGAAGCACAGCAACAGTGCTGCACCACTGAAGATACTGCTAGTGTTTAAAGCTGGGAGAATAGGGACAGAATTAGCTAAGTAGTAAGACTGACACAACTGCATGTCTGTCTGCTCCATCTACACTTTCTCCTCTCTCATTTAAGGGCAGGTCACTGCAGAAAGACTGCCATACAAAATCTCTCCCTATAGCTGCAACCAAAAGCAAATTTCCCTCAACACCACAAAGCCATCTGAACTCTTAGTCCTGCCAGCTTGGACAGCCAACACAAATGAGTTCACTAGCCTCTCAACTAGGCAGACAACCTAACTGCATGCTTCCTTTTTGGTCTCATATTCAAAGAAAGACGCTCCTAAGCAAAAATGGGTTCTGCAAATCTAGGGCCAATGTGGTATGGCCAACACTCTCACCCTCACTGGCTTTCTTCCCACAGGAAAGGGCCCAGAAAATACCACAGCAGCACAAGCCTGTTTGTCACACAGCATGGGAGCTGTATTTGACATGCAACTGGATTGCAAAGAGTAATTTATAGAGCCACAAGCTAGCAACTCCTCTTCTACAGTACTGAGACAATAAATGTGATTTGTCTTCTTCTGGACACTACTGGAGGTCAAAAGAGACACAAAGAAAGTCAAAAGAAAGAAGAATCATGATTAAAAAAGACTCTACCTTGTCATACCACTCCTCTGAGGCCACTGTGTGCTGCAAACATCTGCATGGCTTGTATCTGCAGAGAAAAGCAGCAATATGAAAACAAGAAGTAAGCTTCCAGTTACCATCAGATATTCAGAGCTCTCTTGTTTAGCCCAGAACTAGCTATGGATTGAGGGGGAGGATGTGTCTGGGGGTCCTTTCCTTTGCTTCGACAGCTCATTTCATGCTAAGAGCTGGCACAGGCTAAACACACTGGCTGATTTAGATTTCCTCAGAAATAGACACAGATTAATGATACACTAACACTGACAGATCTTTTTAGTATAATCTATACCTCTGAGACTTAAGGAAATATGCCCTATTTTGAAGTCTACCTACAAAGTGAAACAGATATGAGATATGAGCCACTGGGATACTCACTTGTCCTTTGTGTCATACATGGGTAGACATCTCCAGATTTTAGTTCTTCCAGGTGACCCTCAGTCATCACTGGTTCCTTGGAACAGGCTTGAACACTTTGGTGCAGCAAGAAAAACACCAGAGAAGAAACACAATTTTTAGATGTATGGTGTTTGTTATCAGTACATACCAATTCACTAGAAAGGATACAGTTTATTCATACACAACTGTCTACATTAGAGTTAGAAGTCATAATTAAAGCAACAGAAATAGGTAAAATAAAATGAGGCTGTTTAATCTCCTGCACTGGTTTCATGACAGCATGCACAGGGCATTTCTAAGAGAAAGCAGTTTACAGTCAGGAGCTTGACCACTTCCTTCCAACTTGTGTCTACTGAAGACATAGAAGACAAATCTACTCTTTCTTTGAAATTTCAAAAGACACTAATCAATAATGAAATTTGATTCCTTTACCTTTTCACCAGCATATCAGTGGCTTCTTTGGTTTTTCTTTCAAAAGAAAAACATACTCTTTGTACATCCTACACCTATCTGGATTAACCTGAGGAGGTCACACTATTTTATGGGAAAACAGAACATTAACTACAACCACCTTCAACCAATTCTTTCCAATCTATTGATTAAAGATGATGATGACACTAAGAATGCAATGTCCACAACATAGATCTGGAACATTTCACTTCAGACCTGCCCTACTCTGACCTCAGAGACCACATGCTCATAAGCAGCTGCGAGTGCATCACACACATTCCACATGAACATTCTCTGGTGTAGTTTCACTTCAGAGGAATCTGTTTCACATGCTCCAGGTCTGCTCTGAAATAGGAGCCCAACTACAATAATAATGAATAGAAGATCAGATGTTGAAAGCAGAGTCTTGACCCACTCCAAAATGCTATTGCCACTGCACTTAAAATTACATGAGATACTGTTTTCCATCTTATTTTCCTTCCACGTGCCAAAATGTTTAAACATGAGATGCTGTTCTGGAGTTGTGTGTTTACATGTTTTCTAGCTGCGAACCTCCAAGGGAAGGTTGGGATTGTCTTGGTAACAACCTCTGTTTCACAATATTTAAGGGAAATTGCAAGAAAGTATGGCATCTTCTACTGTCCTACTGTGTAGAAAGGCATCCTGGAACCTCAGCACCATCTTGGCATCACTATTTTACAAGAACTGGACCCCTTCTGCGCAGCTCTGAAGTGTAATCATTCCATTAAGATAAAGGCTTCTATTATTTTTGTGGTTTTTATTTGAGTTACTAACTTGGTGCAATCTCTGGCACAGTTATCAGATATCAAAGCATCACTGATAATATAGAAGTAAGAATTACACCCAAGTTCCCCTTTACAGGCTGCTTTAGGAACTGGAATTCTACACACAAGTGTGATTTTTTGTTTGTCAACTGTGTTGCAAAGAGAAAAAACTTCCTGTAACTTGTGCAAGAACTGGGGTAATTAGAAAGAACTGAGAAAATTCTGGGATTCCCTGTGTTGACTTTAAGTTTCACATTCTCAGATAAAACACATTTCCCAACGAAGGAAAAAATCAGCAGCTGCAAAGATGCTGCAAGTAAAGACTTTTGACTGGTTCTACAGAAGAACCAGTGCTGTGGATTTTCAGACTGGAAGTTCACTGCCAGTACTAGAACTAGGCACTACCTTTCTTAAAGCAGAGACAATAAAGAAAGGAACCATCACCTTTCAACTACACATTCAGCGACTACTCATGCTTCACTGCAGGGAGTTCTGTCCATCTTTTAAGAATTAGTTTGTCCCAACACCTGCACTAGGACATTGTCCAGAACCTTGAGAGCAGGAAAGATGAATTCCTCTCCAGTTCCATGTACAACAGCTACAGATTTACTACCAAGAGTTAATGGTTATTTTTCCGATAATTACTTGCGGAAGCTTGTCAGACGTGGATGAGGGCAGCTTCCAGGATATTTTTCCTTTACCAGCTGCAAGAGTTGTTTGTATTTCTCCTTTTCTCCTCGCTGAACATCCTAGCAGAAAGGAGGGAAAACCCAAACAGATTCGAACCACTGCATATGAAGCACATGTTTGTAATCTCTAGGCTGTTCCCTGGCACACTATTCGAGTTTGCTTCAGCAGGAATTCCCACACCTTCATTTGGTGTTAGCCCTGCTCTAGGAACTTGTGTTGCACTAGAAACTTCCAAGTGCCTTATGTGCTTTCTCTTCTCTTCAGCTGTGATCTGCACCTCCTGCATAGTAATTCAGGCTAACATGGATTCCTGTCAATATATGGAACGATTGGGTGCTGGGAGTCCTCAGCATGTCTTAATCATACACCACAGCTTGCCATGGCCTGCTCCTCCAGTAGTTTGGTGTAAGTGCTTCTGCCATGCAAGCTAGGTTAGCAGGAATTTTCCAGGAGTTGCTCCAGGTATTGGAAGGAAAGGACAGGGAAAGACCTCTCAGATAGTCCAGTAAGGAAGGATTATCAACAGCTGACTGCTTTTTTGTCTACATTATCCTTTTAGAGTTATGTAAAGACCATAGTTGAGCTAGGTTAAGGACAAAACACCGAAACAACTCTGCAACAAATACACACTTAGCAACAAGGCAACAAAAGCTCTACTTAGAAGTGAAACTGCCTGGAGGGTCCTTCCTCAGTACATCATTTCCATGAAAATGGTTTAAAATCCAATCTTATGGCAACAAAGCACTGCTCTGTTCCAAGACTTGATAAATGTAAAGGCAAAGAAAACGCAGTATGCTGATTTTCCTGAAGCATTCCTTCAACTTCATTAACTACAGCCACTGTGCTGTTACAAACTGCCACTTGAGGGTTTACATTGAGCTTTGTTATAACTCCTAAGTTGTTTCATTCCAGAAGTCACGTTTCTCACCCAACATACCTCTTCAGCAGTACAGTAAAGCCTCCCCATTTTGGTGACTTCTGAAGTCGTGGATTCTGGCCCATTGTGCTCCTTAATTGGTGGCCTCGGTGTTAAGATGCCACCTGGAAGAGGTTTGATGTGGTGTTTGCCATTCCTGCTTGTGCTAAAATCACCAATGGGGGAGGGGGGAAAAACCAGCATCAAGAGAACATTCAAATATGCACATCCTGATTCAAGCTCCACTACCAACTGTTGTGTAAAGCATGTACATTGATGATGAGGAAGACAGACACGAGAAGCCTGCAACTTCCAGATGAAGACCTGCTGTCTTCAGCTGGCTAATAGGGAAGTGTAAAGGACCACAAGTAAAAATCAGAACAACTGCCTCCAATATACACTGTTATTTCATCTGCACATGATGAACTGCACTCAGAGACACATTATGTCCATGGCAGATGACATCCTGAGTGAATACAGAAGACCAAAGAACCATGCAGGTGTGTTACTCACTATCCAATCCTCAGCTCTTCTGCTAAAAGCACTGGCACCAAAGTGTAGCTGCTGCTTTCCTCACAAAAATCATTCTGCAAGAGACCCCTGGAGATCATCTGGTACAAATTCCTACTCAAGCAGGGTCACCCACAGCAGGCTGCCCAGAACCATGTCTGGTCATGTTTTTCCAACATCTCCAAGGACAGAGAGCCCACAATCTCCCTAAGCAACCTGTGCCAGTATCTGACCACCCTCAGAATAAAAGAAGCGTTTCTTGATGTTCACATGCAATTTTCTGGTTTTCAGTTTTCACCTACTGCCTCTTGCCCTGTCAGTGGGCAGCACTGAGAAGACGCTGGCTTCCTCCTGCGCTTTCCCTGTTTAGACATACTAATGAGACTCCTCTGAACCTTCTCTTCTCCATGCTAAACAATCCCAGCTCTGTCAGCCTCTCCTCATATGAAAGATGCTTCATTCCCTTCATCATCTTTGTGGCTCTTCACTGGACTCACTCCAATTCACTGCACTAAGTCCTTGTGCTAGGGAGCCCAGCACATGAAACAGCTCTCCAAAGGTAGAAATGAAGGATGACCTTCCTCAACCAGCTGGCAAACCCCCTCCCCTACCACAATCCAGGATGCTATTGGCCTTTGCCACAAGTGTGTATCACTGTTTCATGGTTAGCTTGATGTCCATCAGGATCTCCTTCTCTGCAGAGGTTCTTACCAGCTAGTCAGTCTCTAGCATGTAGTGCTCCACAGAGCTGTTCCTTCCCACATGCATAGTTTTGCATTTCTGCTTGTTGAACTTCATGAACTCTCTGTTCAGTTGTCCAGCCTGTCCAGGACCCTCTGGATGGTAGCAGACCCACACATAAGACTGCCAATCCAATTTTGAGATCAGAGAGCAAATAGGTGCATCACAGCACACATCTATTCCCTCCAGCTTCCAGCTATTTGTGACTCTGAGGTAAATTTACAAGCAGTGCCTCAGCACACCCTACACAAGTCAAAACAAATGCAACCTAAAGGCTAGTCCTTTTATTAAATCAGAAACTATTTTAAGCCAAACATCAGAGAAAAGTTTTTTGGGATTTTTGGTTAGTTAGGGGATTTTTTTCATTGCCTTTTTTTTTTTAAACAACTTTTTTCTTTCTGTCAAATTCACTATGTAAGACCTTTACACAAGCATTCCTGGTCTCAGCTTCTTCTCAAGTTCAACACTTCTTCCTACCACAGACCTTTAATCTTTATCTAATCTCCTGTATCTATGATTTAAAGAAAAAGTTTAAAGTTGGTTGGAGGAGAAAAAAAAATCACCAAGAAACCCCCAGCTGGGTACTTCCCTTAGTATAGCAGCCTGGAGGAGTTCCAGGACACAGAGGAAGTTCAAGAATGAAAGTGAAAGACAGGAAACCATTTAGAAAAGTCAAAGAAATTGAAGGATATTTACCTCAGAACTGTCCTATGAGAAAGGCTTAGTGTTTCAGTCTTCAAGCAAGCAGAGGTTCCACAAGGCATTTTATCTACAAAAGAAGAGTGTAAGCCATCAGTAACTACAAAAGGAAACTGAAGAGTTTTATGAGTTTACAGTAAAGAGCTTCCCCACAGAAAAATTATTTTCATTTTCTCTCTTGCATCATAATATTGTTTGTGTTATGTTACTTTAGGATATTTTGAGATTTTCATGTTGGCAACTACAGAAAGTTGTGCACACAAAGTACTGCCCACCTAAACCTGAAGAAAAAAAGAAAGGTTATCAGGATGTACTACCTAAAATTAGCACTTCAAACAATTTACTTCTGGTAAGCTAACAGTGGACATACCAGAACTAAAGGACTGCATTCAAGGCAGCTCTTCTACTGAGATGACAAGGTACAAGCCTGGCCTCAATCCAGAAGCAATGTCAGGATTCAGGGAAGAAACAGAGTTCAAGCTCAAGTATTCCTAGATGCTACCTAGATATTGCACCTGCAGTTATCCATACACACATCTAGAGGCAGAGCTGCACAGTACACAAAGTAGGGTAAAAAAGAAATTAGTTAAGAACTTGATCTTACCTATCTGCAGCATGCCTGCTTCTAGTGCAGAACCTGTTGGTCTTCTAGGCGAAGAGGCAGAAGTAGTGGCTTGAGTCTAAAATAAAAACAAGTACCAACATGAGCATAGTATGAACATGAATCCAAGCAAATAAAGTTCTTGAAATGTAGTTAGCTCTCTTATGACTTGGGGACCCTGATTTGCTGGTTCAGGTTGCAGCAGAATACAAATCTTCACAGGATGTCTGACAAGCACACTAAAATATTTTAGTACAGGCTCTCATACATATAGTGATTAAAACAATGCAAGTTTATCACTGAGTTCTCATCAGTCAGCTCCTAAACATTCCATAGTGTGACAGTTTAGCCTTGAAAAACATACTTTGTGTAAATAAGAGTTAATGACTTTCTCAACTACAAATAATTAAAGCACAACAATTTCTTATTCCTCTTATCCTATGGACACTAAGAAAAACAAAACTACACCTTTCAACCAAACTAGGAAGTCAAGCAATTAATGACATTTTTCAGAGCCAAAGTCCTAAAGGAATCCTCTCCTGTAGTTGTGGGTAATAAACCTAGCAGGAAGAGGTTCATCCAGAGGATGTATGCAGTTTTTCTTGTACACTAATGTGTTTCAACTCCTTAACTACAAGCTTGAGAAAAAGAGTAAATTTAAAAAACACACTACAACCACAAATCTGAACAACTGTAAAGTATTTGGAAGATAACAACCATATCACTTCTTCCCCAGCTTCAAGTGCTAGAGCAGAGCACACAAACTTGAGCAAGGCAAACCCAGCACACAAGAGCAACCAGCTCTAAATGGAAAAGAACCACCTACTGCTGTATAGGCTCAGAACAGGCCCAACTTCAAGATGCTTCCTTCTTCATCTTACCCAGATTCTACCCACTCTCTAAAGCCTTGCTCACCTCTTTTGCAAACTCTGCAGCTGGAGCAGCATGGTATTTCCTTGGTGCTTTGGCTGGCAACTTCAACACAGCCAAAACATCAACTTCGTCATCACTCTCAAAGATGGTGTCATCTGAAAAACAGAGACAGACCAGAGAAAAACATGATTTAAAAGGGGATGGGAATTTGTCATCAGTTTCAGTAACAGTGCTGAAAGACAAAAGCCAGAGTTTTCTAAGTTACAAAAAAAACTTGAGTAAAATAAGGCAGATTAAAGATTTCTGTCATGTACAATACCTAATTTTTGCTTTTTTGATCGAGTTTCATCAGGATCTTCCAGAGGAGGCCGAATCCTAAGGAAAGAACACACAGATCAGTGTTTTGCAACCACATTTGTCTACCAGAGATCACTATGCCATTTAGGTCATTAAGTCACAACGAGTTGCAAGGAAAATATCTGCATCCTCCTGCTCAATTGATAGCAAGAGCTAACTTAACTGCCTTCAGTGAACACTTTCCAGCATCAGTTTTCTGCAGGGACAAAGCACAATTCAGCCTTGCTTTGTCCTTGTTTTACTTTACCAGCCACTTGCAGGTTTACAATTATTTTGATCATGAGAAGCTAGTGCTTCTCTGCTTTCCCTACCAGTTTTCCCAGCCATGCCCAGAATTTTTCCTCTTTCAACCATAGGAAAGCTTCAAACAGCAGAAATAACAACCACCCTGCAGTTTAGATTTCCTTGAAGAGACTCACATAGGGAAACTGGGTGACCTTTGCTATGACACAGTACATCTCAGAGAACTGTTGGAAAACAGCAGTTTCACTTGAATTTCATCTTAATTTCTTTCTCCTGGCCAGACCTTAGCATGACAGCCTGCTACATCCCCAAAGACACCTGCTTCAGACTGAGCCTGTACTCCACATGCAGCTGGGAATGAGGGCTTGTGCAACAACAGGCTCTTTCCAGAAGACCTTCACTTTTCCCATTCACTCTGGAACAGGAGGCACTAAGCAGAGCTTCCTGTGGCGCAGCAGCTGCTCCCAGAGACCAACCACATAGCCCAAACATGGCACATGGCCCACACGTTCCCTCTCTTCAGAGGGACAGAAGTGACAGGCACCGAGATGGCTTAGCCATCTGTCACTGGGAGCTCAGAGGCACCAGCAGTGGTTAATTCCCGAGAAGGCATCCCTCTTTCACTCCACATACATACCACATCCCCACGCCGGTATTTCCCTCCCACCCATCCCTCTATGTACATATACGCTATTCTCTGCTCCTTCAACAAACCTACTACAAGTCTCCACCCCTCCTTTTCAAACTCTCCTTACGCATATGAAAAGCGAACAAGGGGTCGGGCTTGCCAATGGACTGATCGGGAGCAGCCGGAACCCACAATCGTCTCAGCATCACACGCAAACGCTCGACGCCGTGGGCAGAGGGTGCCGAAACAGCGGCGTGAGCCACTGCTAGCGTGTCAGAGGGGGAAAGGGCGGTGGGAAGCACGAACAGACCTCGAGAGTCCATCGCGAATCATATCGCCCCGGGGAGGCGCGGAGAGCAGTGATGTCCGGGCGGGCAGACGAGCCGAGCCCATTCTCGGGGCAGGTCGCCGGAGGGAGTGGGATCCCAGGTCAAGACACTGCACCGCACTCGAGTCCAAGATGCCACACAGCGACTAAAGCCACTCTCGAACCGCTCAAGCTGAAGAGTGGCGGCCGACGCGCCGAACTCTGGCCGGAGTTCTGCTCCCAGCAGCCGGACGCTGAGCGAGCCGCGCACAACTGCCGTTGGGCCGAGCCGCTCCAACGGACGCTCCAACGGCCGCACCGCATCCGCGTGCGTCCTTCGCTCACCTGCTGTGCGTCCTCTTCCGCGGCGGCGCGAGGCGGCGGGCGGCGGCGAGGAGGGCGCCGATAGCTCCCAGCAGCCATTGGTACATAGGCTCCGGCAGCCTGCGGCGGAAGTGCGCGTATTTTACACGACGCCCTCCCTGCCGAGGCTTGCGCGCAGGGCATTAGCTTCCTGCTCGGCACTCACTATAGACCTCCCACAGCCCCTGAGGTGCCGGGCTGGGAGGTTGGGTGAGGTACATGCGCACTGTTATTACCCATCTGCGGCCAGAGGAGGGCGGTCCCTGTCTGCTAACGGTCTAACGGTGTCTCCAGGCTGTGGGCGGGCGACGGGCCATCCCCTTGCGAAAGCCCTGAAGCGGGCCGTGGTCGGGAGCCCGTCTGGGGGGACAGTTGCGTGGAAGAGGGGGTCCTCCCCGGCGCTGCTGACGCGCAGAGGCCCCCGAGGGATAAGGCCCCACGGGTCACAGGCGCCTCTTTATAGCAGGTTTAGGCCAAACGCAACTTTTCCCCCGTACCTAAGTGTTGAAGCAACATGTTCCAAATTAGTGGAATAAGAAAGTCATTCCACTGTATAATTCATTTCGACACTAGAGGAACCATTGGTTATATTAGGTATATTTTTAGGAATATAAAGCATAATAAATACACTTAAGTCTGTTATTTCAATCTCTATAATTACACATGTTCAGGATTATGTCCATTGGCACTCTATAATTACACGTTCAGGATTATGTCCATTGGCACAGTGCTATAATTGATACGCTGTCAAGTGGGATCTTGAGCAGCAGTAGAAGTGGTTGGAAAAAATAGCTTCTATCTTAACCTGAATAGTTCTGAGGCTGAACCTTGCTCACTCTTTTCTGCTGCCTCAGTTCAAGGTTAGGTGTCATACATGCCTGTAGTTCAGGTATATTTACAACACTGGTTCACATTGGTTACATTTTTTATTCCCTGTAATTTCCATAGCTGCAGGTTAAGTTCATAGCTTCACTGTGTGTTATCCCTTTCAGTTTCCTGCTTGGGACAGGAATAGCTCTAAGCACCTTCTCTGTCCAACAGCCTTTTTAAGCCTGTGTTTATGGTGTGTTGTAGCCAGTGAGGTGTATTTCACCCATGTTTGTGTCTGCAGCATGCCTGGCTGGGTAACCTCATGCATACACAAACATGACACCTGACAGCACATCGTGGGAACAGAGGTGACTTTCCTTTAAGGACCTAGCAGCTTGTCCCTGCTTCCTGCCCTAGAGCAGCCACTCCAGGAGGCAGACTCTCTCTCGTGTCCAAACATCAGTATAATTGCAGTGCACCAAATCAGCTCCTGGCTGAGCTATGAAAGGCAGATCTACATTGACATTTGTCTTCTCACCTGCCCACTGACTCCAATAACTTCTGTCACTGATGCATCATTTTAAAATGGGAAGCCTAATAAACGCACATGGTGCTGCTGGTCTCCTGCCTTGCTTCGTTTTCTGGAACAAACAAACAAAAAATTTCATTTTGTAAGAGGATACAGTTTAATGGGTGACACATAGAAAACAGTTGAGACAGTGGCATTTGGGATATTTCTAAACAGCAGTGATTTTTATAATCCTACATGCTACAGTTTTGTTCAGGGACAGCAAAATTTACTAAGTTGAGAACTTGGCGTTATTTCTTCTGTACTAGAGGCACTTTAGAATGGATGATAGAGCAGTTAAGCCATTACAAACTAACACATTCCTGCAGCAAGCACAGTTATCATGCAGGGAATACATCCTAGCATGATAAATACAGCTGAACTCTCTGAATTGAGTCATTACTCAACATCTTTTCCAGTGTTTCAATTACAAGACGAAATTGGCAGTAGAGTCAGATATTTCTTGGATACAATCCTATATTCTTGGCAAAATGCAGAAAATCCCTTTTTTTCCTTGAAAACAGCGACTCAGTGATCCTCAGAAAATGTCTGTTTGTTTACAGCTGTATAGGTCTTCTCCACATAGTCCCAAAGGTTCATTAGTGATCCTCAGTACCATGTTCTTAATGGCATCATATCCTTTTTTCCTACTCCTATATGACTTTTACTTCTTTTAGCTCTTTGCACTGTGTGGTTTCACTTAGATTTTTTTCTGGAAGGAGCAGGCACATGTGCCTGTATGTTATGGAAGGCTCCTGTTGTTTCACTTATCTGACTTCGATAAAGAAATTCAGTGGCTTTCTACAACTGATTAAATAGAAGGCAGTGAGACAACTTTAATGTGACTCATCACCACACAACAAACAAAGTTCTCTGCAGTCAAAGCACTAAGGCAGGAAATAACAAGTTGAGAGAAACACAACAGAAAATAATGGACAAGGGGAAATATAAATCAAAACAAAAAACAAAAAAATTGATGTACCAAGGTACCTGGAAATTTTACCAAGACCTAGAAAACACAGAAGTGTATCACATACTAAAGTCCCAAGCAGGATCAGAGTATGATGGTCCCTTCCTTGGCAATTAGTCATATTCTGCAATGACAGCAAGCCACTCATTGATGAGATAATAGAGGAATGTCTCCATTTACTGAAAGTGGAAGGAGACATAGAGGTTCCTTCCTAACAGTTATAAATTCCCATCTTTTCAAAATGAAACCTCCTAACCCTGAGCCTCATGTTGTGACTTGCTACATGCATTACATAAGAGAAAGTGCATCTGCATCTTACATAACCTCACTTCAGCAATGCTGAATAATTGGGCATCAGCTCTGACAGCTACTCTGCAGGTAGTGTGTGTGCACACTAACGTGCGTGTCTTTGTCCCCTCATGAGCCAGAACTTGGCACTTACTGGCCTGTAATATACTCTTGTAATACCAGCTTGGCTGCATCCCAAAAGGAAGGATGGAGTGACACTCAGACCATAATGGGATTGCACAGTGGGGGAGAATGACCTGCCTTCTAACAAGTAGAGTAAGCAGCGCCCACTTGACGTGTGTGAAGGTGTGCAATGACACAGATCCCAGAGCTCCACCAGTCTGCCTCTCTGTACAATATGATGAACTGGCTGGAATGAAACAAGCCTTTCCCTGAGGGACAGAATGATCAAGATAACCAAGGGATGCACTTGGAAATCCTTTACTGGTATGTACTTCTTACTTGGTTTGCTTTGTTCCCTGCAGTGTACCTTTCAGAGTTAACAGACATCAGTGACTTAATGCCATAAATCTGCTTAGAGGAAGAGAAGGAGGTTAGTGTAGACAGGAGGGCTTCTGGAAGAACAGTTTAAATTGCAAATTGTTACATCCAATCCACCTCCTTTCAGAAACCTCAGGAAAAAACTAGTTTAACATAAAATTATGCTTGGCATCTAGGAGTTGGTGATGCAAAAATGATAAGGCCACTTCGATTTAGCTGGAGAGAAAATGTGAGAGGTAGTGCCAAGTGCAAATTAAACCCTTGGATCCTGACATCAATCTCTTAATTAAGAAGCTGACAGGAAGAGGCAGTTTTGTTAACACATGTCTCTCTGGACAGACCTATTGCTCTGAACAACAGCAGGATTAAATTCACTAGGGATTATCCAAGTTTAATTTATTGCATTTCTCAGTGCATTATGCATCAGTGTAGACTATACTACAAATTACACCTAATTACAGCTACAAATATGTCTGTGCCCTCCACAGTCCCTCACCAAACTCTGTCTTCACCAGTAAGCAGAGTTGCTTACTCCTGGCAAGTCTTTCCCCGTTCACACAGCTCAATACCTTCCCAAACCTGAGCTCCTCCTTTCACTCACAGGCACTTCTCTGAAGAAGCCTTTAGCAAACTGCCTGCTGATCTCTCATTAGGTACATCTGCTTTACACCTAGGCTGCTTCTGCTTCATTTATCAAGTCCCTACCCCTTCTGCTTCTGTTTCTGACTCTTGAGTATGTCTAGACTTAGCTGTGGAAACTCACCTCCCTTCCAAAACATATTTCAGCCATACAATGAGCCATGCTTCAGACAACCTTTAGTTCTATACTAGGACAGAAGTATTGTACTTTTCTCTGAAATAGCAGCCTCACTACATCTTGTTCACAAGTGTTAAAAACTTATCTTTTTTTTTTTAGAATGAGATTCTCTGCCCCAAAACACTATAGGTTTGGAATTTCAGCAGGTATGTTTCATTTGCTGAAGAAATATGCATGGCACTTCTTCCCCTGAAGTCTAACTACACCAAAAGCCTTAGGTTTAGATATCTGCCTTAGTATAAAGGTATATACTTTAATTTATTTGCAATATTTGACCTTCATCTAATACAATCAGTACTTGAAATTTTGTTAATCACATACAGCAGAATATAAGAAATAAGACTGCTAAAGAATTACTTTGAGGCAAACTCCCTGAGTAAGAATGATTTGCACAGTTAGAAACTTCAGGAAACCTCTCCTCTCTGCCTTGTGGTTTCCTGCCTCTCCCTAAAAGTCTCCATGCCCTGGATGGCCTATGCTCTGCTTCTGCACCTGTATCTCTATTTCTGCTATAAAACTTGAACAAAACTCTCAGGTAAGGAGGCTAATATTAAAACACAAATATGTAACATGAATAAACACACATTACTTGCAACCATTTATTGCTGTCCTTGAACACTTATCTTTGATTTGGATATGGAACAAAAGCAGGAGCCTCAAGAATCTGTCTTTGACGTGGAGGATTTTTGTTGTCTTTCCCACCATACAGTGCAGCTACACTGAACCTAGAAAGCAAGGAAAAAAGAATTAAGGTATTAGGTATACTTGTAGATGCTCACAGTTATTGCACATCTTCATTTGCATGTTTAATAAAGGGCATACAGAATAGTGCATAGTGAGACAAGCCACTTGTGGTGTCTAAGTGCCCTGGAGGAAGGAAGTTGGCTTAAGGTAGATGTGAAAAAGATCTCATCCTCACTGTTTGGATTTTCCATTAGGGGTGAAATGTGCTTGACTCTTGGGTCCTTGGGCTGGCTGGAGAAACCCTGTATCTGCCTCTCTACAGGTATACTACACTTCTATTTCTTGCCCATATATCACATCTAGTGCTGGAATTGAGCAAGATATGCAGAGGATTGCTGAGAGTACATGTGGAGCAACCAGAAAGAGGAAAGCTCTTGGCCATCCTATTCTAATTTGGAAAGAGAGAAGTGGGCAGATAGGGAGTTAATGTGCACCTAGATGCTGGAACAGAGTGTTGGGAGACAAATTAATGATAATAAACCAGGAAGTTTTGTCCCTTTCCATGTGTGCACGTATCAGTTTCAGTTGTGTCATGAGTTTATGTTGCTTTGAGCTCTGGGTACTGTGGAACACAGTCCACACAGGACATAGCCTGATGTGCATTTTGTGATCTTGTGGAAAGCTCCATGCCAAACCAAGGTGAGAGGTGAAAGATGAGGGTCTGCTTTTCCTCTTACCTAACAGGGTGACTCCAAGAGAATCCCAGGGAACTCAATAGTGTTGAAGAAGCATTAAGACCAGATCCTAAACAGTTTTCTTCTGGGAGTGCTTTCCATAAGTCTGAAAGGATTCAGGCACAGTGGAGAGATTGAAGTTTAAGGTTCACCCAGGCAAGAATTAGCCTTCCTGCTTCCTGGAGCACCTGACTTGGAAATGACAGATGTGCTGAACTGGGAGCAAAGTCCTATAATAAATAACCATGCTTCAGTCATTTCCTCCTTTGTGCAGCACAGAACTGGCACTTGGTGAGGGATCCCTTAATGGCGCTGTTGCCAGTTTCACCTTCCTTTTCCTTCTTACTTCAATGCTTATGAAAAAGAGGGAACTAAGCTACAGAAGCCAGACTGAAGATTTCTTCTGGAGAGGTAATCTCCCATCCTGTGGGGTGCAGTTTGGTTTATGGTGCTGCATTATTTTGGAAAGAAAAACAACAGAGAGTGCTGGGCGTTGTCAGAAAGTGACCGTTCAAGCAGGTGAGGGGTTGGATGCTTATGATTTACCTGGGAACAAGCATTTCAAGTGTTCAAACTCTGCATCCTAGGATTATATAGGATCTCCTCCCTACATGTCCATTCTCAGCTGCTATCATAGAGTGGATCCAGAGCTAGCTATAGCTTTGATGTGATGCACTGTGGCTCTGCTTCATGTTTGCACGTACCTCTTTGTTCTGGGTAGACGTTTCTGCTCTGTTGCAGCGTTCTGGTTTCTGACACAGGTGAAAAAGTGTCTGTCAGTTGTGTGTCACTGTGGCTGACCATGGCCCATCTTTGGCCTGTGTTTGCTGGGTACCATGCTTCTGTACCACCTTGCATTGCTCCTAGGGACAGGTCATCACACTGTTGAAGTTAATTCACAGATCCAGTCCCTGAGTCCTGAGGAAGACCATGAGGACTTTGCCATAAGAACAACTGATAATGAAAAACAGAAATTCCTTCTTGGGGGAGGGGGGGGAAGAAAAAAAAAATCAAGTAGCCAGAGAGAACAGATTCATGTTGCATTGCTAAATTTTCACAGATACTGTGCTATATAATTGAGAATTTTCTTAGTTACAGATGAGATCTGGAGGTTGCTCTTGTCTCACAGGGAAAAGGAAACTCTTAATATAGTCAGCAGGTGTTGTGTTGGGGACACAACACTTGCAGGGTCTCCATATGCCAGCTCTTGTTATTAACTATGACATTACACTTCTCTTCTTGTTATTGGGTCACCTATGTGAAAATTACCTATTAAATGTGTGTTAGTATTGGACTTCTACAGAGCAGTCTGTCATCTCTTGAAGTTTCTATCTGTTTTTCACTTTGGGATCACAATATGTTTTGCAGTTTTGATCATGAAATATTTCCAGCACATCTTATGATGACTTGAAAGCATTAAATCATTCTGGGCTTCCCTCTTCAATCCATGCCACTGTATAGTCCTTTCTAGCCACAAATAAGGTGCAAAGAACTTGTGGCTTGTCAAGCCCACATTATGAGCAGCAAAATAAGAAATTCAAAGGAATAACAGTAAAATTAGGAACTCATTATCATGAAAATGATAATGAAAAGATTGAAAGAAATCTACACCAGAGCTTTGATTAAGGGATGATGCTGTTTAGGCTGTGAGCCTTGGAACAACCAAGGAACCAAAGTCTTCAGAAGCCACTTCCTGTTCCATAGGCAGCTGGGTTTCTGGAGTGATTCCAGTGGGAATTACTCCAGGCAAGAAAGGTGAACAGTTTGAAAAGTTCAAGTGATGAGAGTCAGAGGGAACTGATCAGCTTAGGAGAGCATGAATTCACTCCATGTCACTAGGCTAGCCACTTGTAGGAACTGAACTGCTTCATCAGTGGACCAGACAAGGGTAGCTCTGTTGTGCATAGAATTATATTGCAATGTGGGATTCTTTTTGTTTGTGAGCCAGACTTGAAGTTCAGCCAATAAATGTGCCTGGCATTTGATTGAGGGAACTCTTCAGTATGAAAACGTTCACAGTGACTTCCTCAGGTTTGAGAGCATTTCCAGGGTTATATGGTAGAACTCAGAGTAGATCATCACCTCAGTGCTGTAGCTTATTATGATCTCTTTTGCTCTAATGAAATCTGTAAACATAATTATTTTAAGGCATTTTGCTGTTATTTTTACAAGGAAACCTCTCCACCCCTCTGTTTGTTCTGATCAAAGCCTGACCCCTTTTCTGGCCTAATGTTATGTTCTTCTTGGCACTGCAGGTTACAAACAGTGATCTGAAACATAATGGTGGTTTTCAGAAAGGTAAGTCCTATGTTAGCTAAATTAACTGACTAGCCTGAGGCCCAGAGAGGAGAAAATTACCTTAACACCAAGGTGCATCCCAGAAAGAAAGTAGCAATAACCCAGTAAAAACAAAGTATAAAATAGTATCAATCTAGACTAGAGATGCAGGGGTGTCTTACCTAGCTTGGCTGTGCTGGTGACCTCTGTCACAAGGTGTGCCACTGAAACTACACAGATTACCTCCAGAGTTTTATTCAGTGCTAATGAGAGCTGTTGGTCTGTAATGTTCTTCACAACCTCATGCAGTGTTTGCTTTATGGTACAGTTGTTTGGTTTTAAATATAAGCTCATAAAGTATTTTGGGAGGAATAGGAAATATTTTTTCAGTAGAAGTCTCAAAAATGTAACTGTAAATGCTACAGCATGTACCAAAAGTAGAATACGACAAGACACTTGGCTAAAAAGCTGGTTCCTCAGCAGTTGTAAGTATGAATTCCCCACTGAAGATCTGCCCTGCAGTTTTCATTCAGTAATGCTTTCTGTTTGAATCTGTATTAGAGCCTGGAGCAAGAGAAAGTATTCCTGGGGGCTTGGAACTGGGGAGTCTCTCAGGAAAGTAGTGCAGGTGACACCAAGATGCTGCTGATTCCTAGGAAAGGGCATCCATAGCTAACACTTTCCTCCAGTGACAGCAGAGCACTTCTTGCTTGCTTGCTGGGCAGAGAGGCAGGATGTTGCCATGTCTCTGCAAATGTCAAGAGAGGAACTAGGCACTAGGCTGAATAAAGAATGCTGTGCTTTTTTTCTTTTTTTTTGCCTTTTTTTTTTCTTCTTTTTCCTGAAGAGAGATCATGGATGCCCTCACATCTTACTCTCTTAGAATAAGAGATTTCAACTACAGTTGAAAGAATATATATCTAGAAACTCTTGCAGCAGAGCCCTCTACATTTCTAGGCATCTACTCTGTACATCTGTTTGCATGGTTTTCTTTTTCCTGGTAATGTCTGTGTTTTCAAGCAGCTCTTCATCTGGAATACTGTGTCCAGTTTTGGAGCCCTCAATACAGAAAGGACATGGACCTGATGGAGNATGTGAAGCTGCCAAGACATTTTACCAGCATTCAGTGTGTCCCCTTGCCAATCTCTGGGAGGAGGTGGAGCTGAGTAATTGCTGTTCTGGTATAAGGTGTTGCCTCATTTCGTCTTATGACACAGCTGGGCTTGATGACTTGTCCAAAGTCATGTTCCAGGTCAGCTGTGGAGCAAGGAGTAGAACTCAGAGGTCTGTAACTGTTACAATGCACTGCCTGCAAGCAGTAAGAATGTAAGCAGTTTAACCCTGCTAAAGAAATCAAAGCACTAGAAAATGAAGACCAAGAGATGTATGCCTGTGTCACCATACCTGATAATAGCTTTTCTTCTCCCCAGGGTGATCATGTGTGGCTGGACACTCAACCAAACAGTGAATTCAGTGTCCCTATTGGGGCAGTTGTGAAGGACTCTGATTCAGGAAGGATCTTGCTGGAGGATGATGAAGGCAAGGTGGGCTACGCTGTAACTTTCTGTAGAAGACAAACATAAAATTTGAGAGTGCAAAGTACAAAGCAGGCCCTATGGGGTCAGACCAAAGCTCCATCTAGCCAAGTGGTCTAACTTGGATAATATCTGGTAGGACATACTGAAAGAAAGAATATAAAAATAAGGGAAGTATAGGGTAGCAGCTCCCTAGTAGCTCCAGCTCTCAGCACTATGAAGATTTAGAGCTTCCTGAGGTAGAGGTTATGTTTACATAGTTAAGAAAAGGAAATGGATAGGCTACAAACCCTAAATTTGGTGGAGCTTTGGATGAAATCATGATCCCATTGAAGTCAGTTGGGGTTTCACCCTATCTCATACAATGTTGTGGTTGTGATGACCTGACAGAGGTGCTCTCTGAACAACACTGAATTTGGTGATGTCCAGAACCCACATGAATGGCTTCATCCAGTGTTTTAAATCATCTAGTCCTGGGGAACAGCAAACCAGTCAATTTCTGTAGCTCAGTCAGCTGTTTGCTAGAACATGTTGGTTTCAGCATGGATTAGACTGAAGCTTTCTCTGGTCTAACATTGCTCATCTTTGTTTGCCTCTGAGCAACAGCATGACACATTAAAGCTGATGCCTTGCCTGTTTCAGGAACACTGGATCACAGCTCGGAACATGCACACGGTGCGCCTGATGCACCCCTCCTCTGTCCAAGGGGTGGAAGACATGATCCGCCTCGGGGATCTCCATGAAGCAGGCATGGTGCACAACCTCCTCATCCGCCACCAGAAGCACGAAATCTATGTGAGTGCCAGGGTCACCAGCATAGTACTTTCAGGAAACACCTCTACTACTTCTGTTTGTTTGGTTTGGGTGGTGGTGGGAGTTGTCCTGTGCATAGACAGGAGTTGGACTCAGTGATCCTCACAGGTGCCTTCCAACTCAGGATTTCTATGATTCTATGATTCTGTACTGCACAATTAGCAGAGTGACCTGAGCAGCCTTTAAGACTTTCACAGATGGGGCCCTCTGCTTCCTTGACTTATTGAGGGTGACAAGGAGATATAATATAGTTTTTATCTTCATCCATTCAAGCACTTTGACTGCTAATAGCAGTCTCTGAATTCATGGAAATATGCAAAGGTAGTGACCCTGCTTACTTTCTCTTGAAGTGATTATTTCCACCAGTGACCAAGTTAGCTAAATCCAGACCCTGTTACAGCTTAGTGATGCTATTACCTGCAGCTGTGACACAGGATCAGTCTAACTAGTACATAGTGACATAATTTGTATTGCCCTCTAGTCCAAGTCAATGTTTACTTCATTTTGTTGTAGTAAAATAGATAAAGAATAAATCTGGATATTTAGGGCACTTGGTTTCATTTCTTGTCCATTACAGGATTTATCTGTGACAAACCAATTTGGCATTTTTAGGGGTTTTTTTTGTTCCTTATTTCCAGTTTGTAATATGATAATAATATTCACGTTTTTCCATGCTTTGCCTTCCATGTTATCATAGAATGGTTTGGGTTGGAAGGGACCTCTAGAGGTCATCTAGTCCAACCCCCCTGCACTGGGCAGGGACATCCCCAACTAGATCAGGTTGTCCAGAGCCCTGGCAAGCCTCGCCTTGAATACCTCCAGGGATGGGAACTCAACCACCTCCCTGGGCAACCTGTTCCAGTGTTCCACCACCCTTGTGGTGAGGAACTTCTTTCTAATGTCCAGTTTAAATCTACTCCTCTCCAATTTAAAACCATTGCCCCTTGTGCTTTCATTACAGGCCTTTGCAAACAGTCCCTCTCCAGCCTTCTTGTAAGTTCCCTTTAGGTACTGGAAAGTCACTAGTAGGTCCCCCTGAAGTCATTGCCTTGCATTTCCACAGCCTTCAACAGCCTCCTTCATTTCAGTGGTGCTGCTGTTACTAAATGACTGTATGAGTAACACAAGCATAACTTTGTCCATTAGTAAAGTTAGCTACATCTGCCCTGAAACACAAAAGCAGCTTAAAAAAACACTACAAAACAGCTTGTGATAGCACACCAAAATGCCAGGTCAAGCTGGACTTCCTTGTGCTTTCACTTGAGACAGTGAGCCGAGCTGTGATCTGGCAAAGAAATCTCCTTTTGCAAAAATTTCCATATCCTAAGATACTTAATAGCAGCTGATAGTGAGGAATCAGCCTCTCAGCCTTACCTATGCTGCCATGGATCTCCCAGGCTTCCCTCCTGCCTTTGTTTAGATTTACAATGCAGGTGGCTTTAGTTGTATTCTTGCTTGCAGGTTTGCTAGAGGTAACACTTGTAACTTTTCCAGACTTACACTGGATCAATCTTGGTGGCAGTGAATCCATACCAGCTGCTGCCCCTCTACACAGTTGATCAGATCAGGCTGTACTGCAACAGGAGGATTGGAGAGCTACCCCCTCATGTCTTCGCCATTGCAGACAACTGTTACTTCAATATGAAGAGGAATAAGAGAGACCAGTGCTGTGTGATCAGGTGACTGGACAGAAGGATGAATAGCAGCAACCAAGTCTGGCATGTTTCTGGGGTACCTTTGTGGACACACAAACCTTCCAGGTGGAAGGGCAAAAATAAGACTAGAGACAACAGGGAAGACATATTTTCTCCGCTGCTACTTCATTTTCAGTTAGGGTTGCAAAGGGTAGAACATAAGAACATAACTAAAGTCCATTGTTTTCCCTCAGAATCTTTGTATGTGGTGATACAAACATAAAATATGAGTTTATGTGATGTAAAGCTATTTTTTACCTTGGGGACGATACTTATGTTACATGCATTTTCTGAGAATAGAGGTTTCCTGGAGAAAACAACCTCTGCTATTCTGATGATGGAGGGACGGTTTCTTCATCCTATAAACACATAATATGTATCTATTTTCTGTTAACTATCAGTGTGAAGAATCAGGTAGTCTCATTGCAGTAATATCTGATAATAGCTGAGGTGATGTGCTAAGACTAGCTTTAAAATTCTGGTAATGCATTAAAGAAGAAAAGCAAGTGGCCATTTCATTTGCATGGGTACAGAATGTCTTCCATGGATTTGCTTGGTTTGAATCAGTGGGAGAATTTAGCCCTCAGTCCAAATCTAAAAAAGAACTTAAATTTTAGCAGATAAGATGGTGAGAAACAAAAATTCTCCAGCCCTCCATGAAAGACAGTCTGAACTGCCATTCAAAAGACAAATATCTGTGAATATTTTTTTCAAACTTGGTCTGCTGTTTTGCCACCCTAGTGAAAAAACAAGAAAGGAAAGGAAATCTATAATGATCCTGTTTCTTACTGCAGTGGAGAATCTGGAGCTGGGAAGACTGAAAGCACAAAGCTAATACTGCAGTTTTTGGCAGCTGTCAGTGGACAGCATTCCTGGATAGAGCAGCAAATTTTAGAGGCCAACCCCATTCTGGAAGGTGGGTAATTTAGCAAATATGCCTGATCTACCATTTTTATCTCAGGATTTTTGTACCAGGATAAAAAAATTCAGAAGCAGATCTTTGGACCATAACAGCTAACCCCCCTGAAACACTGCTGATGCAAGGTAGTTCTCTATACTTTTCTGCCATGTCCCCATGAAGTCCACAGCAGCACCCACACTGTAGGAGGTGCCACTATAATATGTAACCTGGAGCTGCTGGGAGCACAAGAGCCCTTGGGAATGCAGAGCCCAAGGGAAAGACCTCTGATTTAGCACTTGCCCTAGACAGTGGCAAAGTGACTGGCCAAGCATGGATGAATCTATAGGGGAGCTTCCTGCAGCATTCATCTTTCTCAGTAGAGGGATCAGATCTGTTCCTAGAAGTCCTTCTGGAGGTCTTCAGACTTGCACAGCTCTCTTGGCTGGCCAGCTATAGGCCACGTTTAGATCACTTCAATATGTCTTTTAGGACCCAGTTATCTGGATGCACAGTATGCCTGCCCCTCTCTCTAGGAGGCAGTCTGAGACCAGACATTCTTCAGTGCTTCTCAGCACTGTCATTTGGAATGCAACATGTAAAAGACTATCCCCAAAAAAGAGGGGCATAAAATATAGACTTGATGTTCATTAACTGCAATAATCCAGATCCTATCTCCATCCCTTCTCCATCAGCTTTTGGAAATGCCAAGACAATTCGGAATGACAACTCAAGCCGCTTTGGGAAATACATTGACATTCACTTCAACCAAAATGGTGTGATAGAAGGAGCTCGGATAGAACAGTTTCTTCTGGAGAAGTCCCGGGTTTGCCGGCAGGTGAGGGCTCTGGCAGATGTACTTTCTGCCTGCTTCTGTGTAACAAGCTTATGCTTGTAACATAGGCTGTCCATTGGCCTATTTCTTTCTTTTAGGCTCCAGAGGAGAGGAACTATCACATCTTCTACTGCATGCTAATGGGAATGAATACAGAGCAGAAAAAGATGCTGAATCTGGGCACTGCTTCAGAGTACACTTATCTCACTATGGTAATGGCCTCTGCTTTCTTCTCTGTTATCCTTCTGCCATTTGCTTCTCCCAGGGAGCTGCACATGGGTAGTTACCAAATACAAGGAGTCCTTTCCTTAGACTACCAGAAGCAGTAACACCAAAAGTGCTGCGAGCCTCAGTTTCAGAGACTTACAGTAATGTCACCAGTGGGAGGCAGCTTGTGGTAGTTCAAAGCCTTCTATCAAAGTCAGACTTAAGAAACATAAAGGACATCTTAAAGCAGGTGGGAAATACCCCTCAGTTGCACAGGCACTCACATTTCAGATGAATGCAAGGGATTTCATGCCAGGGAGAATATTAATCAGGTATGTATACCTTAGGGGGAAATGAATAAGCAGAAACTGCCAAGAATCCTAGTCCTTATATCTGATAAACCTTACATATGTAATTCAGATGCATAATGCATCCCATCTAACCTCCAACAGTTGGTGTTAATGTCTCTGTCTGGGTTTATGTTGGCATAGTGGCAGGAGTGGGATGTCCATAGATGAGATTTTTGAAAATAACTGATAGGTTACTTTAGGGCTTGAAAGCCATCAGGAAAATCCTGCTTTTTAACCTGTGCAGATATCACACAGTAAATATGTCAGCTCGTTTGATTTGGGCTGTTCTACAGCCATGGAAAAAATGGGACTATGATCTGCCTCCACTGAAGTTCATGGGAGCTGTGCAACTATTTTCAGAGGAAGTTAAATCAAGCCTATAAAGCTATTTCTAGAGTATCAAAAGCAAGACTACTAAAGTTGCTGAAGATTTTTTCAAATGTAATGTTTTCAAAATAGCAGTGAGAGTGCTGCAAGAGCTGATGAGTGTAATTCACACATAGGCTGTTCCATAAAAGGTGGGTCAGCAATAGGGCAGTGTAATATAGAGTCAGGTATATTAGATTAAAGGAAATGACATCCATGGTTTTGTTGAGGTCAGCTGTTGGCACAAGCTGGCATGTTTACGTGCTGTAAACTGAAATGTCTAGGAATACTTCACTTTTGTAATCATCACACTATATTGTCAGTAATAAGAAGGATAAAAAAGGCATTTTCCCATCTATATTAGGGCTGAAAATAGTTTCTTTGGGAAGCAGCATCCTATGACCCACTGTGAAGGCTTTGTGGAAGGTTCTTCTGATGCTGCCCTGTATGCTTCCATCTGCCTTCCATTAGAACTAGAATATTCTTATTTTGAGATTTGTCTTCTAGTACTGATCCAATCCTACTTGTTTTGATTTGGGATTAGAGCTCTTGACTATCCATTGGCAAGGCAGAGTGAGGAAACCAAAGGAACAGGTATGGCCTTCTAAGTGTAGGTCACTTCATCAAAGTTTCCTGACCTTCTACGCTCCAGAGCAGCCTTCCCCTCAGCTTTTCCTTTTGGCTTCCCCAGTATTTGGCCTAGCCCTAGTGAAATGCATTATTTAGCCCTCTCCTAATGGGTTATTCCTGAGAGTAAAGATAAGGGAAGAAACAGCCATGAAAAGAGCATACAGAATGTCTAAATAGGTTTTTACCTCATGTATTGTGGTGAGTGGCTCACAAGGCATCCACATTGTGTACAAGGATTTGTCAGCCTGCAGGTCCTTTCTTCTTTCTATGGGTACCAGGAGGATTTTCCTTACTTGTGGGTGTGGTGCCTTGTAGGGCAACTGCATCTCCTGCGATGGCCGGAATGACGCGAAGGATTACGCCCATATCCGCTCGGCCATGAAGATCCTCATGTTCTCAGATTCTGAGCACTGGGACATCAGCAAGCTTCTGGCTGCAATCCTGCACCTAGGGAATGTAGAGTTTGAAGGTAAACTCAGCATTATCTGTGCTTGCCCTTTCCTCAGACTCGATGGCAGAGGCCTAAAGGTGCTGCCTGCTTCCCTCTGTATGCATTAGGATAAAGAAGTGAACAGGGTTGGAAGAGCAGGCAGATAAGTGCCATAAAATTCTAATTTGTGACTCCACTACCTAGTATTCTGAAAAACATTTTATCATTATTTTGTCACACCATCAGGTTTCCATGGTTATAAATAGCCCCTTATCACACCAACTGAAACAACAGTAATATAAAGCCCTGTTACATATGCTGATTGTTGTGCTATGCAAACAAGAGGAGACAGGAGTAGCCGAGTGATGTTTACTGTGGAGATGATAGCTAGCAGTCATTCTCCTGGCTAGGTCTGGTGAACACATCCATGTTAAGGGCAGTTCTGGTATGGCACAAGCACAATGTGTGATACCCACCAGTGGGATGGCAGAAGCTCTCACATCTTAGAGATGGACTCCTTCTCACTTTGTGATAGAGAGGGCCCAACACAGTGATGCAGGTGGGATTCTCTGGAGTAATGCTGGCTGCTAAAATGAGAGATTTCTCTCATTCCCCTTCATTGTCTGAATTTCCCACAAGCCAGATATAGAGAAAACAGTATTTTCAGAAACACAGTTTCTGACATGGATTCCCCAGATTGCTGTTATCTACTACTTAAAATTAATAACCTTCTCAGCTTTGCTACTATTTTTAGCCTGATCTGGAGTTGTGAGGACCCTGTACATCCCAGGATCCCCAGGTGAAATTAGAACACTCCTTAGCAAAATCATGAAACCTGGAAGTTTCAAACCAGAACTTACTGCCTTGCCACATTCCCAGAGATACAGCATTACAGAAATACAGCTGCAATAACACCACACTCCTCCACTGCGTCAGAAATTACTCACCCTGAGACTGACTGTTTCCTCATTGTAGCGGCTGTGTACGACAACTTGGACTGCTCTGATGTGATGGACTCACCACACTTTTCAATTGCAACCAAACTGCTTGAGGTAATCGATTCTCATCTTCTCCTTCCAGTTCTCTCCTTCACCCTCACTCCCTGAGAACACTGACAAAGCATATGTCTGTGGAGTGCTATGCATGAATGCACATTATACAATGAGCATGTTCTCCCTGCTGACACTCAAATGATGCTGTGCAGATAGCTCTCTCAGCTAGCAGATCTTTAACTGGGACAGCAGGCTGCCAGTGAATACTGCTGGGCAGGCAGTTTGTCATGACCCTCCTCCTGAAGCAGACTTTGCCGGATCTCCTTTATCCACCTGGAATGACCAGGTTGCCATGTTCTTCCAGGTGGACTCCAGTGAACTCCAGAACAGCCTCACAAATCTCTCCATCATTGTCCGGGGTGAAAGTGTGTCCAGGCCTCTGAACATAGTTCAAGCTGCAGATGGAAGGGATGCCTTTGTGAAGGTACTGGTGCTTACACCTTCTGTCTTTAAAGATTAGGGATGATTTCAGAGCTGTCTGTCTTACTGGTTGAGGAGCCTCATGTGGCAAAAGTTTACCCAGAGGGCTCCAGTCCCTTGTAGTTTTCAGGCACAGTTTGACAATATTGTGGCAGCACAATAGCAAGCTGTAAGTTATGGCCAAAGACTGTAATGATGAGCTCTAATTACTCTTTAATGTTTCCTCAGGGTATATATGGAAGGATTTTCCTGTGGATAGTGAACAAGATCAACTCAGCCATTTTCAACCCAACTTCCCAGAAGCCTAAAGGCAGACGTCAGTCCATTGGGCTGCTGGACATTTTTGGGTTTGAAAACTTCAGCAACAACAGGTAGGAGGCTCTAGATTCATTTCCACTGGGAAATTGTCTCAGTTGTATGGTGCTGTATCATCAGTACTCCATGAACCATCAGCATATATTCTGCAGTCTTTTCAAATCCATTTCAACTGATGCATCTTGCTTGCTTTCAACAAGATAATATTCCTCACTGACTTTTGGAACATGATCTAGGATCTGTTACGCCTATCTTCTATCTTTTGTGTTTTCTGCTGTTATTTCATGCTACTTCCAAATGATGGGACCTCACTGTGGTAAGCACTCCACAGCCACACCAAGTAATGAAACTCAGGAAAAGCATTAAGGCATCACTAATAAAAGAAGTGGTAGTGCCAGTGCAAGTAAGAACATATCACGCACTCACACAGTCAATCTGTTTTCACACTTATATGTTCCTCTATCTCTAGAGTTTCTTGAAACACATAACAAGATCTTTCCTTGTTTACTCAGCAACACTTGATTGTCAGTTGGCTCATTTCTGCTTATCTTTATCATAGCAGAAGATGCATCCCTCATACTGCTAAGATTAGCAACATGCAGTGGTGGTGATCATTAACACTGTGAAATATAGCAATAGTATATCTGGATATGCACTTAATACAGAGAATAAACAAATACTGTAGTGCAGGGCAGCACTGGCCAAGGATGACTATGGGTTCCCATCTTGTCCTCTCCCAGCTTTGAGCAGCTCTGTATTAACATTGCCAATGAGCACCTTCAGCAGTTCTTCGTACACCATGTCTTCAAGCTGGAGCAAGAGGAATACCTTGCAGAGCACATTGCCTGGAATAACATTGACTTCACCGATAACCGCCAGACTCTGGAAGTCATCGCACTCAAGCCTATGAATATCATCTCCCTCATTGATGAAGAAAGCAAGTTCCCAAAGGTAAACTTCTGATTTCACTTGTAATGCCTTGCTTTGTACACAGCTCACAGGTAACACTTGGCTTTACACACAGGAAAGTGCTGAAGTGGCTTTTGGATACATGATGAGAAGCAATGCCTTCTCTCCATAGATCTTTCTATTAAATTAGCTCACTATACTGGTGCTTTAAAGCTCTTACAAATCTTACAGCTGCTCCAGACAGAAAGGAAGAAGTCTGCATCATTTAAGAAGGGCTTCTAGAAAATATTTGAATTCACATGTTATTTGAGTATTGTTCTGTTGTTGGTCTGGGCTGCAGCTTGGTCTTTCTTCTCCTAGAAGAGAGAAAGGCCATAAAGTACTAGGCCTTACAGTCTGGTGGTGTGTTCCGTTGTGATGCTTGAGAGAAGGGACTGTGTAAAAAGGGAAGACACTTCAGGCACTACCTTCCTACAGAACTACTACACAAATAAGGGGCAGAATTTGAGCTTTTGTTATCTCTGAGCATCATCTCTATTTGTTTGCCGTGCACAGCCCAGTACTGGGGGGAAAAAATCTGCTTAACTGTCCTTGTTTGCCTGTATTTGTTTCTAGGGCACAGATGCCACCATGCTTGTCAAAATCAATTCCCTCCATGGCAAAAGTAAAGTCTATATCCCACCTAAGAGTGTCCATGACACCAAGTTTGGCATAAACCACTTTGCTGGGGTTGTCTTTTATGAATCAAAAGGTAAGCCTATCTCTGCTGGATATAGAGAGTGAAGAGAAGAGCATGACCTGCCCTGGATGTGTGGCACTCTACGGTAGTGTTGATCTGAAATCAGATCAGGAGGATTACTCTAATCTGGAAGTTACTGTAAATGAAGTGGATTTGGGCTAGAGAGTGTGGCACTAAGAGCCAGCAGGCTGCAGAGGTGACAAGCTGACTTTTCTTTCCATCCTATAGATTTCCTGGAGAAAAATCGGGACACACTGAGTGCTAACGTAATGCAAGTGGTTCATTCCTCCAAAAACAAATTCCTGAGAGAGATTTTCCAGGTGGAAACCACCCCACCTACTCTGGGACGTGGGACCATCCGTCACCTTGGAGCTGACCATGCCTTCAAGGTTGGCTTACTGGCACTGGGCTGCAGAAACAGTTCATTTCTCCTCCCTACCATAAGGCTCTGGCTGTTCTTGACTACCTCTTTCTTTTGCTCTGTCTCTGCAAATCCCTATCCCTTTCATTCAACTGATTTCTGCAAAGGAGTCTAAAGGAAAAGTTAGGGTCTGGTGTTCATGCTGTAAACAAGAGTACTGCCAGCCCTGTTTCCCAGGAATGCATCCCTGGATATCTATGTAGCCATGCCTTAAAACTGTCACAGAAGCCTGAGTCATGCTGCCTCCCTACATGCTGTCATCTACTGGATGGGTTTGCTCTGCATCTGCCTGAGCATCCACACTACATCCACATGGCCAGCATGGGTGTAAATAAGGAGGAGGGAACTGTAGTTGGAACAGAACAAGGCACCAACCAGAGAACCCTCTGCAAAGCTAGTACCTGTGCAGAAGCCAGCCTCAAAACTGCTGCCATACTGCACCTGCAGCCAGTGCTGGGACCATAACACCAATGGGTCTGACTGGGTCTTGGCCTTTTTGTTCTTGCAGAGGGCTGACAGACTAGCTTTTCTGTCACAGAAAGATACTCTGTCTCCTACTCCCAGTGACACCTGTAGACACAGTCTCACTGCCCTGCATATTGCTGCAACTTTAGCTCTCTCTCCCGGCCCAGAGGCTTTGTGACAAAATTCCTGATGGCTAATCATCAGAGGATCATCTGTGTCTAGTGGTGTAGGGAGCCTTGTTCTGTGCCCAGTGACAATGAGGTTGTAAAGTGCAGAGAACTGGAAACAGTGTGGGGCAGAGTTCACATTCTCTGCCCTTTTGTCACTTTCACATACCTTGATTTCAAAGCATTTACCTATACAGTGTTATCATTTTGTGAAGGTACTTTTGCTTTTAATGTTTTTATATTTGAGATTTCCTATTAGGGTACAGAACAAACAGTCAGGTTGCTGTCTTACCTGTTATCTGCCTGTTCTCCTGGCATTGTTTTCTGATCCTGTCCTTTCTTCCTCTGTCTTTGTCCCAGTGTGGCTTTCTGCTATCCAGAACATCTAGCCATGGACAGGTAAACACCCTGGGGGAGAAGAATGTCAGAAGTGGTACAAGCAACAACAGAGAACTGGCTTAGCATCTCTTAAATGCTACGAATACCTTCAGATTAAATATCAGGTCTATCTACATTGCTCTGATGCTCTAATTTTTTTCTGTCTCTATAAATAAGGCTATGTTATTAAAAAAAACCCTTTCCTTACATTTAAAAGGTACAGCAGTATGTCAAGAAAGGAGATATGAAATGTGAGCTACTGCTCATTTAAAAACTCACACAATAGTCCTATTCATTTCAAATAGACTGACATTGTTGAGAAGCCTAAGCAGCAGGCTACAGAGAAAAAAAAAAGTGAGTTAAGTGCCAGAAAAGCTGTCCTGAGGTCTCAGAGTTGCTCTCCTGACAAACCAGGGGACAAAAGTCACTGCTACGCTATGTCAACAACAAATTCAGCTTTAACAAGGTTATATGTGTGAGATCAAGGTTGTATGTGTTTCAGACTTGTGTGGCCACTCCACTGATTTACTGGTAAAGCAGAAAGGCCTCTAAGATCTGGGAGTCTAAATTGATTTTAATTCATATAAAGCTTAAATGTGTATATGCTATTATCATATCAACTTCAAAAGAGGTGCTTGTTATCCCTAAGATGCATCAGAGCTGCTGTTAAGACATCCCCAGCAACTGTTTTCCAAATTCATGAGTGTTCAGTCACTGGAGGGCAGCATTGCCCTGTAGGTAAAGTAGAAGGTGGCAACTAAAGTGTTAAAAAGGGCATTTTTAAATGTAAAAACCAGGAGAATGAAGTACCTTAAAGACCATGGAAGGGAGGAGAGCCACTGGACTTTATTTACTTGAAAAGAAACCAAACTAAGAACCTCACAATCCACCAAACCCCCAAACCAACCAAACTAGCTGTATTGTGCTGCAATGATTAACTCAGTGCCTGTCTGTAAAAGGCCAGCAGAGTCTTTGTGACTTGGAATCTGTGCTGTTGTCACCATAATTTAATGTGTCCTTAAAATATACTAGGAGGTAGAAGCTTAGGCCTGCTGCAATGATATGTGTGAAAAAGACAGGTGGAACTGTGCTGTCAGATAAGCTGGGGAAGTCAGGAGCTCACTGCAGCTAAGTGCAATCCCTCTGGGGTTACACCACTGCAGCTGGGAGCAAAATTCCACCCAGGAGGGTTGAGACATAAAACACTTTATATGCAGCCATAAATGGAGTAGCTCTTACCTTATCCTCCAGTCAAAGTTTGTTGTTTCACTACTTACTGTAGCATTAGTGTAGTATTAGTACTAGCTCATTAGAGCAAGGCAATCTGTCAACCTAATCACTAAGGAATGAGCTTTTCTGGACCTTTAGCTTTCTTAGTTAACTATGAGCTGGCAGAAAAATGTCTGGCCTGAGGTTATTATTGCTTTGGGAGTGGCTGTTTCCCACAAAGCTTTCAGGCACACACCCATGAATAATACCTTGGCACCAAGGCCCTACACTAAATGCAGCCTCGGTTGGAAGAGACTAGCCTATGTGGGCTCATGTGAGTGGAATTGCTTCCATCACAGGCACCCTCCCTGCTACAACCTAGTGCCCAGCAGGTGAAAGAGCTCAGGGAGAATAAACCCAAACTAGTAAGATGCAGATGGCTGATTTAGCTCCCATGTAGGTAAGCAAGTTTTTTACTGGCAGTGGTGCAATATCATTACATTCTACAAAAATACAGAGATTTCCTAATTGATCCTCTGACAGTGAATGATGTAGCAGTCAGCATGTGCTTACTCTTCCCAGGGTGTGGATACCACCAAAAGGCTCTCTACTCTGGGAGGACAGTTCAAGCAATCTCTGGAAAAACTAATGAAAATCCTTGAGCACTGCCAGCCATACTTCATCCGCTGCATCAAGCCAAATGACTACAAGAAGCCACTGGTAATGCTTTAGCAATAGGTCTTGTCTTCAGTAAACTTTTTCAGGAGAAAAACCTATCAGTTGCTGTATAGCATTTTATATCTGTACTTCAGCAAGAAGAGCTAGAGCACAGGCCGTTACTGCAATAAAAAGAGTGGTAAGATGCAGCATTGTTAATTCATAAAAATATCTCTAAAAAACAACATGGAGTAATAGGTGGCAAAAAAAGCACACAGGTGTACTCCTGAAAGGAGTTGTAAAAGCTTTTCCTGTAAAGATAAAGACAAAACTAGAGAGTTTGTAGCCCCTCAGCAAGGGGACAAATGAAAAACATTAGGATCCAACAATTATCATAATATGAAGTAGTCTAAGAGAGAATAGGAGAGCTGCTGGTGTTTGAGAGAGGGGTGATATGGCTTAATCTGACACTACAAGAGGAATGAGTTTGTCATTAAGATGCTTGGCTGGAACTTGGGAGATTATGGCCCAGTTCTACACTAAAACCTTGCACAGTATCGGTCAAGTGAGTTAATTAATAATATTTAAAGTACTGCATGTGGCCTATTGAGCCTGTTTTTAATCTGCATTACAAGAAACTAGCAGCACAGATGCTGTGCTTTGCTATGCCCAAAGGACCTAAGTTGCTACTGCAGTTATTCACACCTGCAAAATTAAATGAACAATGTATTGAAAACGGTTGCTAAAGCCAGGCTGAAGTTAATGGACTGTTTCCACTGCTGAGAAACAGAAATCTGAAGATCCTTTGGGGTGACTTGTTTATGCCTGTAACAAATTAATTTAGTGCACTAGAGAAATGAGAAGTACAATTTAAAACAGCACAGTAGGCCATTTTGCAGGTACTCTGAGGCTGGAGGTTAATAGAGATGTTCTGAGGAATGCTGAATGTGTAGCTTCTTTGAGTGCTAAGTCTCCTCCTTGTTTGCTTTCCCTTTCAGTTGTTCGACCGGGAGCTGTGCATCAAACAGCTGCGATACTCAGGGATGATGGAGACCATCCAGATCAGGAAAGCTGGCTACCCAATTCGCTACAGCTTTGAGGAGTTCTGTGACAGATACAGAGTTCTCCTGCCATGGTCTCTTCGACAACAGGTGTGTAAGCAAAAAACTTGGTTTAAGGCTTACCTAATTTTTCCTTAAGAGGCTTTAGTGATTCCCACAGTAGAAAGTTCTCGGCTTATTGCTGGCACAGTTGAGAGAGCTGTCCTCACAGGAACTGTCGTCACAGTAGCTAAATACATACACACTTAGACCTAAGCTGAAATGGTAGAGGTGCTTTTAGGTCCAGCCATCTTTGACCTGCTCCACATAGACATCCCAGGCAGGATGGCATCTCCATTGCCCCCAGGTGTTTCTGTTCTGTAATCACGCACATCTAAGGTCTTTACCATCCTCCTTGCACTTCCCACTCTGTCATGTTTGGTCATGGAGTCATGTTCTTCCTTTTCTTGATCAGCCACTTTCACTCATTATACTATCAGCCTAGAGGTCTGTAAGACCTCTTCTAGTTTGGTTCTTTGCCCTTTGAAATGCAGAGCAATAGATCATTACATAGTACACCTGCTGTGTTTCACAACCAAGCCCTAATATGATGATGCTTTTGCACATCAGCTGAAGAATGATGCTCGACAGAGCTGTATCAGCATCTCTGAAGCAGTGCTGGGCAAGGATGAAAGCTGGCAAGCTGGAAAGACCAAGATTTTCCTTAAAGTAAGTAAAAAGGACAATTGATTGTCTCTTCTCCTGAAAAAAATTAGTGCTTCACAGTATAGCTTGATCTGCTTGTGCAAAAGAGATGATCCAGAAGGACTGCATTCTTTTATAAACTCTCTCTTGAATCTAAGACTGGATCTTTGTTCTTGAAGGACAAGTAATTTAACAGTCACAGCTTGGTGCAGAAGAGGCTGATTCTGTTCCTGTGCTCCATTGTTGTAGTTGAAACAGCACAGTGCAATGTATATGCAATGTATCTCTGCTCAAGCCTTGAGCATAAAAAAGAACTGGATACCAGAACACTGTAACAGGGGATGACCTCCTTGCCCATGGCATACCTCCAGGTAAAATAGTCTTACTGCAGGCAGATTCTCTACTTGTTTCTGGCTACAGTCAGGCATGGTGTTATCAGGTGGTGTGCACTCTCCCTACTGCAGTTCCATAAATGTATTTTAATCATAGCTTGCACTACATCATGCTGATTTGGGGCCTTTTTCAGACCCCAGGTTGTGGAGGTGTCTGCTCAGCTGGTATATCCACTCTTTCTTTTAACAGGATTATCATGATACAGTATTGGAACTGCAACGCCAAAGTATACTCACAGATAAGGTTCTTCTTATCCAGAAGGTGATGAGAGGATTGAAGGACAGGTCAGTGATCTTGCAGAAGGGAATTTGCTTTGATTTGAAGCAGTCATCTTTGTGGTGCAGTTTAACACACTCTGTGAAGCATTTCTGAATATGAAATGTATCAATCCATACCTTCCACTAGCCCTAAAATTCCATGCTCATCATATAACAGTGCACAGTGCATCTGTGCACATTTTGCATAAAGATTTGCTCTGGCTCAGTTTCTTTATGTGTATGATGCTTTGTAAAATGCAGGGCTGTGGCACACGCAGCTTGTATGATGAAGAAGGGCTGGAAGGAGGGTTTGCACTTAATATTTCTAGTAAACAGTAGGCCTCTGGAAAGAAGGAAATCCCTATGGAATCTGTGTCCTTCTCAGAGCTACAAGAACTCTTTTATTTAGGATGCTTCTTTGATAAAAGACATAGAAAAGAATCAGGGAAACTAACTGGTTCTTTTCTTTGCTGAAGAACACAGCTCTTGCCTTTTGCCTGGTTTAGTCTGAAATATCTTCAGAAGTTAAATTTAGTTACTGTCAAGTAAAAGTTTGTCCTCATTAAACGCTTTACATCATCATTTGTACTTATTAATCTGGTATTCCCCAACCATGACATAGGACTGAATCCTGGTTTGGTTTAGAAGTATTCCTGACAGTAGAGAAGCAAGAACTGAAAAACACAACACAAATGCCCCAGAACTTCCCTCTTTTTTTTTTTTCCAAAGTCTGCCTGTATCTAACAGATTATCACCTCTCCCTAAAAGCCTCATCTCACTTTTATTTTTAAACCATCAGAGCTATATGCCACTTCTGACAGCCACAATGTGACAGATTTTACCATGGGAAGTTCATCTTTCTCAGATGGGATATTAGTTCTGACAGTTAGGACACTGGGGAGCAAGTGGTCACCAGATGGGGGAATTAACTTACCCAGGCTTGATGTGAGGGTTTTTTTGGTTCTTATGTGTAGCTTTCCTGCCACAGCAATGAATTTAGTCTATAGTTGCTATAAGTATTTCTGCAGCATCAAGGGCAAAGTCAGCTCAAGTGTATCAAGGTGGATTAATAAAAATACTTCTATCTCATCTTTTCTACTAGCAAATGGATAGCAAAGCAAATAGGAAAACATTTTGTGAGCTCCACCAATTCATGGTTGCTGCTTCACTTGCAGAATGAGCTGAACCCAGGTGAAATCTCCTAAGGCCTTTATTTACAGAAAACATCAGGTAAAACAGCCCATTCTGGCCTTTCCATCGGCATGGAAAACATGCAAGCTGACAAAACATTTGAGTGAGGATAATTGTGAAGCATATGGTACAAAAGTATCTAACCAGGCTAATCTTTTTTCTGCAATGTAATACTTTTCTTGGGCTACTCATAAGCAGGAAAACCAGTTCTCACTGAGCTTCAAACTTGACCTGGCAAGGTGTCTACTAATAACTGAGTCAGCTATCCTGGCTCTAGTGCTCCTAGACAGCAGACGAAGTTGAGATCAGACTAGAGACATCCCATAAAAGAACAAAATCACCACCTTATTCTTTGCTATTATCATAAGAAGCAGCAGAAATAACCTACTGTTTATCACCTTATCTGTCTGTCTGCATAGGAAGCAGTTTCTGAAACAGAGGAAGTCTGCTGTAGCCATTCAGTCAGCCTGGCGAGGCTACTGCTGCCGGAAGGATTTCAGAATGGTAAGAAGCAGGTGTATATGCAAAAAATGTATATATATATGTATATATTTGTGTGTGTGCATGTGTGTTTATATACTATGCACTGCCAGACTGAGTGGAGTATTAGAAATGAAGATATTCACAACTAAAGGGAGGAGAGGCAAGATGGCAGACTATAAAGAAGGGTATAAAGGCCAAAGAGGGTACCAGGACCTCTCAGGGCCTTCTGAATCTGTGACAATTCTGCTTTCTGGTGAAACAGTAACCCAACTAACCTCTGGCAGGCTTGGTGCTGGTGACCTGACATATGAGTGATCGTCACACTTCTTCTAGTCAGGAGTCCAAGGCTAACATTTGTGTTTTACCACCATGGTACAAGGAAAGTGTCTTCCACAGCTGTAACAGGAAAACTGGGAATCTGTAAAAAATTTACCAGAAAAATCATTATATCAATCTCACATTATTCAAAATACTAGATTAACTATATAGATGGTGGGTTTTCTGGGTGAAGAAAGCTACGCCATATTGGGGGCACTCACATACTGTGCATTCATGTGGCAGGGATTATTATTAATGTATCCCATACATCCTATTCATGAGAGGCAGGAACAGAAACTGTCAGATTTAGTCAGAAACATTTTCTGTTCTGGATCAGTGATGTAATTTCTGTCCGAGGAGCCAGGATATTCTCCTGCACTCTGCCCCATCCTCCTCTGCTGCTTCTCTTGGAACTTTTCACACCAATTTCTCCACTCGGCTTCATTTCTGCTATCTTCCTTCCCTTGTCACAATCTTTTCCATTTTCTGGACCACTCCCTAGAATAGGTCTCTGAAATAACTCTCTGTTATCTAGTTTTGCAAGCCTGTTACTGGCAGAAAATAAAGCATAAAGGGCAGTATTGCATGAGCCTCTTCCAGTGTCTTTATCCAGTTATTGAATTTTGTTATTAGGCACAGTCTGAAAATCCCTTGTGGTCTCCTGTGGCCCCTGNCCCAACTTACCCCCAGTCTCAGGGTTGGTTCTTTTCCTCCACCTCCTTACAGGTTATGCTGGGTTTTGGGCGCCTGCAGGCCCTCTACCGGAGCCAGCAGCTTGCTAAACAGTATGAAGCAACTCGGACTTGTATCATCAGGCTTCAAGCCATGTGCCGTGGTTACCTCATGCGCCAAAAGGTAGCAGAGCAGAAGAAAGCTGTGTGTGTCATACAGGCGTACGCAAGGGGCATGTTTGCTCGCCGAATCTACCAGAGGATGAAGAGGGAGGTAGGCTCATGGATCCACTGTGAACATGTTGTTTCTATCAAGTTCCAAGAAAGGTTTAATCACCAGCAAATGTTGCCATAGCATAGCACTTGATGTGGATATTTATTCTGAGATGTTTTATTTTGAGCTCTTGTCAAGGATGAGAGCATAATTTTAAGCAGATTGGTCTTGTTTACATTTGGGTTTTGTGCTCATTCTCGTGGATCAAAACTTCACTGATGGAGCTGAAATGTTTTTGACAGAAGGGAGGGGAAAGCTATTCATGCGTATCAGTCACTCCTGTAAGGGAAGAATAATTTCTACCAGCAAGGACTGATAATGTCACTTAGAGATCCCCTCAAAAGGGAATCCTAACACAATGTGTCTTGGTATGCACTGCCTGTGAAAATACTGTACTTGGTGGTCCATAGCACATGGAAGGTCTTTCTGTGATTTCCCTTCTGTATTAATGCTGCACAAACAGCACAAAGCCAAGTTTGCAGACTTCTGCCTGTGGTCTGTTGCCTCAAATGCCAAATCTAGAACAGAGTCCCTGTCGGGATAAAGTCTTGATGTGGACAGCTTATTAATGGCAGAAGGGAGTCAGCTCAGTGGTTGTGGAAACAGCCACAGAATGATCCTCTTGTCCACAGAACGAGTGCAAGCTGGAAGCCAGGAATATCCGCTTGGAAGAAGAGAAACGTCTCATCCAAGTCCTTGGACCAGTGAAAGCAAGGGAAGAAGCTATGAGACTAGAAAAGGTAGGTATGGTGGCAGAGGAGCACTGAATGCTATGTTCCCTGGCTGACAAGAGACTTTACCCACCTTACACCTCCAGACTTGCTCAAAGATCCAAGCACTGCTTAATGTAATAAAAAGTGGAGATAGTTGTAAACCTGTTTGTAATGATGCTTTAGAAATGGGAGAAGACAAACACATGGATACTTCTGTGTGCAGTATGAGATGGCACTTTAGCCAAACATGCTATTACAGCCCCCTGGCACAAAATATCTTTAAATTTTAAATAATGAGGGGGTTTCCACTATTAGGAATTCTGTGTTTTTTCCTGCATTATCTCTTGTTGATAAAGTTCTTGAGAAATGGTCCATCATTACCAATAGTGCAACAGTCTAGAAGGACAGCTATAAGAGCAAGGCCCTACTATTGATGTGCTAAGTCCTTGTGACTGCTTAGCACAAGCCACATTTGACTTCACATTCCAACATTGCACTAGCAGAGGTTGACCTCACTGTCATAACACCTTTGAGATAGTGTTTCATCCTCACATCCATTCATTCTAGCAGAATGATATTCCAGTTATGCCTAACAAGCTTCTATGTTTAAAGGAACACCTGGCTACTCTGGAGAGAGAGGAAGCAGAAGCAAGACAAAAAAGGAATGATCTTGCTGACAAACCAACATATGATGTTCTCAGTGACCAAGAAATGGTGGACAAAATCTTTGGGTTTTTACCTTCTATGATTGGAGGTCAAGAAGGACAGGCTCCTCTGGGTTTTGAGGTACAGAGCTTCAAACTGCTAATGGGTCACATTCATCCCTTGTGCAAGTCCATTGACTGTTAGAATTCCATCAGTGGTCAATTCTGTTTAATGAATTTCTGTAAAGTGAAAGAATCACCCAAAGTATTCATCCAGATAGTATCTTCAGGATTTGCTTTCAGAGGTCTGTTCCCAAAGGCTGTTGGTCACATGCAGTTTGAGGACTATGTGTCTTCAAAAGGTACTGCATGTTTGGTTCTTTGGCCCAGCAGATCCTCACCAAATAGTGCCATTCTCTGCATTTTGGCACCAACCACATGTTCTGCTGATGGGGCTCTCAGTGATTTTCCAGATGAAACAAGCTAGAAGGTCTTAAAAACAAAATTTGAGATGTACTGGTCCTGACAGCTGAGGAGGATGGAATTGAACTGGGAGGTAGGCAGAGTAGAATGGTTCTGGGTTAGTGCAGGGTGTGAGCAATGAGATAATACCTGGAATTTCCATTAGTAATGTTCTTGCCAAAGACCAAAACAGGAAGGTTGTGTGGAATGGATGCATCTCAGAAGGACAAGCTCTGAGTTTCAATGTTCTGTTGGTAGTAGCTGAAATGACTTTGGGGCTAGCTGGAAAGCCAAATTGTGGAGGACCTATGGCCAACAAACAAATGACATAAGAATATCAGAATACAGGGGAATAAAATACATTTCTTCCTTATGTTCTGTACAGGACTTAGAAACAAAGTCTAACAAGCTGGAAGAGGTGGACCTGGACATGGTTCCCATGAGTGTAGAGCTAGAAGAGGAAGCAGATGGCTTGGAAGAGTACACCTTCCCAAAATTTGCAGCTACTTATTTCCAGGGGTCTTCTACACATACACATATCCGGAGACAGCTGCGGCAGCCACTGCTCTATCATGAAGACAAGGACAACGTCCTGGTACCTTGCTCCTTGTTGTTGTTGAACTTGCTCTCTCCATAGCCTTGGCCTCTATAGCTTCCCTCATCCTTTGGTCCCTCCCATCTCTGGCACAGCCATGGGAACGAGAGACCTTAAAGTCAAACAGATAGACCTAAGCACTTCTATGAAAGTAGTTCCCATCAGCATTTTATGGCATTTTGCAGGCAAGCACTTCACACAGATCCCTGCTCAACACAAGATCTCTGGTCACCTTTAGTCTGCCTAAGGGGAAATCTGACAAATCTGACATTTCCACTAGAGCTGCATCCTCTTCCTTTAGCATGAGAGTGTTGAGAATGCTGCTCTCATGTTGTTTTCCATGAATATAAACTCCTGGTGTAAACAGTGGGAGGAGATGGGAATTTTAACAATTTAGACTGGGTGAAAGAAGAAAGTGCTTTTATGTAAACAGGTAGAAATGGCATGAGGCTATTAGTTCTCTTGGCAGTGTCTAACTGTGCTTTCTGCCACTACAGGCTTCTCTAGTTGTGTGGGTTATCATCCTGAGGTTCATGGGAGACCTGCCAGAGCCAGCAATGTTTGCCAAGAATTCTACAACCAAGAGCAGCTCTGTGATGACACAGATATATGACACACTTGGCAGGAAAAACCAGGTCCAGTTCAAGAATGACAGCCCAAATATGGTGAGAGGAGCAGGTTATGTTTGTGTTTTAATTTGCTTTCCTTGGTTTCTGTGCTGTTCTACCAACAGTACGAAAAACAAAGGAACCCTTTCATGCTGCTGCACTTAAAATGCCTTAAGTGCAGAAGGGCTCCTGTCAGTCCTGGAAGGACACTGCCACTCCTTCTGGCAGGAGGGGACAAAACAAAAACATCTCCATCTGAGCATCTTTCTGCCCTTAATGAATCATTCTTGCTGTGCATTAAACTAATTTCCTAAAATGGCAATATGTATTGTAGAAAGAAAGCAGAAAGGATAACAAGATTTCAAAAGGAATCTCTTCCCTGAAGTTGAAACGGTCATCCAAGTTGACAGGGAAGGTAAGAGGTGGAAATAAATTGCTTCCCCTAAGACTTTTTGCCTGGAATCCTGTCTTCACCTTCTGACAGATATGTGGCAGCAACCTCCCAACTGTGAACTTGTTCCCTTCTCAAGGCAGTGCAGCCCTGTGTATGGGATAGCTGGTGCAGCATTTTTCTTTTGGAACTATCCCCACATGCACTACTGTTGTTCATCCTCTGGCAGATCCATCCCCTCCTGCTGGAGAATGACCACTGAACACAGAGAACAACTTATTATTGAGAATTATGGCATTACAGAACAGTTTGCCCAAAGCCCTGAGCAGACTAAGAAACGCCATGTGCTTAGGGCTGTACACAACAGTACAAAAATGTTTTCCTACCCAGTAACAAACAGTCTTGTAACACTGCATTTTATGTGGTAGCTTGAGAGGGAATGGGGGAAATACAGCCTGTTCCTAACTGCTCCTGCACTGAGCAGAAAGAGTTTTACCCAGAAAGATAGAGAAGGAATGTCTCTCATTTCTGGGAGAGCTGCCTAGTAAGAGGAGAGGTTTCTAGAGCACTCTAGGGTCCTGCTTGGTTTCTTTCAGGTGACAGAACAGCTGAAAAGTGGAGAAGAGGCTTTCCAAGAGGACAACTTGATTACTGAGAGGTCTATGTCCAACCTAGAAAAAGTGCACTTCATAATTGGCAATGCAATTCTGCGTCCTGCCATCAGGTAGGAAACTTGTACCTCCTTTCTAGGACCCAATACATCAAGGAAATCCACCATCCCCTTTCTGCAGTCCCAGAGCATTTTCCAAATGCTGGAAATGTCTCACATTTATTTCTGAGGATTTCTGACTGAAAGCCCAAGCTAGTCACATAGAACTGAGACTGCAGGCCACATACCTCTTCTGAGTATGGTTCATCTTTATCAGAGGGGAGAGAATGACCCCCTCACTGCCTTTTCTGGTATCTTCATGTTGTAGTTTAGGTTAGCTGCCCTTTTGTATGGCTTTTTGAATACCTCACAGACACACAATGGGGCAGAGCTCAGGGCTGTAACCCAGTAACACCTGAAGGCAGAACACAGCCCTGGTGTAAAGGAGAAGAAACATTCAGAAGAGCATGAAATATGAAGTTAATGCACCCTATGTGTAGGAGAGGTGCTCAGTTTCCCTAGAGGCTGTTGTTGAGCCCCAAATCAGAAAGAGTTGAAGGGCTGGCTTGCTGAGTATATCAGCCACTAGAAGAAGAAATCCTGCTCATAAGTGATGTGAGGCTGGACCTTAGGCCAAGCATGGTGTGAGGATTTGACAGAAGCTGGTTGGTTCTAACCTGAATTCTCTCCTCCATTTTAGCCCATCCACAGCTGAATAATCCAGCAGTTATTATCCCTCTCCAGCCCCTCTGCTTGTCACAGGAGATAATCCAGCAGGGGAATTGCACTTGAATTGCTTGAGTAACAAGGAGTGGCAAAGGGCACTAAGTATACCTTAAGCCTTTTCCTGCCAAAACCAATGGCACAGTTATTCCCTGTGGTGCATTACAGGTGGTCTCCTAGCTCATATCTGCTTCATCATGCTGCAATCATTCCAAGATTGCAGTGAAAAAGTAGCCAAAGACATTTCAGACAGTGAATCATTATCTGTTGCTTTCACATGTTCTGTTACAGAGATGAGATTTATTGCCAGATTTGCAAACAACTCACTGAAAACAGCAACAGGAGCAGCTATGCTCGAGGCTGGATCCTTCTGTCACTTTGCCTTGGTTGCTTTCCTCCTTCAGACATGTTTGTGAAGGTACACTACTAATCTTTCCTACAGCAGCTTAAATGTCTTAGCTGATCTGGTTTCTTATGTATTTTGTTGTTTTGATACAGATAGCCACATGAACTGTTCAGCTGCCACAGCAGCAGGTGCTGTGATTTTAGGAAAACTATCATCTCATCACAAATGCTCATCTGAGAATTGAAATAAATGGTTGTTGTACTCACATTAAATTCTTTTCTATTACATGTCATACAAGTTAGATTCTGTTGATCACAGCCCCCAATTTTGATCTGTAATCTGCAAAGCATCTAGCAAATTTTAACCTCTCCAGTTCTGCCTTTCCAACATTTAAAAGGTGTCTCTAGTTAGAATCCTAGTGATTAAATATACTCAGAAGGCCAGGATAAAATCACTCCCCATATTTAACCAGTTCTTACCCTACATCCCCAAGCCCTACAAAATCCAATAAAGATTTGGGCTTTTTCATAATTCATTAATTTCCAAATTTAAATCCACCTTATCACAGGAAAAAAAAGCTCCAGTTTGATATCAGCCTTCCTCCTAGATCTTAGAGGGAAACAGAATCCATATAGATATGCATGAACCTTCAGTCTTGCTTTACTGACAACCTAGCTCAAATGACTAATATAATAATAAATGCTGCTAAATGGACACTACTTGGAACAAGTCAGACACGAGCCATAGACATATTTTGAAACCAGTCTTCATCCAAAGACTGTGATCCATACAGAATTCATTAATACACTGTCTCTAGGAGTATTCTTAATCATTAAAATAACCAGGTGGCTGACCCATGCTTGCATAAAATACAAGTATCTAAATACAAGTCCATGTTTACATCATGTCATCCAAGATACCAGAGCCATCCAACTTCAGAAGCTCAGTTTATCTAATTCTTCTCTTCCAGTGTCCACTTTTCATGGACTTCCAACTATTTATATTGCCAGGGAATTTAGTAAAACTAAAAGTAACTACCATCACCAGTCCTAACCTGCAATTACCCCTCTTCCCAACACTTTCCTTCATAAAGAATGCCACAAGGCTTCAGTCTTTTCAAATGGAAACATTAACCCTTGCTCTAACCTAATCATAAGAGTAAAGTCTCCACTGCCTAGTATTTATCAGGTTGTTAAGCATGATGAATAGACTGATGAAGCTCTGCAGAACGAGGGAAAACTTGGTGTCTCAAACTCCCTTTTTTCCAAACCACTAATTCCAGCCCTAACCTTTAATACTTTCTGGTGAACAGTGAGAAAACTAATAATCTAGTATATCAGCTGCAGAAGGTTTTTAATGTTCTATGAGGATTCCTAACTCTTTCTTCTGCTCTGTGCACACAGTACCTGTTGAATTTCATCCACCATGGCCCCGCAGGCTATGCACCATACTGTGCTGAACGTCTGAGGCGCACCTACGTCAACGGAGCACGGACTGAACCTCCCAGCTGGCTGGAACTTCAGGTACTAACTCCCTTTTTGCTTTATTATACTGAGCTGTGTCATCTAATACTGGATTGTATTTACTAAGCTGTGCTAACAGATCTTCCTAAGCCAAATAATGGAAAGCAATTGCACAAGAAGATTGAAGATTGTCACTTTACTCTGCTCTGGTGAGACCTCATCTGGAATACTGTGTCCAGTTCTAGAGCCCTCAATACAGAAAGGACATGGAGCTGATGGAGCAGGTCCAGAGGAGGCCACAAGAATGCTCAGGGGCTGGAACACCTCTCCTATGAGGACAGGCTGAGGGAGCTGGGATTGTTCAGCCTGGAGAAGAGAAGACTTCGGGGGTCCTACTAGTGACCTTCCAGTACCTAAAGGGAACCTACAAGAAGGCTGCAGAGGGCCTGTTTGCAAAGGCCTGCAGTGAAAGGACAAGGGGCAATGGTTTTAAATTGGAGAGGAGTAGATTTAAACTGGACATTAGAAAGAAGTTCCTCACCACAAGGGTGGTGGAACACTGGCACAGGTTGCCCAGGGAGGTGGTTGAGGCCCCATCCCTGGAGGCATTCCAGGTGAGGCTTGCCAGGGCTCTGGGCAACCTGATCTAGTTGGGGATGTCCCTGCCCACTGCAGGGGGGTTGGACTAGATGACCTCCAGAGGTCCCTTCCAACCCAAACCATTCTATGATTCTATGATAAGACCAGCTGCCTTGGTCTGGGCAGTTTCTTAGATACACCTCTTCTGGCAATTCAGTTAGCCTAAACCCAGTAGAGGATATAAGCTAAAAGCTGCAACATATGATTTGCAGGGAGATACCTCCACCCACTCAGGAGCCACAGGCCAGAATCACCTTCTGAGGGAAGCTTTTACTATCATTTGTGGAAAGAGCTGAGCAGGGCTTATGCTGTGTATGATAAGGCTGATCACCCTCCTTTTTCCTTTAAATTGCACCCTACTAATTGAAAGTTACACACAAGCACTCATACACACTGTTCAAGTGAAGGCCTCAGACCAAGTCCTGCCTAAATCTGGGTGACCCTACTGCCTAACACACATCTCCCTAGGCAAAGTACTTTCTGCAGGCCATCTCTCCACTGATGCGTGGAAGGCTGTATCAAAAAGTGATCAGGCCAAACAAGGCTCACAAAAAGTCTATTATTCCACACTGTTATGTGATAATCAGCTCTCTTGAGCTGTGGAAAGGAGAGAACTTGAGTCCAGTGCTGCTCCAAGTATGTAATTTATGTTTAAGATTCACCATGCATTGAAGAAACTGTGTAGGCATTTGAGATTCACTTAAGGATTCTTGACTAAGGTGTATGGACCTCTTAAATCTAAGTGTCTTCTTCATCCTTCACAGAAAAGTAAGGTTTGTCCATAATCTGTTTCTCTTATTTAACTCTGACTTACAGGCAACAAAGCAGAAGAAACCCATTGTGTTTAATGTTACCTTGATGAATGGCCAAAGTATCACTGTCCCTGCAGACTCTGCTTCCATTGCCAAAGAGATCTGTCAGTTCATAGCAGACAAAACCAGTCTGAAGGATGTGTTTGGTTTTTCACTCTACATTGCTGTGTTTGATAAGGTAAAGTGTAGAAAAATAGAATTAATCTCTTTCTGTGGAGTTGCTGCTGTCCACCCAGCCTTACTGAGAACTCCCTCCAACTTTTGGAAGCATCCCTGTCCCACTCCTACTCCTAATTCAGTTCTGAATCCCAGCTCTATCTCAGGACCTGATAATCCTATTTTGCCTTTCTGTTGGTGAACCACTTAGCAATTCCTGCTGTAGGACTGTAAGGTTTCCTTTGCCAGGTCACATAACTGACTAATGTTCCTGCTCCCATGCATGGGCAGTGCAGCACTGTGGTTTCCCCTGTGTTCTGACATCCCACATGCTCATCATGGATGCAGCACTGGTGAACTGCTGGCCCACAGTGAAACTTGCAGCTCTCACACATGAGGCAGAGACATATTTCTCACCTGCATTGCTATACATTACTTTCTTGTTCTGTGTTACATGCTGCTGATGCAGCCCCTATCAGTGGCATTGAAACCCAAGGTCCTTGGCAGGGCTGCTGCTCTTAGCTCACGTGCTGGCATTTTAGCCTCTCCTTCTCTTTGCTTTTACAGGAATGCTCTAAACCAGACATACAGAGCAGGATAACATCTTGCTGCTCAGAGTTAGGCATCAATAACAAAGAAATTAATTGAGAGATGACATTTTTGTTTAGCTTACTGCAACACTTGCACATGTGTTTAAGGGGATAATATACAGGAGATAAGCAAAGCACAAGACAAACAGAAGATTGCAAACCAGAGCTGCCTTGTCTTAACTTCCAACTTATTTTTCCCAATACCATCCTTGTGCATAAAAATGCACAGATTTACCACAGTACAACTTGCAAAACCATCTCCTTACCTTTTCACAGTTTTTGTTGCTGTCACGAGATCAGGAGCTTTGAGTTTGTTGTCCTTGACTCAGATCCAAAGCAGGCATGCCAGTAAATGCAGTGTCCCTTTCTTCTAGGTCTGGTCACTGGGTGGGGGACGAGATCATGTCCTGGATGCCATCTCTCAGTGTGAACAGCTAGTGAAGGAGCGAGGCATACATGAACGCAACGCGCCCTGGCGACTCTACTTCCGCAAGGAAATCTTCACCCCCTGGCACAACTCCCAGGAGGATCCTATCAGCACTGATCTCATTTACCACCAAGTCATTCGCGGCATCCGGTTTGGAGAGTACCGTTGTGAGAAGGTGAGTTGCCTTAGTCAGCTTCCTAAAGAGACAAAAGTGTATTAACATTTCCCACATTAAAAAGCAGGAGGAGGAGTGAAGTTTCTGCTGGGTGTGAACAACCCTTCCCTTATTAATGAACAACTCCTGTTCAGGTGATTGTCTCACCTGTCCCACTAGCAGCTGTAATAAATACTTTTTATTTGCTGCAGCTGTCAGCTCAGGCAGCAACTGGAGGCATATCCAAAGGGATATTTAAAATATCTTTGCTAATAAGCTCTTTGATGCTATGATTGTGTGAAGTTTATCTCTCCTTATGCTGGATGACTGTCAAGAGTTATCTAGACAAAACAAAGGAGAAAACTCCATTCCTAAACTGGCTTCAAGGTTGAATGAGGCTATTTGCACTTTGTGACATCTTTCTAGGCTTCTTTCAATGGATTAATTTTTTTCAGGAGGAGGATTTGGTGGAGATAGGTGCAAAATATTGTTACATTCAGTTTGGAGATTCTATACACAATGAACTTGTGCAGAAGGTGCTCCATGACTGTATCCCAGTGAAACAGCTGAAGTCCAAGCCCCTGGAAAAGTGGGTTAGCCTTATAACCTATGCACATGCTAAGGTAGGAGGTTTGTCTGGCACTGTTGGGTAACCACTCTTGAGAACCAGCTTCTGCTTCTTTCACCGTTTCATCTGTTGGAAGAAGGAGGAAAAACATCTTAGTTTGTATATCCCTAACAGTTAACTAGGACTGGGGGAGTGGAGAACCTTTCCACTCATTCTTCTATATAGGGCTCAAGGGGGGAAGGGAAGACAGAGTGAAAAATGTGTATTTAAATCTCTTAATATTAAGGCCTATATCTCCCATCTGACAACTAAGTCAGGATAGGCACAGGATGGAATATTGTTTTTGATCTGGAAATTGATAAACTGAATTATTTCTATGGCAACAAAAGTTGTTGGACTCTGAAGAGACCAGTCAGTGGGGATTTGAGGGAAATTTGGAATCTGCATGCCTGGGAGTAGCCTCAGCTGGGTGTGGCTTGGGGAGGATACTGTTCCTGATTCTACTTCTTCTACGTGCCTTTGACACCAGTGACGGCAGAGGGCTGTTGGTAACCTCTAGGACCAGGCATGCTCTCTATTGTCTGTGGATCATGCAAGCCAGGTTTTATTGAGACAATCTTGGGTATCTTTGTGCTGCAGGCCACATACACACAGGACCGTCTCTCCCGCCAGACCGTGAAGGAACAACTCATAGATTTTGCTCGCTTTCAGTGGCCTTTGCTTTTTTCCCGATTCTTTGAAGTCACTAAGTTTTCAGGTAATACCCAAAGCCAGGGACTAGAGGACAGAGATAAGATTAATAGAGGAGGACTTGTACAGCATACATAAGGAGTTTTTTCTGCATTTTTAGGTCCCAGCTTGCCTAAGAACCACTTCATCGTTGCTGTAAATTGGAAAGGTATCTGCTTCTTGGATGAGTCAGAGAAGCGGCTCCTTGAGCTGACCTTCCCAGAGATAACTGGTATCCACACCAACAGGTGAGTGCCCCTGAAAGACAAGACCTGAAGAAGGCATCTCATCCCATACTCAGAAAGGGGGGAAGTGTACTTTCTCTGCTGTTCCCCTAGGTGATTTGATCCGAGTCTGGAAAATTGGTTTAGCCTAGGTCTGGGAAACAGAAAGGGACAAGTTCTGAACAGCCCGTGGAAGAAATACTGAAATGGCTGAATCTTCTCAGCTGGTGGAAGGAAAGATGATCCTGCTCTGTCAGGAAGGTGTAAGGAAGCACAGACATGCAGCAAGTCTAGAATGACCCAAATACCTAACATAGTTAAGCCATTGTCTGTTGTGCATGCTGGGAGATTATATACTTCTCAGGCGTGATGGACATGAACAGGGTAACTGGGAAGTTTGGATATTTCATTGGCTTGCTCAGGGCACACATCCTTGCATCAAGTCATTCAAAGAGTAGAGTTTTATATACACAAAAAATACTTCTGTGAGGACAGCAGTAGATTTAATTAGTTGTGCAGTTACTCCAAAAGGGGGGGTTTCCTTTTGTCTATAATGAAGCAGTTTTGTACAAACCGTAGCAGAGTCCAGAGTGAACCTGAACCACTGCAGTCTTTTACACTACCAACTCATGAGAAGACAAATTTAGAACTATCAATACTCACTGTAAGGAAGTTGTCTGCAAGGAGGTGGAGGTGTCCTGACTGTGATTGCAGATGGGTCTGTAAGTTTTTCAGATGCTCTGGTAACAAACTGTTCCACAATACATAGGGCAGTGAAGTCATTTGGACAGAGCTGCACTCTCATCACACTTCGTGCCGAGGAGTTTGTCCTGACATCTGTAAACAGTGTTGTCATTGCTGAGCTAGTGGTCATGTTCCTGGAAGGACTAAAGAAGAGATCACGATTTGCTGTGGCAATGCAGGAGAAAAAAACCCAAGGTATGTCTTAGAGCTTTTCCACAGGGTATGGAAAAAGTCTTGAGAGAACCCACAGCACTTGTTTGAAAGAGCTAAAAGAGAACAGGGAGACCTTCAGCAAAAGTCCCTTTGCTCCAGGAGGAATACATAGTGATCAGCATAGCAATACAGAACAAAAGGCAATATGATTCAATACCTTTGCATACAAATTACCTTTCCTTCCTCTTTCTATTTCTTTGCATATTTTGTTAGATAGAACAGTGTCAAACAATTCAGCCTGCTTGTAGTAGGAAGTTAGATCAAGGCTTCCTGGAAATACTTCTGAGAAAAAATTCACAGAGGTTGTAAACTGGAATTTTCTGTAGAATATAATTGGCTGGAACAGATGAAAGGATTAAAATGTAAACATCAACATCACCTGCTTACAACCACTGAGTTTCTTTACATGCTTTTCTGCCAGTTGTAGACACAAAATCAGCATCCATTTGAATAAAATGGAGTTTTGTCATTGCCCTCAGTGGATCAAAATCAGGCTGTCAGAGGAAGTCTGATGTCTCTGAAGCATTGCTGGATAATTAGCCTTATTTACACAAAACACTTTACATTGCAAATCGAATTCAGGCCTTCAAAATACAATTCCCTTGTCCTTCATGTTCTAACCCCTTTTTCTTGGACAGTTTCAAGCCTGAACAGTACTCCCTTATTCTGTTTTCCAGAAGATCCTGCCATTCTGTCCTTCAAGAAGGGAGACTTGCTAATCTTCACTGAAGACAAAAGGCTGGATGCAAACTCTAGCTGGATCTGTGCCCAGAATGAAAGGACAGGCAAAACAGGGAATGTATTTTTGGAAGAGCTATACATCATTCCTTCTCTCACGAAACCCTCTAGTCAAGTGCTGGTAAGAAAAGCTGAGCACTCTCTTTGAGGACACTGGAAGATAATTGATAGTAACAGTGTTAAATATGATTACACTTATAACTGGAAGTTAATTGTCCCTCCAAAGTCAGACAAGTTCTGTTTTATTCTGCCCTGTCTGAAAACAAAACTAAACCTTGCCCAAGCTCTGAGAAAACTGCAGTTGCACAAAAGCAATGACTCTCAAAAAACCAGTCCATTCACCACTAGGAATTTCAGTGGCTGGAATTGGTAGCAATTAATAGAAATGGGTATGCAGTTGAATTTTCCTGCATTCACAGTGGGCTTGAATGCTGAGTACACATTATGTGCAGCAGGTTACTTTAAAAGAATATGCTCATTGAAGGAGTCAAGGTGTCCCACTGACAACTCTGCTAACAATTTTGTCTTCAGTTTTAAAGATTCAGCATATTTTACCAACAAGTAAAAAACTGAAAAAGTGGAGGAAAAACACACCAGTGACAAGCAGGTGCATTTTCAACAATTGTCATGCTTTAGTTCATCACATATATTTTGATGGACATTACTGTTGTGTCTATGGCAATTACTTCCTTGAGCTGATCATTCCCAAGTTTTTCCTGAGTCTCTGAAGATGCTCCTGAACAGAAGGTCTCCTAACAGCACAGAGTATACACCATCTGCACATATGTGCTGAGCAACACCTGACAATCTGTGCAGGGACCTGTGTCCATGTGTCATCTCTATGTGGCTGTGTCATTCCAGAGTTTGCTGATGATGTCTCCAGACCAGAGGAGGACAGCCTCACAGAACTCCTTCATGGATGAACCTGATGAAGAGGATCTCAAAGTGAAGCCTTACACCCTGGAGGAATTCTCCTATGAACACTTCAGGTGAAGCTCTCTGTGTATTGTGCACCCTAGGAAAGTTCTTGTTGATCTTCAGTGATCCTTAAAGTCTAGGACGTAATGGCATCTGATTTGGTTTCTTCTCTTTGTTACCTGTAATTGTGTAGAGATTCTGGCACATGCCTTACTTTTATCTTTTGTCAACAAAAATGTAAAGGGAAGGGTAGAAAAACCCCAGCTGGACTTATTTCTTTCCAGCAGGCCCTATTCTTACTTCCCACCCCTTCTTCAGCACTTACCAGCTAGCAAGGATACACAACATATTAGGCCTCAGAAAGTAAGGGAAAATTTGGTCTTCTAAAAACTCTTCTTTTTCCAAGACTTCTCCATTCTGGGTCTACCAGAAACTGCATTTTCCTGTTGTTGACATGCATAATCAAAGGAGATACGAGATCACTGTCTTGAGAAAGAACAAGCCTATATTCAGGGCAATACTGATCCAGTAATTTTGTGTTGCTTGCATTTGTCTTCATTCAGGACTCCTGAGAAGGAATCCATCAGCAAAGCTGTTCTCCAGAAATCCCGTGGGCGCAGTCAGCTGTGGGCACACTCTAAGGAGCCCTTGAAACAGCCCTTGCTGAAGAGAGCCTGCACAGACCCTGACCTTCGGGATTTGGCTTGTCAGGCTTTCATTGATATCCTTTCACTCTTCTTTTTGGGACCTGAGAACACTCAGGAGAATGAAGAGCTATCTGCTTCCACTAAACTCACCTCCATTGAGATAATACCACATCCACATTACAGGGGATACATTTACATCAAAGTGGGAGGTATCAACTCTGTTTCCCTTGCCTACGGAGGCAAGATTCTTATTCCCTCCCAATGCTCCACAACTCCTGATGGCTCACTTAACTGAGAATGTGGCTTTAGGATTGAGTGAGATTTAATGCATATGCCCAGAGCAAGCAGCTAATAAAAGTACAAATCAAAGCCAAGCAGTGACTGCTCACAGGGAAAGTAGGTAGGAGATAGGCAGGGAATATGTTCCAGACCTTCCTCCCAGTATTTGCTACTTAAGACATCAACAGAGTCACTAGCATGTTAGCATCCAGGTAAGACTTTCTGTTTACCTTCCAAAATTGGCCTGCTTTTGTCCTTAACAGCCCATTCACCCATCATGAAATTCATGGGAGACTATCCCTCAAAACAGGCACACTCCTCTGTGGAAGTCACTGACCAGATATTTGTAGCAGCTATCCAGGAGGAGGTCCTACGGGATGAGATTTACTGTCAGATTATGAAGCAACTGACTGAGAACAGAAACAGGTACTCACCTGGGTGAAAACACCCTGCTTCTGCAGAGCCAGGGCTCAAGTACAAGAGATAATCAGGAACTCCAGCTGCACTTGTGATAGGGCAGGGCCAGAAGGAAAGGATGGCCCAATGTTGGAGTGACACCTTCCCTTTCCCCCTTTTCCAGGCAGCCCTGCAGGGCTCACCTTTGCAGAGCACTGAGAGGCCACAGAGCAGGACCATTGCTTGCCTCCCTTGAGCTGCTCTTTTGCCCCCATCAGCATTCAGTGCTCATCTCTGTGCAGCATGGTGTGAGGCAGGCAAGGTGTTACTGAAGCCCTCTTAATTCCAAGGAAATACAGCACTGCATAGTCTTTGCATGCTTTCAGTGACTGTCCTGCCAGCCCTCCATTTAAGTTTCCCCGTGACAGTGTTTCCCTCCTCTAAGCACATGATTCACACTAGATCTTTGACCACCAGTGGATACTTTTGAGTAGTTACATTGTTACACAACTGACTTGCAGAACACATTACTTGCACAGGCCCCCAAACATAAGCTTCTGAAACACCATGGTGTTCTTTTCCCCATTCACAAAATAATAATTTGACCTACTTTCAGAGGAACTCAACTGAAAAAGAAACTTAAAATAATACTAATTATTAGCAAAATGGTTTGTATGTTTCTAGCTGCATTGTGTCACTGCAAAAGTTACAGAAGGAGCTCCTATTTGTTTGTTTTCTTTCTTACTGTTTCACAAATACTGAACTTAGTGAAAGGTTTACCATGTATGTAACCATGAAATGGTAAATTTCCTTGTGTGCAGTAAATCTTACAAGCTATTTAATGCATAGTCTGTAACCATGGTGCCAGTGCCATGCCTGATGTACTCTACCAATTTAGTCCTGTGGGTCATTCACTGTTTTGAGAGGGATCACTGATGTGGAAAAAACAATGCTTGAAAGGTGCCTATTTCCATATATTTTCATTAGAACAGGCAGAGCAACAAATCTTTCATCCTTCCCAGGCTACTGTGCTGTGGACCATGTCCTGCTCTCACAGACACAAACACTGCTGATCTAGAGAGTATAAATGGGATTAAAACAGTGTGTCTTCATTTGAAATATCAGAAAAGTAAGTGGGAATAAAGAAGCCAAGACCTCTTTATTCAGCAGAGTCCAGTGCCCATTCAGAAGCAGACTTGCTAACTCTCCCAACCAAAACCACTTCATATAACTTAGCATTTCAGAGCAACTCCTGGGACAGAGGTGATGTGTGTTATGCTCCTGGCTTTGGACGCAAGAATGACTGACCACCTCCTGGCTGCAGAGCCTTTCTTACTGGTGAAGGTGAGATGTCAGAAGAGCCTCAACTGGCAGACTTTACAGGTCCAGAGGCTGGAAGAACTGACTTTCTGCCTGAAAGAACTGTAACTACCTCATTACACCATGTCATCTACATACTTATTTTTGAAAGCAGGAGCATGTATAAGGAAAAGTCAATTGCATGCCAAGTGCTTGTGCCTTGAGCAGAGCTGGCTAGCACAGAAGGCGGGTGAATACAAACAGCTGTTAAAGCACAATCCAAATACATGTGAACCTGAACAGCAAATTGACAGTGCCTTTCCTAGAGAATAGCACCAGGGTCACTGCTGCCAAGATGACTTAAACTGGAACTTATATTTATTCATGAGATTTGCAATGGTCATGAATATTTATCGGCCAGGATTTAGCATTGTCTTTGCATACGGGCTGTGGTTGTGCACAGAAAACAGCTGCCAGATCTTGTGTGAAGGCTCTGTTGATTTGCAGCTCTCTGCTGAATGGCACAACATAACCATGATGGGAGTGTGTTTCACTTCCCTCTAGCTGGTGTGTAGTCAAACAAAGAATTATATGTAGCTCTAGCAGAACCATTTGCTTTGTGTTCACAGGTACAGTGTGACCAAAGGCTGGCAGCTCCTTTGGCTCTGCACTGGCCTCTTCCCACCCAGCAAGTCACTGCTGAAACATGCCCAGAAGTTCATGGAGACACGTCAGAAAGAAAAACTGGCCCTGGAGTGCAGTCGGAGGATTCAGACAGTGATGAGGTAAATGATCTGGCATAAAGCCAGTTCAAAGTGTTCAAAAATTATTAATCAGGTACCAAAAAGCACATAAGCTAAAATATTGAGACTCTTACTTGCCTCTCTTTACACCTTTGTTTTTTTAAGTGATCATTATTTCTAATTCTCTTACAGACTTTGAACCACTCAGAGAGAGCTGTGTCATAGTTTCACTTTTTTCTTTCACAGTGTTAGCAATGTTTTTTAGAAGTTCAGCATCACCCATAAACATCTGACTCCCAGAGCTGGGGATTTCAAACATCCTAAAGTGCACACAGCTTGAAATGAAATCCTGCATTGTCATTGATGAGGTCCTGACCTTGCTTTCCTTTGTCTCCCTTATGTGTGCCTGAGGATTAGACTTCAGTTTGTTGAACCTCAAGGAGCACAGAGCTGCACATGTGCAGGTTTTACTCATAGTGAGGTGACTCCACTGAAGTCAATGATATCTGCAGAGTGCTAATGTGGTTCTGTTGGTTTTCTGATGGTGAAGCAAAGCAGATCCATCCTGGGAAGAGAGGATCAATACAATCAGTTTCTATTCTTTGAAGAAACTCAAATGGGCAAAGCCCTGACACTTCCCTGGCTGCTCACAGGAGCTTCTCAGTCCACTAGGCATTACCCCAGTCCTGGTGAGGGTTGAAGCAACAAGGCCTCCAAACCACAGGGCTTCCTGAGCTTCTCAATGCCTTGTTGGTGTATGAACATCACAGAACCAGAGAGAGTGGAAGGGCTACCAGGATTTCAGGAAGGTTTACCTGAACTGTAGGAGGAAGGCTTCTCTAGATTCCTCCAGACAATGGAATTACCCAGCTTGACACCTTGGCATCAAGGTTAACCCTAGCCTTCTCCCTTTTGATGCTGCTGTGCCTGCCTGCCACAGACCTCTTCAGTAAAGAAGCTGTCTGATGGTTTCTCCATCTAGCTCCTCTATCCTCCTCTTTCTCTTAGCCTAGGCCTTGCATTTGGTCTGTGAGCCCTGTGGGTCAGGCTCAAGGGAAAGGCTAACACAGTGGCTGTCCCTCTTGCAGTGGATGGGTTTTGGCACAGCTAGGGAAATGTCACTGCACATTGAACTTGCCTTTGAAGTGCCTGAAAAATGCATGGCAAGGAATGTTATTCATTGTTTTCTTCCTATGGAGAAGACTGAAAATTTCCTGCCTCCCTGTATCATGTGCCATTCATGCTCTAAGCCCTGTTGAGCTGTACAGTGCTTCTTAGAGGGGAGAAACAGGGAGGCAAAAGCAGAATGGGCTGTTTGAGAAGATAATTTTGTCTGCTAAACTGCCCCAGATCTGGAATCTGGCAGATGGGAGGAGGAATAAAGACAGATTTTTTTTCTAAGACACTTTCCTAAGATTAAACATGCACTAGAATAGAACAGAACAGAATAGAATAGGATCTTTCAGGTGAAAGGAATGTACAAAGACCATTTAGCCCACTTCTCCCTCTAAGTAATCTGCTCTTTGGAAGGAGAGAGCAGGCAGCTCGCACGACAGACCTACAACATATGGCACGGAAGCCAGCTGAGCCCTTTGGTGTACCTTCTCCTCCAAAACCATCTTTACAGCTTCATCCCCAGACTCCTGGCCAGGGAACCAGCAAGCACCCTAAAGGGTATTAAGCAGACTTTGCCTTAGTAATGAATTCCTAGCTGAGGCTGCAAGGAGAGATAGCCCTGTGCCTCCAACCAAGCAGCTGCCCTTCCTTGGTCTCCTGTGGCCTCCCTCTGCTGCAAGTTCAGGAATAGATGACTGAGTAGTGCAGATCTTACAGTGTCTGCACTGTACCTAAGCACATGCTGTTCAACCTGGTTACAGTCAGGTTTTCCTTCTCCAAACAGAACTGCTACTTTATTTAGTGAAAAACATTAGTTTTTAAATCCACACAACTAAAGCTGGATGCCAGACTAAGCTCTCTTTCTGAGGGACTGGCCCAGTGTGACAGAGGAGTCTGGCCCATAAGATATGGTGCACAAAATCTCCAAACAGCCTGCTCTGTGCCTCTAAGGGCAGGAAAACAGCAGCCCCAGGAGGTAATGTGCTAGATTTGTCCTCACTTTAACTGTATCAAGGTTTTTGTGTGACTCAGACTTCAGAGCCAGTTCCTTTGCTTTAAAAGACAGCTCTTTTAAAGTGTCTCAAGTCAGTGATTACATCAGAGCTCTTAGATAAAATGTAATGCTTCAGGGGCCCTCCATACTTTTTTGTTACCTGCCTCCCGAGCTGTAACTCATTTTGTATCTGAGTCCATATCCTTTTGCTGATGCAAGAATTAAACACAATTTATTTCTCCTTGTGGGCACTATCTTCACACTTCAGTAACAGCAAGGAAAAATGGTGCTGAATACATAGAAGAGGCAATAGCATTGGCTAGGAAAGTGCCTTATTGATGCCATCTCCTCACAGAGCAGAACAGACTTTTAATACACATGCTAATAAGACCCTCAGTTTCTTGCTGTTTATACACTGAATTTGCATTGGGGTGAAAGTGCATTGGAGCCCACCCCATCAAACAGCACTGGCATTTTGGATGGAGTCTGTTGTTTGGATGGAATACTGTTGTTCAGCTCCTCAAAGATTAAAGATCCAACACTGACCTCTCTTATGATGGTGGTGGCATTTTCCAGGAGTGGCTCCAGGAAGTGGGCACCTCACCCTGTGGAGGTTGAGGCCATCTTACAGAACAACACTAAGATCTCACACAAGATTTGCTTCCCCAACGAAACAGAACAGGTAAGAACTTACTTGTTTGCCCAGCCTTGACCATTTTCACAGCCATGATGTGTTCATGCAGGAGCACATGTGAAGATATTCAGCATTCTCATGTCTTCCTCTTCTCTGTGTAACACGAGTCTTTTCGTCTCACAGACATTTAATGTGGGGACAAACACCAAAATCCGGACTCTGTGTCAGAACATTGCTTCCAAATTGCAGCTGAGCTCCTGGGAAGGTTTCAGCCTTTTTGTGAAGATTGCAGACAAGGTAACTCTTCTCAACTATGGCAGGGTAGTAACACTCCCCCCTCCTCTCCCAGACCACCTAAACAACCATATACAAAGCCAAGCAACAGAGCAGGTCATCACTGCTTCTCTCTTACTGAGGGGATACAACCTAGGCTTGACATTTTAGCATCTGACAATTATTTGGAGTCTCTTGAAGGGGCTGGATGGAGATGCAGAGTTTCTATTAGTTTACCTGTATACAGATGGTACTAAAAGCAGAGAAGATGCAGGCTTTCTTGCAGCTGCTGGGGTGGTAATAAATTGCATGTTGCATACTGTTGGATTCAATTGTTTTCTACTCACACTTTGCCCAGGAGATGTGCTGCACGTGTACACTGCTCACTACTCTTAGGGACAGCAGTGGCTGACCAGCATCAGTTGATGGCTCTCTAGTTTCTCAGAAGCTTGCCTTGCCTGACCTGAAGCTTGAGTTGGCTGCCTCACTGACAGGTCTCTTCTCTCTGGAACTGTGATCAAGGGAAAAGCACCACTGAGTCCAAGCACAGGGAGTTTCTAATGTGCAGCTTTCCTGAAAAGATGAACCCAGTATGTGCCAATATTTTACAAAAAGGAGATGGCTAAGAGTAAGGCAGGCATCTTCTGCTTGACTTCAATAAGCAGGTTGGAAAGAAAAAAGCAACAGAAGATGCAATAAAAATCCCCATATGAAACCATCTGAGCCTTCCTCCTCCTATTTCTCTCTTTCCCCTTGCCTCTGTCTTTCCTGCTGTAATTGTGCTCTCTCTCTGTAGAGACAGAGAAAGAAAATTCAGCCTGATAGGCAGTATTTCATATGGTCTGCTAATCCCTCCTTTCCCCCCTTCATTGCTTGGCCTCTCTCCTTTCCAGGTGATCAGTCAGAATGAAGCAGACTATTTCTTTGACTCACTAAGGCAAGTGACAGACTGGAACAGAAGGAACAAACCAGGGAAAGATGGTAAGGAGAATGCCAGCATAAGAATCTTCTTGAGGTGCTGTGTTGAACTGAGGAAACAGCAAATTTATCCAGTAGGATTTACCCCATCTTGGGAAGTGTGTGGCAGAACCTTATTATATCATTTTTGTTTGCACATACACTGTTATTGCCTGCACCAGCAGAATGACTGAGTGACCTGACAGAGCCATGCACTGGCAATCAGAAACACTAGAACATCTGTATGTTTTATCTAGAAATTTTCAATTGATACCAAAGATTTTTTGGACCTGTTGCATCCAAAACACACAGCTGGATGCACACAGGTTAGATAGGTAGATCCTCTTTACAGTTCAAGGCTCATGCATTGCCAGATCATTTATCAGCCAACACATGTAAATAGGTTCTTCACACAGTGTCAGGCCATTCCTTGTGTTAGAAAATTGTTGTCTAGATTATTAGCTGGTGACACCAAAGCACAAGTTGTATTGCTAGGGGAACACTTGTTAGAATAAAAAATATAACACTAATGACAGCAATTCTTTGTACTTCACTCCATGTATAACATACATTTTGAAATCCAACAGAATTCAAACTCCACTCAAATTTCACATTCATTTATCCTGACCTTTGCTTATTTTAGGATAGCTGAGGTTCAGCTTCCTGAGGCACCACCTACATATCTAAAACTTTCTAACTTCCCTCTTCTCCCCACAGCTGACGCAGCTGCTAGGAGCTCTGAAAAAGATGTGGGTGCACTATACCGAAATTCATTTTTGTAAACACAGCCATCAGGGAATGTACCTGCATCAGTATAACAGAATTCAGCTGTGCTGCACATCAGCAGGCAGCCGTCACGAGCACCAGGAAATAACAAACACTCATACTGCAGACATCCTCAACTACTTCATTTCTGAAGAGCCAGCACCTTAGATCACTGCATGATCAGTGCCCAGGAACTGTCAACTAATCACTATCTTGGGCACTCACTAATTTTGTTACTATTAAAACCAGAATTACATTTCTGAAGAAACTCACAAGCCTTTTAAAAACTGCAGAACTCTATAGTGGCACAGAGAATACTAACAAGATGTTTCCTTAGGAGCTATGTCTGTGGCTTATGAGGTGTACTTCATGAGAAAACTGTGGCTGAATGTAACTCCTGGGAAGGACCCGAAAGCTGATTCCATTTTCCATTACCATCAGGTAAACAGTTCCCTAAAGCATAAACATAATAGCAGGCAATGCGATCCAAGAAATATTCCTGAGGAAGTAAGCCTGTTGGAGTATTACCATCTCCCTCACCAAGGCCTGCATTATAAAGCCTCCTAAGGCACAGCTCAGCCTCAGGAGCAGATTTATCTCTCACAGTGTTCACACCTTAGCTATACAGAAGCACAGCTCCCTTATCTAATTGTTCCCTGGAGCTGCTTGTCTTTCTCTGTAATTTTATGAAGGATCATAGAATGGTTTGGATTGGAAAGGACCTTTAAAGATCATCGAGAGAACCTCCAGAAGGAAAGAAAAGTTCTTGAGTTGTCCTTGAACAAACTCTCATCCTGAACTCACAGATTCAGAATGCCTAAGCCAGTGTTTGCTTCAGCCCATTCTGTCTGGATTCAGAGCTGCTCTTTTCCAGGAGTTGCCAAAGTACCTCAGAGGCTACCACAAGTGTTCCAAGGATGAAGCTGTTCAGCTGGCAGGGCTGATTTATAAAGTGCGCTTCAACAATGACCGCACACAGCTGGCAAGCATCCCCAAAATCCTGAAGGAGCTGGTGCCAGACAATCTGCTCCGAGCAATCTCACCAGATGAATGGAAGAAGGTAAGAACATTAGCTCGTACTAATCAAGCTAGTTCCTCGGAGCTTTATGAGGCAAGACAGTCCTTGAGCCACACTACAGTTTGGAGCTGGCAGTCTTTAAAAGCACCATGCAGGGATGCTATTGGGTGTTGCTGGTTTCCTTCTTACAATCTAGATTTTGCATGCTCTCTGCCAAAGCTCTGACAGATATCTGCAGGCCCGGATGATTGATTTACATCTTTCTTGGTAATACTAATCTATTTTCAGTGCCCAGAAGAAGAATTAGAAATAAGAAAGTCAGTGATGGGATTGAGAGTTTCTTGTAGAGAAACAGAAAATTAAGACATGTACTAAATGTTTCATTGTTTGGCCAGCAAATCAGTCAGCTTGCACTGCGTGCACGCTACTCAGAGCAAAAGGCTCTTCTATCCACCAAAAGGCAAGAAAGTACCAGCAGGTATTATCACTTAGTCCACTAAGGAAGACACAGGACACTATTTCAAACACAGAGGGGAAGTTCACCCTACATGTTTCAGCAGAAAATGTGATACATATTACATGTGTGTTGAACACTGGCTTTCTGAATGTTGTTTCATCCCATGTTACCCCTCTGCCCTGAAACCCATTTGCTTGGGCTCCTGGAATTTCTTCACCCAACTCATTCATAAGTAACACTGGGCACATTTTGGCTTTACCTTGCCCCATGGCATGGCAGGCTCTTTTCATTTTCACAATTTTTGGTTGCTGTTGGCAAAAAGACTGATTTTGGTGATGATCTGATGCTTAGTGCTAATGCTGGACAAGGGAAACCTGCCTATCTCCAAGTGAATAGGCTTTGTATCCTTTTTTCTAAACAGAGCATTACTGCAGCATATAGTAAACATGAAGGAAAAACTGTGGATGAGGCCAAGATTGCCTTCTTGAAAATGATACACCGGTGGCCAACATTTGGATCAGCCTTCTTTGAGGTGAAGGTAGGTCTGAAGGCCTGTATGGCTTTGGTCGTAGACCAGCACTGGAGGATACAGACTGACCATAATTTCATATCTGGGTAGCCAAAATACATCATAAAGCTGATTTCCCATCAGTTACTAAGGAAAAATCAGTTCCTTTAAAGTGGGGAGATTAGCTCTTTATCCATTCTGAACTACGCCTGTTAATTACTGGCTATGTTGTTGTTCCAATTTTAATACCTAATACTAGTAGTTGTAGTAGGGGACTTTTAGGTACATAGATACTTCATTGTCCTGTCATTGTTCTTGACAACAAATGCTGCCAAATCTTGTATCTCTGAGCACTCTTCCCTCAGAGCAGAACTGTACTAATCCTCTCATTCTGCAGTGGATACTTCCAGGAATCATTTCCCACTTGCTAGCTTTAACTTCCCCTTGCTAGGCTCTTTATTATTAGCAGATAGCCTAGGAAATAATGGACCTCATTCTGCTTTTATGTAGCAGCCACTCAAATCATAAATACATGGCCAAAAAAAATAATCCTTAACAATAGTTACCCAGTATTGAAGAGCTTTATGTTTCAGTGTTTGATGAAGAGAACCAGCAGCACTGGACACTGTTATAGGTCACTCTGCACTTGATACAGATAATTTCTTGATTTTATGCTTATCTTGCTCTGTTACTTGTTTATAGCAAACCTCAGAGCCAAACTTTCCAGAGATTGTGCTGATTGCAATCAACAAGCAAGGAGTCTCAGTGATCCATCACAAGACAAAGGTAACAGTTCCTTCTCAAGGGTTTAGCTAAGGAAGGATTTAATTAACTGTGCTAATTTAGGGGCAGCAAGAGGACCTTCTCCCCAAATGGGAGGAGAGGATAGAAACCCTCTATTTATTTTCTCTATGAAACCAAAGAAAATGCTATTGGCTCAAGGGACTGCTTTACAGTTTCTACATCAGAAAGAGCGTAAAGCATCTCTGAAAAAGTGGTAATCATGATGAATTTGGGCAAAGTGCCACTAGGGAATCTGCTTCAGAAAAATGCTTTGTAGGAAGCCCAAGCTGTCTAAAAGAGCAGGTCAAATGACAGTGTTTACCAGCTCTCTAACCCAAACATTCTGCTCTTCTCTAGTTCCTAGGCAAAAGTGTTTATGAGTAGCATTTGCTTTTAATAAGAAAACAAATATTCAGCAAGTTTTAGATTATTGTAACTATAATGTCAGTGTGCTAAGGCAAAGATCAATATATAACAAAAGGAAGTCTCACCAGAGTGATTACGACTCACCTGCTTGGTGAAAATACAATATACCACTAGTCTGGAGGCAAGACCTACCTTGATCCACGGCGTTTATAAATCAAGTAAGAAAGAAACAATGCTCTGGCACTACAGGTTTTCTTACATAAGAACCCACTTTCATTGGAGAAATATTCTATACTTCAGTTTGTTTCCCCTTACAGGATATTTTAACAGTCTACCCCTTCAATAAAATCTCCAATTGGAGCAGTGGGAGCACATACTTCCACATGACAATAGGGAACCTGGTACGAGGAAGCCGAATCTTATGTGAGACATCTCTGGTAAGAAGAGTTTTGTCAACCTATTAACAAGAAACTCCTAATTTTTCCTTTACATCCAGAATTGCTACAAAACAATGGTGCCAAACCAGATGTTAAAACCAGAGCTGATACAAAAAAATATTACTGCTATGTCAATAAAACCTCAGTTTTACTGACAGTTCAGTGCTATTTAATGCCATCTAAGAGACATGGAAAAATAGTAGTTTCCCAAATTCTTACCACAGATCAAAATTCTATCTACCTGAGACATAAAGAAAAGACTGCACTTATCTGCAGAGCTATGCAAGAGGCCTTTTACCTTGCATGGTTTGATGCATCTGTGCAGTAACACCATTCTTGGAAGATTTTACACTTCTCAGTGAGTGGTATCACCTTCTTAAGAAATGATTTCAGGTTGTCCACAGACTCAGAGAAGTACCACTGTAGTGATAAAAGGTAAATTTGTAAAGATAACACAGAAGCATTTAAGGGCTAACTTCCCTCACAGAAAAGCTTAGACCACTGCAGTGACCCTAAGGGCGTTACCTTGAAGCCAGTAGTTTCCAGGTCAGCTTCCCAGAGACTCCTGGTAACCTGGTGTGATAGGACAAGGGGTGATGGTTTTAAACTAAAGGAGGAGGGAGTTAGACTGGAGGTAAGAAAGCAATTTTTCGCAATGAGGGTGGTGAAGCACTGAAACAGGTTACCTGCAGAAGCAGTGGAAGTCCCATCCCTGGAAACATTCAAGGTCAAGTTGGATAGGGATCTAAGCAATCTGATCTAGCTATAGGTGTCCCTGCTCACTGCAGGGGGGACCAAATGACCTCTAAAGGTCCCTTCCAACTCTAACCATTCAATGATTCTAAGATGTCAATATGTAGAATGAATGACAAGGAGACAGTAGAGCTATGCTCTGTAAAGTGTTGTAAATCTAGTAAGTGCTGAGCCAAGGGAGGAATAGAGAAATAATTATCAAAACAGTGATAGCTGTTGGAAGAGGAGATGTCCATGCAGGGAAGAATCTAAGAAGAAGATAAAGTAGGGAGGAAGTGATAGTCATTTTTGTTTGTGGAACTCTCTGAGAGACTGAAGACTTCTTTTCTGCTAGGGTTACAAAATGGATGACCTGTTAACATCCTATGTCCGCCTGCTAATGGATGCTGTAAACAAGCAAAAGAGCCTCCCAGCCTGAGAGCTGAAACAGAAACATGACCCATATCTGTGCCAAACTACCTGCAATTTCATCTCCCAGAAGAAATGCCATTTAAAAAAGAGTAATCTTGAAGATCAGTCCTCTGATCACAAACTGAATGAACTGTGTTGCTAAAATACTACCACAAGAGAAGCTCAAGTGAGTGTGAGTTCTCAAACAGCTGTAACACTTGTCTGTCTTAGATGTGTAAGAATTCCATTCAGATTTTGTATGTAGAGAAAATTCAGCTGGATATTAATGTTATATAGGGGCAGAGCAACCCTAATGTGAGAGCTTCTTCTGGTACTCACTAGCTCCTCCATTCTTAAAGGGAGACACACACTAAGAGCTGACTTCCTTTTGGAAAGAAAATGTCTCCTTGTTGTATTTGCTCTTACCAAATGCATAAACTCTTTGAGTCTTTGCAGAAAAGGTAATGCTATTTTTTCCTGTTATTGTACATTCTAAAAGTGGAGAAACATCTCTTAGTAGTAGGATAACTGGATGCCTTGAAAGGTAAGATGCTGGTTTTCATCCTTTTATCACTAGGTTAACATGCTGCAAATTACAGTAGACTATGACAGCCAGTTACTGTCAGAATGTAACTGTCATTCTTGTGTCCTGCTAAATTAGCAGGCTGTCCACTTGTTTATCACTGCCTTGGTTAACTTAAATAGTTCTATGTCTTTCACATTTTATAATGCACTTGAAACTACAACCTGCTCTTTACTATGCATTTTCTAGTAAGCATAAACAAACTCTGAAATTAGTCTAGATTTTAAGTCCATTACTTTTACTCAATTGCTCCTATTTCAAGTTATAGATGTGCTATTCAGTGCAAAATGGAATTGAACTCCATCTAAGAGACATCTGTTGAAAAGAGACTTTTCTGCTCTATAAAAATGTTCTCAGCTTGGAATTTTGCAGACATTCATTCATGAGACAAAAATAATAGCTTTAATTTCTCCTGATCTTTCCCATTTCCTGTTTAGCAGACACTTTGAGTGGTAAAATTTGATTCAGCACTTGCTCATCTCTCAGACCTTTGTAAACACACAACTTTGTTCCTATAGGAACCATAGGGTGCTCAGAGTATGTAAAGCATATATGCACTATGGTGGTAGTAAGCCTAGATGCTTACCCCATCAGAGAACAAGTACTCCTTCCTCAATGAGAAGCCCTCCCTTGCTCACAGTGAAACATGGACACGTCTTAAAGCATCTACACCAAGTTCCTTGAGATATGATCTGGCAGTGCTGGAAAAGCAGCTGTGCTAGATCTCTCCAATTTGCCAATGTATGCACAATGGTTCTCTTGTTCCCTCAGAAGTGCGTGTGAAATTCAAAAGCTAATGGCAATTTTGAATCTGGGTGGCAGGGAAGAGCCCCACTCTATTTGTGCATCTCAGTGAGTGCCACACTTGTCAGAATAGTTGATCCTTTTGCATGCAATTAGGTATTACTCTTGTAATGTCCATTGCTGGCAATGGAAACGTTTGAGACTAATGACTTTGAGTACGTTTGTCATCCTATGTTTGATCTGACTATGAGTGAGAAGCATTCAATACTTCACTTGTACAAAAAGAAATGTTGCAGCCAAACTGTATTTCTTGTTTTTAAATAAATATTGCAAAAAAAATCAACCTCAATGCCTTTTTTAACAAAACTGACTATTTACTCTAGATCCATGTAACCTAAACCTTCGAAACATCCAATATAGCCTGAAAATAATCACAATGTCCCATCTACTCTTCATATACACAACACAATACTCCTTTCTGCACATCCTCATCAACCAGCACACATTCCCCCAGAAGCAGCACATCCTCCCAGAAGCAGCACAGATCCAAAATGTGAACTCACCATGACTCTGCACTAGATTTGGGTAATCCCCAAGTTCCTCAAGTGCACAGTGCTCTGTAGCTCAGCACTGCACATGTAATTATCTTTTTTACTGTACAATACACAACACTTTTACGTTTGTTCTGTGTGTGAAGATTTCAAATGTATTAGTTAATTTTATTACAGGAACATAAAAAGGCACAGTATTACAACATTCCAATCCAACAGTCACCTTTTGGTTAGACAGCACAAGCAACATGTGATAAAATGAGAGCTCCACATGGTGCAGAATCCACACTGCTCACCAAGGCAAGTAGCTGCTAATTCTTTTACTCACTCTATACCATCCTCAGCACTTAATAGTGCTTTACAGACTAGTACAACCACATTTATTGTGTTTGCCTGCAACCTATCTTCATCATTCAACCATCTAATACAAACCAGGCAACACCTAGAAGTTCTCTTTACAGAAGATTGAGCAATATTTACCTACACTGCACAGACTGCTGTAAAAATAAAGACCAGGATGCAAAACCTAGAGAGCAGATTAGGTTGCCATAAAGAAAGACTGCAAGTCATTAACACACCCTTTGAATACAAACAAACTTCATATACTGTGGTTTCTAAAAGCAAAACCATTTTCAAGTGTACTCAGTGAGTATTAGTGATTTTAATTCAGTTTGTGTAAATATGAATGTAAACTATAAATGCATACAGCAAGCATAGACTTCTGAGCCAAGTTCAACCTTGATACGAATCTATACTGTCCAGTGGTGTGATACTTATGATGAATTTGGCCAGCATGTCTATTTACAGCAATGGAAAAAAGCATGTAGCTTATTTGTGAGCAAGACCTTGACTTCATTTAAAAAGCAAAACAAACACAACCAAAACCTAACCTGCCAGCCTATCAAAACACTAAGGAGAATTCATAAATCTGCATTATATTCTACTTAGTTTTGTAAAACTGCATTAAATAGAGGAAGATGTATTTAGTTAAACTATTCATAGTTTTATCTCCTCCTTCAATTCCAGTGTCCCATGACAGGTATGTCAGTAATATTCACTCCTGTAACTCTGCACACTGCATGCTAGGGGCAGGATTATAAGAAAAATAGTTGTGAAAAATTAGTAACTGAAGAGATAATAAGAGAACATCACCCTCCACTAATATAAACATCAGGGATTATGATGACTTCCCCCCCCACACACACTAATTCTGGGAAATGCTCTGCAGATAAGGACATAATCCAAATTCTAGAGAACCAAACAGCTTATCAAAGAGAATGGTATCACCTGTTCTTTGAACACTGAAGCTTACTATGTCTACTGAATTTCTAACATGAGACAAACTGAAATCACACTAAATCTCTACTTGCAGTACAAAAGAAATTCCATTCACCTTTACATACATGCACTTTCCATTGCTGAATTTGAGAGTGGCCACTGAAAGAACTATTGGCTGCTAGTTACACAGTCTTTTCATATTTAGCAGTAGCTATGTGTCTTCTCCTCCTCCATCATCTTCCCAGGAGGCTGAAGATACACAGCTGCTCAGACTTACCATTAGACATGGCCTGTGACTAAAATTTAGGAACAGACACGAATGCTTTATGCTGAGAAGAATCTACATAACATACTGAACTGGACCTGGATCAATAGTTCTTGAGTTTCATGCTGTGAAAAAAATGCCAAAAAACAGGCTAATAGGACCAGTCTTTGCATTGGCCACATACTACTGCACCAAAAGACATGCTGCTCTTGTGCCCTTAGCTAAAAAGACCAATTAAAGTGACTAGCCACGTGTTCTCCTAAAGCAGTGACAAAACCAGTTACTATTACTGTGATCTACAGTGCTTATTGGTCAGAAGCAGATGCAAGAGCTCTACTGTTAAAATTAGGTCTCCTTAGTGTTACAGTGGACGTGGTATACCCCAGTTAAAAGGTTATGGTAACTTACAGCAACAAAAAGCAAAGCAGCTGAAGGAAACTGAACGAGCAAAGCCAGAATCTAAGAGATGGTCTCACATGAGGGATTCTTATCTGCACACAGTTAACCACCACTTCTCACTACCAGTGTGATATCACTGGTGCAGTTGCATGGGTAGTAGCTATAGCAAGCTTGTTAACAGCTATCAATGCTTTAGCTATTAGCTGGTTTAGATCTATTCTGAGCACAGTGTGACAGCACTAAGGACAAGAAATGAGGAAGCTTTAACTTTTTGCTAGCTAATTCACCTGGGGCTGCAGGGTGGTGCCTAGCCCCAACTGTTGTGTTCATTTGACCTATTAAACTAGCCACTAGTTGCAAGATTTAAATCATGCAAGGGACAGCAGTCCTCCAGTGCCTTTCACCCTGCCCACCTTGCAAAAGGGCAGGCACAGTCTCCAACTATTCATAGAAAGAGATTTTCAGGCTGCTCAGCTTAGTTAAGGACAAGAAACTATGGGACACACCTTCAGAGGCCTCAGAAGCTCACTACAATTATATAACACACAGGTGGACTCAGGAACAGCACTGCTGATGGCTCACCCCTGAAGAAATATTGGGAATGTTCAAAACCAGTAAACTTCTCAGCACCTTGGGTTGTATTAGCACAGGCAGCTGGACCAGTGAAATTTCACCAGTGATAGGCAAAACTACAGAGCAGAACTATCAGCTTAAGATGTACAGATTTATGTCTGAGGTCCTCTCTTTAAGTACACTCAGGTCTTAAGAAGAAAGGTGATGGAAACTCTTATTTGGGTGAAAAATTTGAAGAAAAATGCTTCCTGGGGTTTTTCTGTGTATGACCACATTTGCTACAAACTGTAACTATGAGAAACCCCTTCATGTAATTGGGCTTTCTGGAGCATGACCAGCAAGTGTATACTCAGCTTTCAAAGAAACTGAGGATAGGAAAACAGAAGCCTTTAAACTGGTACCACATTATCAATCTGATTTCATCACACAAAAGAATAACCAAGGCTCCAACCACACTGCCTCAAGAAATGTCAGCTATGCCAGTAGATTGGACATGCTTTGTGCTGACCACTAGAAGCTCTGGCACCCATGGAGTAGTACAGAACAAATTGAGACAATTACTAGGGTCAGTTTCTAACAAAATCTTTCATTTCCCATAGCCAACTCCTCCTTAAGGAATGACCAACTGTTCTGAAGAGGCTGATACGGCCTTGACAACTGAAATCTCCTTAGTACTAAACAGAGAAGCAGCCATGCAAACCTCTTCAGCTGTCTTACCACTGGACCTAAGCCAGACAAGCAGGCTGTGCAGATGTATTAACTATTGGTTCCTGGGTCTTCCCAATAAATCTGCAATTCAGAAGGACTGTACAGCATCTGTATGTTCTCAGTAGGAAGCTGGAGAAAGACCAGAACATTTTGCAGGTAGCAAAGAATGACAGCTTTCACAATATTTGCCTGCATATAAAAAAAAATAAAAATGTCTCCACCCAGGGTAAGAAGAGAACTTCTATACTTGAATTGAAAAAAGATCAAATGGCATTTTTCTGCCTCTCCTACACTAAAGCACTGTTTCCAAATTCCTTAGACCAGAGAGGAATGGAGAGAGGACCACAGTTCAACTGGGGAAGGAAAGACTCTGTAATTCCACAATGGTAGAGTAAGTTGTTACTGGCAAATGAATATCCAGCCTGTAAATTGCCAAAGCAGAAACCAGAAACTCTTTCTGCCAGTGTTAATAAGACAATTGCTTGAGAAAAGGGATAGTCAAGATGCAAGCTACATTACCAGAAGCAGGGGAAGGTACCACTCATCTTTGGTTTTACTTGTTCTTACAAGTAATCAACTCTGTAATCAACAGCTGCTTTGAGCAGCAGCTCATGACTGTGAGAGTGAAGTCAGTAGACTGATAGACCTGTTTAAGCAGAGTTTAAATCCAGAGCTTTAGGATGTGCCTTCTTGGATGCCAACTCTGACAACTTCTTCAGTCGTTTCTTCAGCTCCAGAGGAAATTTCTCATAGCACTTCTTGCATACAGGCTTCATGTCAAACTCCACAAACTTATTCCTTTAACACAAAGAACAGAGGGCTATTAAAATGGTATCTGCAAACTATATGCTTCACTAAATCATGTCTCCATGCATCTATGTAAATGCTGGTTTTTGTGTTCTACTGCATGTATAATACAACTCACTTCTTTGTCTGGTCATGTAAGTAGAGACTGTTCTTACCACAAAATTAGGGTCTTCAGTATTGCTAGTTAAACAAGGAGCAAGATTTTCCTATATATTTGTATGTAACAGTCTAGAATAACAATGTTGTTATCACAGAATGGAAGTGTCACTTCAAAGCTCCTCTTTCTGATTAATTAAGAGCTCCTTCATACACAAGGCCAGTGGGGACAAGCCAGCATAACAGGATAGGGTTTGAACCTGAGGAAGGATACATGTAGGATTGCTTTGCCTTCTGTCCCTCTTCTACGTATTTCTGGTAACTAGGATAATATTTTCTTTCAAAAGAATCTATTCAATTGCAAATACTGTCACTGAGGGGAGCATCCAGACTAAGGAGACATGTAGGCTACAAGATTTCAGGATGGGCCTGAAGTTTAGAGCCTTCCCTCTGTACTGCTCAATGAGTTCTTATCTTACCCAACCTTCTTACAGAACAGATCAATGAAGGAAAATAAATCAGAGTCCCAACTTGTTTTTAGTTCTGAAAACAGTGGAATTATAAGCACCTGCTCCCACAGAAAAAAGGTATACTGCCCCTCATAGAGGTACTGGCTCATGGCTCCCCAGGTTGATACCCTGCATTATGGTCCAAAATATAAACACTGACTTACTTCAGTGTAAGCTTGATGTTGCAGGTGGAGCAGGAGAAGCAATGCACACACCAGGCTTTGTTAAGAGCTGATACCACTGCAAAAGCAAAAGCACAAAATAAGAGGAAACTGCCAGATTATCTGAATTTGGATTTGTATCCAAATTCAAATGAGGCCAGATGTGAAAAGAAACACTGGTGCCTTGCAACTGTGGGACTGCAACAGCTGCACTAACAAATAGGACAAGGACAGCAAACCAAAACAAGGAGAGAAGAAATCTCACCATCTCCCTCTATCACGTGGCTGCAGTTGTAGCAGACGTCTCCAAAGAGCTACACAGCAAAAGAAATAAGAACAGGAACTCATGTTACCAACTACTCATGCTCCCCAAATTACACAGCTGGTATGAACATTAAACCCTAACAATCAAAGAATTCCCAGAGATTGCAACAGCCCACAAATATACCGATTTAAATCTTCTGAATAACTTCTCATACACTTGCCAGATAGTGGTATGAGATCCAAAAGAACATAGACTAAGTACTACAAAACCTTTTCTGTTGATGCCTCACACTCTACCACTGTTATGTGATCTTGAAGTCCTGTACACGTGGCAATTTGGAGGAAAGAGGATTGGAAGAGTATGAGGCTTACTGTAGACATCTCCTGATGCTTATCTAGAAACATCAAAATAAAACTAGACCTACTTTCAAAACAGTAACACTTACCTCTTATGAAAGAGACTAATTTTATCTGACAGAAGAAAATGCCAAACTCACAGCTGTTCAGTAGTCATGCAGAAAACATAGGTTTTGACTGGCTTTTGAAACATACTCTTCTTATGCTTTAGACAGCACAACATTTCTCTTAGGTCCATGGCCTCAGGTAATTAACAAAGAAGTCCATGCAAACAGTTTTGGAGTACAATTACAGGGATTTTAATCACAACCCATGGTGACTATATTTTTTCTGCCACTGGCACTAAGAAAAATCTAAAGCCCCAAGACCCCTGTTCTGTTCTCAGCATCACTTTTCAAATCTACCAAGAAAAACTATTTTTTCTGTTAAATGTCACTGGTTTCTTAATACTGTATTACCTCTACCAATTCAGATTAAGCACAATCTGTATAGCTTTGCATATGTAAAATGCCAGTCAGAGCAAGTACCTACAGCATAGATTGCAGAATTTACCTGATTATAGTGAGTTTCACAATAAGCCAGTCCTTTTTTCTCATAGTGTCGGTGCCCCAAGAATGGCTTCTCACATTTGGCACAAACAAAATGCTGTAAAAGCAGAAAAAGACATTCAGTAGCAGGCAAAGCAACTTTTCCAACACCAGGGAAAAGCATTCATGGTTACAAATCATGACTCATTATGAGACACTTAATCATAGGATCATACAATGGTTTGAGTTGTAAAGGACCTTTAAAGATCATCTAGTCCAATCCCTCCACCATGGGCAAGGACACCTGCCACATGCTTAAAGCCCCATCCAGCCTGGCTTTGCACACTTCCAGGGATGGGACATCCACAACTTCTCTGCGCAAGCTGTTCCAGCACCACACCATCCTCACTGTAAAGAATTTCTTCCTAATATCTCATCTAAACCTCCTCTCTTGCAGTTTTAAACTGTTATCCCTTAATGCTTTAAGGAAAGTCATACAGGAAAATCTCTATGAAGTAAAAGAAAACAGGAAATAACTGATAGATTTGCAGACTATTATCTTGTTTGTTCCAGAGAAGAAAAACAACAACATAAAACATGGTTGGTGTGAATGCACTTCAAATGAGTAGTATCACCTTTCTTAGTTCAAGCCCTAGGAGGCTTAAATCACTGAAAACATGTCACTAAAAAACTTCAGAGCAAGCTGTGATAGCTCAGTTGAAAGTTACAGAAACAGTGAGTTGAAGAGGCTAAGAAAGCAAGAATTTCACTGGCTCTTTCTACATTAAAAATTCTAACACTGTTATGAACCTGTTAACTGGGGTTGGAGAGGATATATCTAAGTACATCACAGAAAATATGTAAACATTTTATTTAAGCTGTTCAGTGAATCATATTCTGCAAGAATCTTTATAATGCAACTCAGGCATTTTAAAATTAAGTTTATTGCTGTTGTGAAAACACAACTTTCTCAGGGAATCCTGATGACTCTGCTCTACTCATTCACTCGCATCATGTGAAGACAATCTGAAACATCAGCAATGTGTTCTTGTCAGAACTCCTATTACAGATCACATAAAACCTTCCAGCTAGACCTATTCCTTTTCCAAACTGGCTCTTGAAGGAAGTTTCCAATTCAGAGGCCTCACCTCAACATGCCATTGCTTTCCCAGAGCATTGACCACTCGTCCCTCAATGGGCCGGCGGCAGGCTCCGCAGATAGGGATTCCCATCTTGTCATGGCAGGGCAGGCAATAGAGTTCTCCCTTCAGTTCCCGCGCCTCAGCAGTCAGCTCCTTCCTGAAAACACAAATATATCCCTGAAGTAAGAACGTCAAGTGAGCTCTTTAACGCCAGAGGTGAAGTTGACAGACTTTGGCAACATTCATGATACAAAGGTAGTCATGAAGTTAAGGTAGTGAAATACAGTTATTGTAAATTCATCTTCATAAAAATTTCTTTCTTGGTTTGCCAGATAAGAGAACATCTGTGGACTTATCACATCTTCAGCTGGACAAACTCACAGAAATACAAGGTGCACTTACATGGAACAATACAGTGTCCTGCAATGACTCAAGCTATCTTTGAATGGGACAGCTCAGGTACAAGGACCATCCTAGCAGTGCTCAGAGCACTGAGCTGTACACTTTATTCTTCAACACTGTTACCCATTCTAGGGCTGTACAGTTACACTGCCTTCATGGGAAGTAATTCAGGCCAGATAGGCATCAGCCAGAAGACTGACACAGCTCAGCAAGTTGTCTTTTGTTGTTGTTGTTCTGTCTGTAGGAATGCACAGTGAAACCATTTTCAATAGCCTGGCAATAGCTATCTTGGAACAAGATAATCTGCACACAGCCTTTCGGGTAAGTACATACCAAGGAACTATTTTCATTTTCAATATAAAATAGTATTATTTAAATTTAGGATAAAAAAAACCATTGAATGGCAAAATAAACCTAGAGTTCCTGTAGGCCTTCCAAATATTTTTTGATTTCTCATCACACCATTTGTGAAGGCAACAAAGTTTAGGCCTCAGAAAGGACTGCACTGCTGACTGTACTGTTTGTCTCTCTCCTTTTTTGTCAGAGTTTAGCGTATGAGAACATACCCACAGTGAGTGCAGTTGAAGTGATCTGGATGGTAGGAATCATTCCTAAACATCAGAGGCTGCTCATCAATTATCAAGTGGCACTTCTGGCAGATATATTTGCCCAGTCCCTTCGCTTTTTCACGATTATGGCATGGCCTGCACAGGTGCCTGGTTAAAATAAGTAAAGAAAGGGAAATATTAAGAAATTCTTTCTCCTAAAACAACATACAGTGCTGTAGGATGTACTTCATGTAACAGAAGAGTCTTCTGAAGTCAGACTAAACATAATTTAGTTTAGTATCCTGTCTTTCATACTAGTTGCACAGAAAAAAAAAGTGTATAGAGCAAGTCACAGACTTGTATTTCCTTAGAGTTCCTCCAGCATTCACTAAACTATATCCCATCAGGGATATCACCCTGTCATGCTTCTAGGTAGTCTTTCCAGTTTTTCCCAGATCCTTTTTGAGAGGTGAGCAAGGAAAGCTGGCAACATTCTCTCTTTATTACTAACTATGGGATCAGTCATAACAGAGACATTACAGTACTGGGAGGGAGTTGAGGAAAGAGAATAAGAAGTACTGAACCGAAGCACATTGCTGGAATGCCTTTACCATGGCTGGATTCTTTAGTCTTCAATAGCTAGGACAAACAAGAGACCATTGAACAGCAGTTTTTCTGCCTACAAATTCATATTAGTCCTAAATCAAAGAAAACAAGGAACAATGAAATTTTGCAATTTTATGGGCTAAATCTAACCGTGCACCTATCACATCTTCTAGAACATCTTACAAGTACAGTCTTGAATAGGTAGATAAGCCAAATTTCTGGTAGAAAAGCCTAAGCAAAGACATTACAAATTTTCTGTAAAGGCTGATGGAATCCACCAATTTTATCCCAATATTTAGAGGCACTGAGGAGAAGCTCTGTAGTTTACTTGCCTATTACTTACACCTCTAGTTGCATTGCTGCAGGCTGTGAAGAACTGATGGAAAACAAAAATGACAGAGGAATGACTGTGGGGTTCTTTGTCACGAAACAGGCAAGTCTGCTTAATTCCTTTCACTATTTCACTACCTGAAGCTCTGAGATTTACAGGTCACTCTCAAAAGACACCAGATAAAAGGCAAATGACAAAAGGAAAAGTTCAGGTGCAAAGGGTAGACTTAAGGCTGAAGAGCAGGTTCTTTGCAGGGCCCCTTCCAAAATTCTGCTGTGATGAGCCACTTACCCTTAAATCTGTAAACCTTACATCCACAAAATACAGATAAGAATACAAGACAGATGTTGTTGTGAGACCTCAAACATTTATGACCCTCAGCTGGCAGGCGCCTGTCTAAGTGTTAAGTATCATTATTATTCTCTCCAAATCTGAGTCCTCCTGTCAGCAAGTGTCTCTCTCCACGGCTGGAACTACTGTCTGCCCAGACGGAGTCCAGCAAAAGCAGACAGCACCCCATTATAAGGAAACATGCAGCTGTGCTCATCTTAGCATAAAGGCATCAATTTTATTCAGCACTGTCAAATGCAGAGTAATTATACAGGGCAGGACATAGGGACCCTGCAGCAAGTGTCCTGAAAAAGACCCCTCTCTCAGCTGAATAAGATGCCTTCAGCTATTAGCACTGATAAACCATTATCAGCCCCTCCCCACTCACAAACTCTCTCTGCTGTCCCATAGACCCTCCACTATTGCAAGCAAAGGGAAGTGCTGGACAGGCTAAGCTGTTCCCATAGCAGCCGCCCCTCTCTCTCTCTCCCCCTCCCCACTCCCACCATTATGGAATTATCCCATTCTGAAATGTCCTGTTGTGTCTATTAATACCAGACTTCCCCCCAAACAATGCTTCTCTCCACCCTCCTAAAATAATCAGTGGACTCCAAGAAGTCTGTGTTCACGGCTGGGAGCTCAGTAGCAGCCTTTAGTAAGCACCATGAACACTGGAATATTCATACAGTATATTCATATCTCTGACAACCACAGCAACCCCAGTGCCAAGAGCTCAGCTGGGATGAAGACTGCTCTTCAGTGCTGGGGTGTCCTCTCTCCTGCTCTGTTGTGTGACTGAGCTGATAATGGGCTGTCAGAGCTAGAAAGACACTATATAGGGTGGCTCCTGTCTCCACCCTCAGCAACTCTGCAACTCTGTGCTGGTTTTGGATCATCCTGTTGATTTCACCATTGCTGCGATCAGAAGGAATTCACTGAGACTTTCCCCCTAAAGGATCCTATACTCCAACCACAGGACTGCACTATAAAGAGGTAAGAGACAAACTTCTGCTAGCAGAGTAACAAAGGAGGTTTCTTAATGGTTTTAGTTTTATCTGATGTCAGTGAGGTGGAAAGACACACACACACACAGAGGTGTAGGAATATAATGGAAATATATGAAACAAAGAACAAGCAGCACTTTTTGAACATCAAAGAATAATTTCCTTACTCTTCTTTACATCACTCCTCTAAAATAAAAAAGTTTTCCAACTTCTGTACCTAATGCACATTCATTTGTGCCAGGAAAACTGACAGCTGTATGGTATGTCTGGTGCTCTGACACCGCTTTGATGCTCACAAGAAACACGTATTTCAGACAAAGAGTGGGAGGCTCAGCAGGGAGTTATTATCAGGAGAATAATTTCAGTCAGACATGGACTATTTCTGATGAAGAGTACTTTCAGTGGAAGACAGGAGACATTCTCATTTGACAAAAAACACTACAAACATAATCATGAAAACTCAAAAACTACCATAATCCCAAACCAAGAACTGCTCTAGCTGAAAGAAAGAACAGGAATTTCCAATATCCGCTACAAACCCTAACATATTTCAAATTTATCTACAGTGGGAATTATATCAAAAGCTCCAAACTAGCCAAGTAGCTAGGTTACGATGAGCTTAATACTTCCTCTGCTTATTGTTTCATGAATGCTAGTTATAGCATCTGCTAAAAGAGTAATCAGGTTGTGTCTATACTGACAGCCTTGTGGAGTGTTATCTTGCTGAGCAGAAGGGAGAAACAGGGCATAAAATATGGTCAGTGTGCATGCATTTCAAATGAGCAGTGACATTCTCATTACAGCTCAGCCCTGAGAAGCCTGGAATAATGGTTCAGTCCAGAATAGTGGTTTGTCTAGCAGTACTAAATCACTAAATATTCACACACCACCAAAAGTGCAACCCAAGCGGAAATGATTGGACAGATAATGAGCCAGGCTCCTAAAGGAGTTTTCTGTCTCTGGAGTCAAAGCCTCTTGTACCATATAGCCTAGCACAAACTGCACATTGTAGGTCATCTGGGAAGGTTTCTAGTTTGCTCTTTGTATTTATACAGTCTAGTACAAGAAGCTTTCTAGGACTTTGAAATGTGCTTTTTTGTAAGCATAACAAACCAAAAAGAAATAACTGAAAATTAAACACATTTATTTTAAATTGGTAAGGTAAAACCAGACAAAACAGAAGTGGAACTGTAAATAACAGCAAAGGGCTCACAACACTGTCTAAGAACTATTACTTCTGCAAAGTTGTAGCATTTTGTTGAAAACATATCCATTCTAAAAATAAGTTCAACAATCAATTATAGTGGTGAGCCAGCTTCTTTCCTAACCTGCTCAGTGCTACATCACAATTTTGAGGTCAACAAACAGAATTAATCTATTTCAATTTCATCATTAGTTCTAAGCCTCTCCTTTTCTGACACTGACATACAAGGCTTCTAGATTGCTCTGACATTCTCCTTTCCACTCCACAGTATTTTGCAGTGAAAGCATGTCCAGATAGAAATCAATGGCAGACGCAGTGCTGCTATCAGTGAGGACAAAACTCAACTTTTGAAGTCTTGGTTATTTCAAGTCTGGCATTGACATCCAGCTGAATATGAATACCCAAGATCCTCCTCAGTAAACCCAGCTCAAACAGAATCAGTTCAATGTATAATGCTGCTAATCCCCTAGCATTTAGCTTGTAAAAAGGAAAAAAGTCTGCTCAAAGCTTTGCTTCCTGAACTGATTTCAATCATTATCATTAAGACAAGAGATATCCCTGTCTGTTCCATCAGACAGCTCTTGCTTCTGCCTTTTCAGCTGGTCCAAGCCAGCATTCACTACTTTCTCAGTGGTGTAACAACTATACATAGAGAAATGCTTAGCCATCAAACAACATGATCACTGGCAGGTGTGTATATAAAGGTTGTCTGATTACATTTTTTGCAGATGAAGAGCATATTTAAACAAAGTGCCTGACCAAAAAAAAAAACCAACCAACCAACCAGGTACATAGCCAGAACATCAGGTGACAGGTACCACTGTAAATTAACAGTCAGTAAAAAGGCATCATATCTTATTTTTCCTTTGGTATGCAATATTAAACTAATTCCATCAAGGGAGAAAATTATTTGATCATTCAACATTGCTATCACATACAAACTTCAAAATCTCATGTTCAAAAATACTTGCAGGTTTTACTTTGTATGAGACAAACACTAGAGACAAAAATTGCAGGCTCCTCTGCAAATCTAGGAAAGCCACACAGAAAAATGCAACAGGGAATTTTTTCTTTTGTACATGAAAGGAAGACTTCACCTGTATTTTTATAGGTAAAATGTCCCTTGGAAAAAAGGGCTGTATAGTCTTCCTTGCACATGCATTTCTAGAGATTCCAAAATAATAATTTATTGCCATCTCTAAGACTACAAAGAAGCATGCAGCTGACAGTAGGCAGTGAGTAGCCATACATTCAAACTTCAGAGTCTTTTTTGTGCCATAAACATGCAGGGTATCTAGGCAATGCATGGAGTAAGAAGGCCCCTCTGTGGCCACATGAAGAAATTTCAGTTCCTGAATTTCATTCAGTCTCCCTTCTGTTGGCTTTTGTCTCTTTGACTGTGAACTAAACAGAAGTGGTCCAGCATATTAATCTCTAGCTGATGTAGTTTTCTGTTCACCTGAAAGTGACAGCAGCCAAACAAAGGACTGGTATGTACCTTGGAATTTTATGTATGTTTTCCAATTTCTTAATCCCATTTCAGTTTCTCCATTAGCCATCAATATTTTTTGACATCTGGTTAATTAGTGTAATGCCTTGGATCAACTGTCTAATGATATAGGAGTTCACTATATAGCATACCTTCTGCCTGAGACTAAAAATTTTGTCTAACAATGTCAGCAACCATCTTAGAATCTTAATATCTGTAGGCAAAAATGGATGTATTTAAAGATGTACTGAATTGTGTAGAAATGGTCAATCAGTACAAAATGCAATGGTGAGCACAAAGCATGTAGTGCTGCACATGCAGTAACACCTCTGAGGAAGCCAAGAAACAGAGACAATGCCGGAAACTCAGGCTGCCTGCACCCCCCTACCACCTATATCCACAGATGAGAAAGGTATAAAAAAGACATGGGTAGTTGCCCAGAAAATCTTACCAATTTTTGTTGATACTGTTTAGGACAGTGCAGACAACAGAAAGACTGGCAAAGCTAAGCTCAGTTTTATTAAGCTGCTACTTGGAAAAGGCCCTAGATAAGCTACAGTGGAGTTCAGGCTTTTGAGGGAGAAAGAGAGAGAGATGTGCTGAGAGAATAAAAAAGCTGCAGGTAAGGATGACACTTTGACAAGTAACCAACAGCATGAGCATTCCTAATCATCTCTTCTCAGTCAATTTGGTACTTTTTGCTGTTAAAATGAGATGCTCCTACCCATCTGAAAAGTTTCCTCCCATATTGGAACAGATACCTTTGCTCAGAAAAGCTGATTCACAAGGAACACTTCGTCCAGAATCAAGCTTTCAAATTAAATAGAGCAAATACCTTCTAGCTAGACATATAGAACAGACTTCCACTCTTCCATTAACCAGACACATAAGCATTTCATTGCTCTGTTATTCAACTGATCTCAGCCTAGGTTGGAAACAAGCTCATGATCAGCTAGGTAGCTAGCTCTTCATAGTGGTTCCTCCAACAGGAATTAACAGTCTGGAAAACCCAGGTGAGCAGGAGGTAGTTACAATTTCAGTATAAGGGTTTAAACTCGGAGTGACCTGTTGTATTAAATATCAATATTAGCAAACAGGAGATATCACTGATTTCCATACGTGTTTTGGGGGGGTTAGGTTTAAAACCAGGCTCTTTTATAATATATTGTCTCAATTCTTTCAGGTTTTCAAGTTTTTTTTCTTCAAGACCCTGGTGAAAAATGAATGGCCCAGCAGATCCCTCAAGCCTACTCTTCAACTGCTCAAATCAATCATCTTTCTCTTTGGAAGCATCAGAGCAATGTGGCAAAGAGACACATCTCGAGAACATCCTTTTTGCCACTTTCTACTTCCTGGACTTCATCCTGGCTTTTGTTGGCAATGCCCTGGCTCTCTGGCTCTTCATCCGGGACCAAAAGTCAGGCACACCTGCCAATATTTTCTTGATGCATCTTGCTGTGGCTGACCTGTCTTTTGTGCTGGTACTTCCCACCCGGCTGGTGTACCACTTTTCTGGTAATCATTGGCCATTTGGTGAGATCCCATGCAGACTCACTGGCTTCCTTTTTTATCTCAACATGTATGCCAGTATCTACTTCCTCATGTGTATCAGCATTGACCGCTTCCTAGCCATTGTGCACCCTGTGAAGTCCATCAAGCTCCGCAGGTCCCTTTATGCTCATTTAACGTGTGCCTTTCTCTGGGTTATTGTTGGGGTGGCAATGGCACCTCTGCTGCTCAGTGTGCAGACAGTCAAGATGAAAAACACAACTGTCTGCCTGCAGCTCTACAGAGAAAAGGCATCACGTAATGCCCTTGTGTCCCTAGCAGTGGCATTCACCTTCCCCTTTGTTACCACAGTAACTTGCTACTTATTAATCATCCGAAGCCTGAAGAATGGGAACAGAGTTGAGAAACACCTGAAGGAAAAAGCTATCAAAATGATCATCATGGTCCTGATGATCTTTCTGATTTGCTTTGTACCTTATCATGTCAATCGCTACATTTATATTCTTCATTACAATGGGACAAAAACTTCCTGTGAAACCCAGCGCGTTCTAGCCCTCAGTAACCGCGTCACTTCCTGCCTCACCAGCCTAAACGGAGCCCTTGACCCAGTCATGTATTTTTTTGTAGCGGAGAAATTCCGTGAGGCTCTGTGTAACCTGTTTTGTGTTAAAAAGACTGTCATTTTGCCTCAGACATATGAAGGTAAGACAAATGAAAGCTCACTAAGTGCTAAATCTGAACTGTGAATATGACTCTCATCACTGCTTCAACTTTAGAATACTCTGTTCCACCAGTATCATCTGAGAGCACAAATATTCAGTGATAGTCACACAGAGTCAAACCCATCCTAAGGAGGAATGTTCTGTTGGTTTTATGGGACTTCAATTAGCAAGAATCCCTCTGACAACAGAGATTACATGTTCCTGTCTTACTGAAACTGCAAACAGATGTACAGTTTCACTGACTTCCAAGGTGAGAAACTGAGGGCTGGACACTAGGGAATAGCGAAGGGAGCAAAGAGGCTCTTGAATGGACTTTAATTCCCAAAGCACTCAGTAAGGATTCTTTCTCTGCACAATGCATACTGCCTATTTTAAAATTTTATACTGTGTGAGCATTAGAGATCCACCCCTGAGACAGATCTGCCCGATGAAAGGACAGCATGCTTGCACATCTTGTTCCAGCCTCTGAATTCAAAGCATTTCTATATACTAGACAGAAAATTGGCATTATATGGTGGCAAGAAAAAAAAAGACAAAAATGCTGCTATGCACTCAACCTGGACTGGGATTACTACAGGACTTACAATTTTTTTACTTCTTTCCATAATTCAGAGCTGGTGATGAGCACTAAACTTCACATTACTTTTTCTATCTGCCCTCTGCCATTGTCTCAAAGCTGCACGCAGAGGTTTGACATTTAGTACACTGACTCTTTTCACAGAATCACTTGGGTTGGAAGGGACCTCTGGAGGTCATCTGGTCCAAACCCCCTGCAGTGGGCAGGGACATCCCCATCTAGATCAGGTTGCCCAGAGCCCTGGCAAGCCTCACCTTGAATGCCTCCAGGGATGGGGACTCAACCACCTCCCTGGGCAACCTGTCCCAGTGTTCCACCACCCTCATGGTAAGGAACTTTTACCTAATATCAAGTCTAAATCTACTCCTCTCCAATTTAAAACTATTGCCCCATGTCCTTTCACTACAGGCCTTTGTAAACAGGCCCTCTCCAGCCTTCTTGTAAATTCCCTTTAGGTACTGGAAAGTCACTAGTATGTAGTTCCCTGCAAAAATATCAGATATCCTGGCAACCCTCAAACTAAAGAATGGAAAAGGGCTATTTAGGAATATAGCATTCACGTTTACTATATATTGAATCATGAAATACGAGCCCAAATGGCAAAGTTGAAGAAAGGTAAGCATACAAAGAAGTGAAGTCCACTTTGTCCAGAGGATACGCCCATCTTTGTTTTGCAATTATTTTTTTGACTTATCTAACAAGACTATTCCTTTATTACAGATAAAGTAGGGATTCTCTTAACCAAATTGCATTGGATACAAACTGCATCCAAGGGAATATGTCTCCAGACAACAGGTAGACTAGGGAATCAAATCTGTTTTATCTTGCTTGAGCCGCTTCAGTCCTGACTGCGTTCCCAAAGACTCTAGGTGCTATTACAACAGTCCATTCTAATACACTTAAGCACCAAAAGAAAAGCAGTTATGTCCAACTCCAAAAAGTAAGGCAGAAGTTGCATGCAAGATAGAAGAGGAGAGGGAGTTGAAAGGACTCCCTGCTGGACAGGGTAGAAGTGAAAAACCTTTCCTTCCCTCCTTCACTATTTAGTTAGTGAGAATATAAACTCTAGGAAACTAGGCTTTGCTCAAGATATATGAAAGCCTAAAGCTAACTCTTGATTTGTGTTGTCTGCTAACTGCTGGATTGTTTTATTTTCTCATTATGGTATGCTTTTGTACAAGTTCCCTTTTATGTTTTAATTTCTTTCTTCTTAATTAAATGCATTAATTGAACTTGAGGACTCATTTATGTACTTGTGTATATAAAATGAATTATTTCTGAAGATCAGAGGAATCACATGCTGAGTAATCTTCGTGTTACTCTCTTGGTCTTTTATGATATCTTGATTTCCTGCTCAGCAGCTTATCTGATAAATAGCCTGCCCAGGATCACATAATCCCTTTTTCTCACTTGCTATTCAGCCTTCTGCCTGCAATCTCTTTCTTTTCCAGAATCTATCCACTAGTTATTAAAATCTGACCTTCTGCTTTCTGCATGTTTCATTGGATGAAGGACACTGTTCTTTATTCCATTTCCCATCTCCTAACAGGCTGTTCCTGAAAGCTTCTTTGGTACCATTTCAAGCCTTACCTCTGAGCGTACAACTAACTGACCACTCTCAACATCTTGCTACAGTATCAATAACATATTGATAAAGCTTTCAGAGCTCCTGCTCTCTTACCTGCCAGCATTCTTCACAAAACCCAGGTCAGCAAGTGCTACATCACAGAGCTCACAGCGGAAACATTCTGGGTGCCAGTTATTGTTCATTGCCTTGATAACACGCCCAATAATGAACTCACCTACAAAAGGAAAGCAACACCTTGAGATGCATGCAGTAAACATTCTTATCAAAAGTCTGCTGCTCTTCATAATCCTTCCATTTTAATTCCACAAGAACTGTTAAAATGTAACTTTAAAAAAAAACCCAACTATTCCTACAACCTGTGGTTGACAACTAAATCATTGCTGGTATCATGCTTTGTTTCCCTCTAGAGCACTGGGTCCTTAAAATGACCTCAAAAATAGCAGCTCAAGGCTGGCTGGCACTGCAATGGCGGGAGGTTTACATAGCCTTGTAGCTGTTATCTCATGGTGTTGATGTGCATCATATCTTACCACATTCACCACAGCAAGGAGCAAACAGCATCTGAAAGTCATGCTCACAGTACTTCCGACCTTCAAACTGTGAATAAAATGAGAGAGAAGGTGCCCTCATGAATAACTGAACTACTCTTACATTGTGATAGTTCAGCATGCTTTTCCATTGAAACAACGAATTAGTCAAGCTCTGTCAAGTTTCCCAGTTCTAGCCCCACCCTTGCCTGTTTTTAAACTCCTAAGGATTTTTCTCAAAGAAATATCTGGATATGGCTTCAGCCTCATGATGAATTTGTGTAGCAAACAGTTAACAGCAATGCTGCTACAAGACAGTAAAAATCTTGAAGTGTCCAAAGCCCTTTTCGTACAGTTTGCAACAAAGGTTTAGGGTTAAGAAATTACACATGCAAGGCAGATGGAAATTCCTATTTCTACCAGAATTTTTACCCAATTCCTTGCTTTTTAATGGAGCTATTTCTCTTCTCTTAGACACAGTATGAGACCTCACCTCATAAAAAAGTCCATCCGGGAACTGACGAAAACACTGAGCACATACAAAGCAGTTTTCATGATAGAGCTCCCCATTGCTGTTCACAATCCTCTCTGCAGGATCGAATCGAGTCTGGCAGCGTTCACATACTGCATTTGCAAGAGCATCAGACATATTACTGGAATAAAGACAAGAGTAAGAACATGAGCAATGTCACAGCCAACCACATGAGTATAATCATTCAAGTTTCTCCAACATCTATGAACACTACGTTTCCACTGCTTTGAATTCCCTTTTACATGGAAAAAAAATAACAAAACCAAAAATAAAAAAACAATGAGTAAATTCAGCACTGACATCAGTTAGAAATAATCTTCTTGCAACTCACACGTGGCAGAATGAGCTCATGTAGCAGACTTACCTATTGCACGCTTTTGGCTGTTTCACCAGTCTTTCACCCCATTATATCATCCTGCTAATAGCTCATACCAAATATCCACAACTTTAAATGAACCAGTAGTTCAGAGATGAGCAAACACAATGATCCTGACTTCTTGGGATATCTGGTCTCAGGAAGCATACCTCTGAGGATTTTCTAACTTGTAACAAGCACTGACATTCCACTGCAGTTACTCCTTCACTGTAGGAATGAAGAGGGCATTTCCCTCTCTGTCCAGCAGCTTATGTGCATAAGATTCATTGGAAAATAACTGCATACAATGCCTGTCTTCCTGACAAATCAGTGAAACTGAAAGTGTTAAAAAAGTATGGGAAGAGAGAAGTCTCTGTGGCTGGCTGGGCAACTACATTCACCTTCATTTCCTCAGAAAGTGAGGCTAAAAGAAAAAGCAAACAACAAAGCCACATTTGTAAATCATGTAGAGGATTTTTCTTCTATCTCCCCTAAAATGTAGAATGACCCCAACCTCTTTTACAAAATCTTCACACTTGCCATCGTGGTAATCTAAGTCCTCTATATATTAACAGAATGCAGTTTTAAAATCATATATTGCATGTCCAAACAGTGAGAGAAAAATAATAAAGGAAGAGTCTCGGTTTCTTGTTGCACTTTTATCTTTCTTCTAACCACCAGACTACCCAATAATATAAAAATTCAATATTGTTACACTTCTAGATACAGAAAATCTACTGTTTTTTCCTTCTGGGAAACCTTCTGAATTCTATGATTGGAAAGGTATCAGTTTCATTGGTGGACTGAGTATTAAAAAAATTCCAGCATATTAAAAAATCTCTCAAATATTTGTGTACATGTTTTCTTGAAACACATAACGTACACATGAAATGAAAGATGGCTTGGTTTAAAAGTTTCTTTTCTTTGTTTTTATATTCAAAGCTACGTTGAACTGAATTTCCATCAATAGTGTTATTCGCAACCTGACACGCTACATTCCACACCTCTTCACAGAGAACAGTAATTCAATAAGCATGTTCCAGTAGCAGAAAATTTTCTTTCCTCCAGTCAGAGACACCCCTACAAAAACACATCACTGTTTGTATTCCAGGGCTTTGTGCTCTGAGCACAACTAGGAGCAGGCAGCAGTGCAGCAGCAGTGCAGGCAGGAGCCTTATAATCCTGAGGCCACAAAAGCAGCCCTGTGCTTCAGCTGGCTCAGCTGAGCCGAACGTATCACATCTGCAGCTTGTACAAACTTCCTATGCTGTGACCTGGAGTGACCTCTCAGGAAAAATATCCTTTCTTTCTGCCACTGCAATTCCAAGAGTAGCAAAGACCAAAGGAGCTGGTAAGAATTTCAAGAATGGAGTACCAATTTAGCAGAAATTCGTTACAACTCATTTCCTTATTGCAGTACGATGTAGCTTTAAAAAACAGAGGCAGACTGAAATTATTGACAAACAGGAAATCCTGTAATTTCATAAACTAGAGATCATAGGTTAAAGAAACATTTTCATCCTGACAGAGTACCAAAGGACTAGGTGAACACAAAAACATCAGTGTTTGCAGCAAAACCAGGAGACCTAATCAGCTTAGTTTTCAATTGCCACTCTCTGTTACAGCATGCAAACGTGTACCAGAACTTGAAAACACAATCTCCCCATCAAGTATTTTTTCCCCCTCTTGAAAAATTTGATGCCTGATTTCCAAGACTTGAGTTAGCCAACAACCATGATTAAGAAAGTCTCATGTCTACATCAGCAAAAAATCTCCTCTGGGTTACAAAAGAAAACTGGGTAAAATGGTATTCTGGTGAGTCTTATAATTTCCTATACAACAGCATTACACCCTACACGCTAACAACAAAGCATGACCTCAGGTTGTGTTTGTTAGGGTTTTTGCTTTATAAATACTAAACCAACATTTAAAAAATCCTGATTTATTTTTTATTTCTTCAAATAGACTTTAATGGCACTGTATGGAAGGAACAGCACCCATCACTGCCACTGCCAACTACCTGCTGGCAGAACTCTGCGAGAACAGAGTTGCCATCGAGACAACAGTGGAATGCAACAGTTACTGCCTGCAATCTGCACAGCCATGTTCCCGTATGAAAGACAGAGCAAGTTCATGAGTGTAATAGCTCACATCAACCTCTATTGAATATACTTATCTTGGGAGAGATTCTGACACAAGTCCCATGGCTGTGTTGGTGAGAAAGATAATGAAGATGTAGGGATTCTCTCATAAGAAAAAGGCTTTCAGAAGCCTCCATGCTGAAACTAGTATTTGAGGGCTGTCAAGACAGAGTAACCCCACAGCAAACCCTAACTTCCAAACAATATCAAATCTATTGGAAAACTGAAATTCCTAGTGAAAAGTCAAACACAGTACTGTTCTGTATTCTCATTGCATTCATTCTCATTGCAATTTGCTCTTCTTTAGCATGAAGTACAACTTTGGATTTAACTTTTAACCCTCAAAAAATGAATTTACCTCATTCATAGAATCCTAGAATGGTTTGAGTTGGAAGGGACCTCTGGAGGTCATCTAGTCCAACCCCCCTGCAGTGGGCAGGGACATCCCCAACTAGATCATTTGCAAAAGCAAGAGAGTATCAAAGTCACAAGAGTTTATTTGCTATTCTGCTGATGCATGATAATGCAAAAGGTCCAACTTTGAGCTATGGAATTTTGCTTGAGATATTCCAATACCGTTTTCACAACAGAATATGAGATCCAGAAAAAAATCACTAATGATTTTGCAAAACAGCACAGAACAAGCACTTAAAAGACCTGGAAAACATTAAAAAAATTTCAAAGTGTTTGAGCTAGAAGAACTTGGTTGATGCTGACAAGATTTCCTTAAAGGCATAAGAAAGATGGTCAGGATATAGCCTGAGTTGTCCAAGAAATGCCATAGTGCAAATGAGCTAATGATTGTGACTTTTTACCATCATTACAAGAGAGAAACTACTAGTCCAGGAAAAAGTAAAAGAACCTGTACACAGAATAACAGTTCTCTGCCTCAACTATAACCCAGCTGGAATTTGCTGGGGGGAGCTGCACAGGAGACAACTAAATCACACATAAACTCCTGATGAATGGGTCTCTTGTAATACAAACAAGCAGCTGTGGCTCTCTGATAATTACAGCTCAAGTTTTACCTTTCTGTTCTCTTTTTACATTCATGACTATGGAACTTTTTGCTTAAGACATTTTACTCTTCTATACTTAAGCTAAAATTTGCAACTTCGACATTGCCCTAAAGGTATGACTCTGCATTTATTCTAAAGTTTTACTTCCAGGTATGCCACAGTTTCTTTACCTCCCTCAACTACACATCCCTGTGTGCTCTCATTCTTGTGCAAAACCTAACATTTCTTTAACTAGCTCAAGGTTAAAATTAACCAAGGCTGGAAGGGGGAGGGAGGACAGTTCTAATTTCCAGCAGTTTTATGACTCAGCTTTACACTGCTGCAAAAACACTTCTGCCAGCAGCACAGGGAGAGGAACAGCAACACCAAAACCATCATTTTGATGGTGGTGCCAAGAGTCACAGTGAAAGTTTGACTTGCTGTGTCAATTGTAAGATATTTAGATCTGAATCTTTCTCACACAGGACAGTCCCCAATATGCAGTGCTTTTGTATTCTGTTTGCTGATTGGTTTTTTGCAATTCAGTAGAATACAGCATCTTTGTCTGTTTTAACAGTAAGCTGGTGACACAAAGACAGGAAAGGCTATTAAAACATGATCAGCTCAACATCCTGAAGTTATCCTGTCCAGTGCAAACCCTAAAAATACCAGTGCTTAAACAATACTTTTTGCAATCTTTCACCACTATGTGCTGTATCTTCAACAAATTATCTTTGCCAAGAAATTAGTTACTTATTATTATACTTCGGTGTGGGTTTCTTGTGCTTTGACTTCACAGAAATATCTACTGTAAAGCATCAGCATTGCTCTCAAATTTAAAGAAAAAAATTCCCTTTTTATATGAGTTGGATGTTAATTTTGAGACTCATTCTGTGCCACTGGTACAGGTGCTATAGAAAGATTTGAAAGCACTTCATCTTATTTCATTAAAGACAATATGGATCTATCTTCCAAAAATAGTGGTTTCATATATATTTTGGATAGCAAATGTCATATTTTTATACCATATTCTCATATGGATTCAGGAAATTGGGCTTGTATCACTACAGGGAAAAAAAAAGTTATACTTTTTTAGTTTATTAATAACAGCATTGGTGAAGAAATGTGATACTAAGCCCTAAAAATCAAGGAATTTTATCATCATTCTGAAAAACTACTGCCTTTCACCATTTCTTTATTCCAGCAGTGCCTAAATACTTCACCATTAACAACACTAGCACTAAATTGGGTTCTGAACACTCTGGTACAGTGCTTCCAAACGGGAAAGGTTCTCCATTGTTGCTTTCCTGTTATTGTTAATAACTGAAAGCTTTCTCATCAGGAAAGTCCTCTCCTTCGTAATCGACTTGGAAATGACAATAAAACAGACTTCATCCCCTCTGGCTGTGTGCAGACAATTCCTGCTTTAAGTAAAAACGCCCCACCACCAAACAGGAACATCTATCAAATCTGGAAAACACTTCAACAACACCATTCCCCTCATCTCAGAGACATACCCACGTATCTCAGCTGCTGTATCTGTCCTGCTGCTCAGGAGTGACCCTGTGCCACTTAGTCGCTCCTGCCGGCGCTGATAAAGTTTGGAGGATGCAAGCCCCCGAAGTCTCAGGCCAGCCATGGCACCCAATGCCACTGTGAAGGGGAACGCAGAGACACAACTGGAGCAAACACCAGCAACACTGATATTCAATGAGTCACCTTCCTTTGGGGAGTTGCCTTTACCTTTAAGAAGTGCTAAAGCAGTGCTCCAGCACTGTTTCTTACAATTCATCTGCCATTCTGCTACAGTCCTGAAGCTCAGACGACCTCTTTATAGAATCATAAAATGATAGAATGGTTTGGGTTGGAAGGGACCTCTGGAGGTCATCTGGTCCAACCCCCTGCAGTGGGCAGGGACATCCCCAACTAGATCAGGCTTCTCAGAGCCCTGGCAAGCCTCACCTGGAATGCCTCCAGGGATGGGGCCTCAACCACCTCCCTGGGCAACCTGTTCCAGTGTTCCACCACCCTCGTGGGGAGGAACTTTTACCTAACATCAAGTCTAAATCTACTCTTCTCCAATTAAAAACCATTGCCCCTTGTCCTTTCATTACATGCCTTTGCAAACAGGCCCTCTCCAGCCTTCTTGTAAGTTCCTTTTAGGTACTGGAAAGTCACTATTAGGTCCCCCCCCTGAAGTCTTCTCTTCTCTTTCCTGTATTCCACTAGTAATCACCTATCTAAGCCTGCATACTAGCAGTCTACATCAGCAACTCATCCTATGTTAGACTTGCACAATTTATCTGTATACATTTCATAAGTGAGATTAAAAAACCAAAAAAATCCCTGAGTCTTCACAAATTAAAATCACTTAATTCAAGAAGACTTTCTGATCAAAGCAAGAGAGAAACACAGAAGAGCAAAACAGATTGTTAGATCTCTTGACAATGAACAGTCTAGTTTACTGCAGATCAGTATCTGACCGTTGCATCTCTAAAGCAACTCCCTGCAGGCTGCTGCATCACATAATATCTTAGGGATAGTGCAAACAAGAACTGTTTCCTTCCATTTGGGTAAAGGCTATTCCAAGAAACAAAATCATGAAGATTTTTGCTCTCCAAACACTCTCTAGCCTGCAGAAGTGGCATGCAGCTGAGGGCCAGGAAGCAAAGAGATGGAACATGCTTGGCATTCCAGCCTCCAGACCTCTCTGCCAGAAACTGAACAGGGCCTTCTACAGGAGTTCACCCATTCTATCACCCACCCTCCCCACCCACCCCAGCAAGAGAGAAAGAGGATCACACAGCACAAATAGCTCAACCCTGTCTAGTAGGGTAGAAAGAACAAAAAAATTCAGAATACTGAAGTCAGTTTTTAGGAGGACAAAGGAAGAGGAGAGGAGGATGGGAGCATCTGAGTCAGTGTCACTTGATCAGCATCACCATGAATCTCAAGAGTTTTTTTATAACAAATGATTTTTCAGTAAATTATAAAAAAATGAGGATTTTTGTAGCATGACAGTGGAACATATTCCATGACTACAGCCTGGCAAGCTACAGAGGAAAGATAATGAGAGAATTGATGACTTCATAAGTACTAAATGAGTATTAACCAACAGAGATCCCTTCTGTCCTTTAAAGAAACACACAGGGGTTTACTGGGACCCAGCAGAACAGGCACAAATAAAGATCATCATACTTGCAAAACCAGAAACCAGTAACTTCAAAATCAACAATTCACCCCACATTTTGTTTGGGAGTTTCAGGCTCCTGATAGCAACCTGCCACTATCTTTTCTTTCATATTGCATGTGTGCTTTATCCATGTCTACTTTCTGGTGTAAATGGGACAGAAAAAGAAAAATATCCTCTGTACTGTGTGGGTTTGCTGACCTTTATATTTTAGAGCAATAAACCACTTTTAAAATAATATTAAATTGCCTTTTTCCTCTTAGCACAAAGAAAAATATTAAACACTGCAACATTAGTCTTCCTTAACCCTAAGCAACATAACTAAAAATGTCCTTCTCTCTCAAACACCTAAGCTTCTACCCTTCTGACTCATATGACATGATTTTATTGGTTTCCAAACAACCACTCTTCCACAGAAAAGTATGACTCTCTTCTTCAAAAGGGAAGATGAGAGAATTGAAGAAAAAAAGCCATCAAAACAATATCCATCCTGCCTTCCCATCCCTCAACACACGCTTGCCCTCTCCTCTCTTGCTGCTTTGCATATAAAGAGTGAAAAGGCATGGGTTTGTTTATTTCCCTCTTGATAGACCACTTTTAAGAGACAAGGTCAATGCTAAAATCTGACAGCTGGTTATTTTCTGGTCCAAAGAAGAAATGAAAGCAGCTAGACTTCTTTTAGGCACTAATAAGTAGTTCTCCACAGAGAAGCACCTCTGTGTCCCCAGAACAGACTGCTAAGGATCTTTCAACAAGTTAAAATTTACCTAGAGAGCCTCAGAGAGCAGAGTTACATGGAAATGTAAGATTAAAAACCCAGAAGACTAGAAATAGCTGCTTATAACTCTGAGATGAGACATCTCTTAGTTTGATGCAGATACTTCATAGTCAGCACTAAGAACCTTTCTTAATGTTAGCCTTTATACTCCCTCCTCCTACTTCAAACCATTTTACTTGAAACTGCTTCACAAAATGGAGCACATGCACAGCAGCAGCTCTCTATTAAATTAAAAAGCATTTAGTCAAATGCTAGCCTAATTGAAAATAATATATTCTTATTTCTTACCTCAACTGGATTAGGAACAATCAATAAGCCTATCTGTAAATGCAGCTGTTCTTCTTTTGTTGACTGCAGGAAGTACATAGGCGTATCCAGATCCCAATTAGACCAAGCACAGTGATAACAAAAATGTCTTACAAAAATAATTATGCCCTGAAACATGAACTTAGGAAACATTTTTCCTTGAGCTTTTTATTAGATTAATTTCTAAAGGCAATATAAAACAGCACAGGCATTTTTTACCTTTATGTTTTCTAACCAACACTGCAGCAGTAAAGTCTTACAGGAAATGATCCAATTTTGGTTTATTTTCTGCTTTGGACATATGACAATGTTTTGCTCATTGGTAATTCACTGATGCTCTTTCTTAGGAGTAAGTCCATCACAAACAACAAAGAAAACATGGCAAAACAGAGTAGGGGAAAAAACCAAAACACAGAAACCCAAACAAACCCAACAAATAAGCCCTGCCCCCCTTCAAAGCCCAAGTGTCCTCAAAAACACAACCATAAAAATTGAGAGATGGTCCACACACATCAAATACAAATTATTAAGGAAGTATCACAACATACTTCTAAAAGCATAAAAAAATAACATAAATTGTATTTCTCAACACCGCAAAATATAGAAAGGCTGCTTAGAAACATACTAGTTTTATCTCTCTTGTACAGAGTTTATTTCCAAATGTTGTTAAACAACATGTAAGTTAAATCTAAACCACATATCTCTGATTTCTTTCTGTCCTGTTATCTTTGGATCTTAGCTGGAATAGATATACTCAAATAAAGGGTGATATTTGAAAAACATTTTCTTTTTAAAGTTAACAGAATCCCTTTAAGAAAAAGACTGCTCTTGAAGTTAGGGACTGTAACAGCCACTTTAGTCAAGACACTGAGAAATAAAATAGCTCAGCCAAGATGTGGCAGTCAGGATTAGTACTTACAAATTCCAGTCATCTACTTACCAGTTTTCTCTAACAAAACACCATCCTCACAAGTAAAACTTGATACATGTCATATTTGAATTTCACTTGCTAAACAGTCACCTATTTTTAATAGTTTTCTACTATGAATATATAGAAGTGCACAGGTATTCTTTGTATTGTCTGGAATTACATTTTTGCCTAACACTAAAAATCAGTAAATCAAAATACTGTAGATATTTAAGTTCAGGAGACACCCTCTGCAGCTAAATGGGACAGAACCCTTAAAAGTAATTAGTTTTCACTTATCTTAATTACTAATAATGCATCAGTAATCATTGTAACTAGAAGTGACTCCTTTTCTGTTGCTATTTGAGAAGAAAAGTGAAATGAAAAAGAACAATGCAACAGCACTTCGTGTTCTTCAGTCTTCCTTGTCTTAACACACTGTAACATAACCAAATCATTCCTTTCTCTGTGTCAACAGTTTCAGGACCAGAGGCACATTTATGTCATGTTCCTATCTCTTAAAATGCTCCCACTGATCGACATTGTGGGGATGCTCCAGCTGGGAAACAGTTCATCTCCTTCCAGAACCCAGAAGACCCTGAATCTCAAAAGCTGAAGAACAACCAATTACATAATGTTGACAGATTTTAAGAACTGCCACATAACAAACATCAAACAATACCTGGCCACAGTGCAGAAGAGTGACTTGTAGGTAGACCTAGAGAAAAACTTTCTTGATGTTTAATTGTTTCTAATGACTTAGGAGTCTGTCCTAGCCTGAAAAGAAGACTTAACATGATGCTTGTCAAATGGCATCAGTCATGCAAGATGCTGAGTATTGCAATGTCTCACAGCTGCTGAAAAGTACAGGCTTTGTTTTGCTGGGAAACTGCTACCCTAAATGGATTACACTATTATAAAGGAAAAAGTAAGTTGAATTACACCTAAGGTAAATGTCTCTAACAGAACAGTTAATCATTCAATCCAAGGAACAGCAGCAGACAGGAATTTAGAAATTTCCATAGATGACAAACTTTACAGCACTAACATTTCTGAAAACATTAACTAATTCTTGCATTCACTTTTCAAAAGCTAAAGGAAGGCGTGATCATTTTAACCCTCTGAAGCACAACAGCTGTGTTCATACACCCACAATTCTCCCCAGGTCCTCCCCATCTTGTCACCATTTAGGGGCTGCATGGATGCCCATGACCTGTGTACATTTAAGATTGTTGAGTCTTCCTCTAGTTTTAAGGAAATTAATGTAAATTTGTAAATACACAACTATTTCACATCAGAAGAACAAAAAAGGGACCATTAAGACAGAAAAGACAAAGTAGTCTAAAGACAGGAGGCAAAAACCTTTAGTGTTTTCAGCATGTACCCATCAACATCTATTTGTCATCACTGAAAGCAAAAATAACAATCATCCAGATCATATACGAGGATATCACAATTAATTCAGCATGTTCTTGTACCTAACAACCCACCAAATGTGTTGCACATTGAATAATCATAAGAAGCTGCATAATACAAACATCAATAAACAAGAAAAATTAAATACACAAACTACTCCAAATCCATTTCAGTACTCCTAGTCTTGAAGAGCAATGCTTCAGGATTACAACAGTGATAGTAGGATTCAGGAGGATACCTATCCAAACAAAGGGCACCCTACTAATTTTAATCTTACTTCTTCATGCTTTTCATTTTCATGACGTTACAAAAGCAATCTTAATTTTCACAAACCGCTTTACAACGCCTGGGTTTTATTTTACAGATGGGAGAACCGAGTGAGTGGAGACACTAAAGCATTTGTGCAAACCCTCGGAAGATGCCAGTAGATGCTTTCCTCTCTGCTTTTCTCATTTACATCTGTCAATCAGGGGACTACACAGATTTCTCCAGAGTCGGATAGTGTGGGTGGAGAATCAAGCTCCAGATTTAAACAGCTCTTGTAACACGTAACTCCAAGGCCATCCCGAAGAACAGGAGACTGAATGCGTGGACAGAGAGGGAGCGTGTAGATGGGTCACAAAGGCCCTGAAGTGTGGGGAAGCAGTGCGGGGCACAGCAGGAGCAACTGTCAGCGCCTGAGCCGCACCACCCGGCTGCAGTGACCCTGGCTGCTGAGCGGACGCTGCTCAGATCCACAACTGCTCCTTCCCACCATTATTTCTGGTCTTCCCACCGCCCTCCGCTGTATCCCCGTGCAGGGGTAAGACACAGCGAAGCACTGTGCTCTGCTCTCCCACGAAGTCACGTTTCCGGCTCTGCCGTGGCACGGCGCTGGCCTTCCCCAGCCCAAGCGTGTCCCGCACCGCCTGAACCTCACCGGAGGAAAACGTCCCTCTCCCCCGACCACTTCCTACCAGGCGCACCACAGCTCTACCCAGGGCAAACAGGGACTGTTCCCGGCCCTTCACCGCCTGCCACAGAGGCGGCGCAGGCAGGGACAGCCTACCGGGGCCAGGACGGGGGGTCAACCACTGCCCGCCGGCCGGGCTCTCCGAAACTCCCCTGCCGGGCTGCGCTCCCAGCCCTTACCTGCCCGTCATGGCGGCGTGCCCCTGGACGGCGCCAGGCCGTGGCGGAGGGGCTGCGAAGGGGGTACACGGCTCGGCACAGCGGCTTCAGTCCCGGCGGACAGCAGAAACCCCGCCCCGGCCCGGCGGCGTCCCGGGCCCCCTAGGCGTGGGCGGGAGCCGCAGCCCCCGGTGACTCAGGGCAGCCCCCCCGGCCCTGCGCATACTTTTCCTATAAAGGGAAAGAAATACTGAATAACGTAACGGCGGAGCGGGCCCGCCTCCCGCCTGCCTTGGGGGTCCCGGGGCATAGCCCCAGCCTGCACCCTACCGACAAAGCTGCTGCCAGGCTGCCCGGGCGCTGCTCCGCCCCACCTGGTACTAAACACTTCGGGAGCTATTATGAACTTTGGGAGGGAGAGGGGAAGCGCTGACGGTACAATTTGTCACGCAGCCGTTACCTGGTGTATAGTTTTATCTGACACACACCTTATTGACATAACATTTTCTTCCTGTCGACAAAGAATCTGCCACCGCTCTGCTCCCCACAACATGTTACACTCATTGCACAACCCCACGGCAAGAGAAGAACAACCTTGCAACGTGTTTTAGCCTCAGGGCAGCAGAAGACACACATGGAGGGCAATCTTTTAAAGTGGTTAAATGGCATCCTTCCCTGCCAAAAAGAAGAGGGATTGCACTCCCTAACCAGGACCTCTCCAACTGCAACGCTTCTGACAGCATCCAATCCCTTCCTGCCAGTGACTGAATTTTGTACTGAGCACTTGAAAAGTTTTATGTTCTTGTCATGGTTTGAGTGAAATAATGAGACTTGTGGATTGGAAAAGGCAGAATAACTACTTTAATGGAAAGCAGTAACAGCAGACAGATATATACAAATATAGATAAATAGCCAGCACCAAAATCCAAACTTCCCGCTCTCCCTTCCGGTCACTATATTACCACAGCAAAGCTGGGCCTAAAGTAGGACTGCAAGGGAAGTGAAGAAGAGAGCACAGAGGGAACTGCCCTGTAAATTTATACTGAGCATGACATGTATGAAATGGAATACTCAGTTGGTCAGTTTGGGGTCACCTGTCTTGCCTGTTCCTTCCCTATAGGTGCAGGCTCTCACCCTGCATCCCCCTCACTTCCCAGCAGACCATGAATGCTTTACATTCCAGTTCTTAGCTGTAACCCAAATATTTTAGGCCTAAGCTACTAGAAGCTAGCAATGTTTTGAAAACATATTACCAGCCTTCAGAAAAATGCAGTTACTTTTAAAGGAACCTTGGCTAGAAGCAATACCACCCTAACAGAATCAATTCTGCTCCAGCCCGAACCAGGACAGTTCTCCAAGAAAAAATGCTAAAGTGATCCACCAAATAGGACAGAGACCTAGTGCCCAAAAGCAGTTTCAAACTTTATTTGCATCTTCTAAAGTAGCTGTGTATGATGTGACTCACCATTGCTATGGATACTGTTGCAAGCAGGGGACTGAAGGTGGAAACTGCTCTCCTTCCTCATGTCCAAACATCTCATTTATCAGACCTGTGGTAAACATTTGGAATCATAGAGGTTAAATTAGCATTTCAGTTTTGTATTACTTATTTAAACCATGGTGAAGAATCGAGTTAGATGTTCTTATTTTGGTTTAATGGTTGGTTGAGGAAGGGCAGTAGGTAATCTTATTAATAACAGCCAACAATTTAGCAGATTGGGCTGAGCACATAGCAATAAAGAGACAAGCTCTTAGTCATTTTCTGCATCTCTAGTCTCTCCTGTTGTAATGGTTTCTGGGTTCCAACATGTATTGTCTCTATTCTTGCAGCTCTCCTTCAGAGAGAAGCAAGAATTGAATGCGTAAGGAGATTCCAAGTCCTCCAGAGAAGCAGTGCTCAGCCTCCAGCTGCCTCCCAGCCACTGGGCCATGACCCTGAACAATCCTTCCTCTCACCTGCTACATCCCCTGGTCCTGTGTGCTCTATCTATCTCAACTACCATCTTTCTCTTACCAAATCTACATTTTGAACGTGACACCATCTTCCTTCCAGCTGCTGAAACCGTAAGATGTTACTGCTCACAGCTGACAAGCCCTTTCAGTCACTTCACGAGGAGCAGCTGAAGCAGTGACATGAACTCCTCAAACTGCCCCAGACATTCCCTGCCCGATAGGCTTCCTTAGTCCCTTTGTCAGACAAATATGTCGTTAACACTATCAGCGGGCGAAAAGCAGCAGTCCCAGGCCGTCCACACTGCGAGAGAACCGAGGTCGGACTACAGCAGGGTAGTTTCCCGCCGCCTCAGCCCTCAGGGCCCCAGGCGCGCGCGCACCTCCCCCCGAGAGGGCGGGCCACCGGGGACGGCCGTAACCCGGATGCACCTATTAGGCAAGATGGCGGCGGGGCGGGAGTGAGGCGTGGTGTAGCACCGGCGAGCGGTCCCCGGCCTCGCCATGGCAGACCTGGGCCGGCAGTTGCAGGAGTACCTCGCGCAGTCGAAAGCAGCCGCCGCCGACGGCAGCTCCAGCACGGCCCTCGTGCCTCCGCCCGCTGGCCGCTCGCAGGAGGAGGCGGGGAGCGGCGGCGGCCTGGGGGCCTGGCTAGGCCCGCTGAACCCTTTCCCGTTGGGTCGCGGCGCACCCCCCGCGCCGGCCGGCTCGGGGCCGGGCTCGGGCTGGCCGTGGGCTGCCGAGGCGGACCCTTGCCTGCCGGGTCTGTCGCGCTGGCAGCGGCTGGCAGGGAGCGGGCTGTGCCTGCTGCTGGCCGCTCTCTGCTTCGGGCTGGCCGCGCTGTACGCGCCGCTGCTGCTGCTCCGCGCCCGCAAATTCGCGCTGCTCTGGTCCCTCGGCTCGCTTTGCGCCCTGGGCTCCGCCGCCCTGCTGCGCGGGCCCACCCGCCTGCTGCGGGAGCCCAGCCACGGCTTTCTCCTCTACCTCGGCGCCCTCGGCGGCACCCTATACGCGGCGCTAGGGCTGCGCAGCACCCTCCTGACGGCGCTGGGCGCCGCTGTGCAGCTGGGCGTCGCTGCCGCAACGCTCCTAACCGCGGTGCCCGGGGGTGCAGCTGGCCTACGCCGCCTCGGCGGCCTCCTCAGCGCCGTGCTGCGCCGCCGCGGCAAAGCGCTGCCGGTGTGAGCCCCGCGCCGCCGCCGCGGGGAGAGGACCGGCCACAGCACGGCGAGATTTGGACAGGGGGACTGAGAGACTTGTGCTGGCCCCGGCCGCGAGGCGCGGGGCACGAAGACACCTTTCCGAAATGGGCATGAGGATGGTGCTGTCCGACGCCGCATCTCTTCACTTCCTTCGCATTCCTGCTGGGCTTTCCTCGCCAATTCTTGAGCAAGAAAAGCAGCAGCTGGCACCCGGGAACGGCATCGGTGACTCTAAACTCGTTTCGCTGTGTTGAGGTGTAACGGTATTGGTGCAAACCTGCCGAGCTGTACCCGAGCACAGGATTTTGCCTTATTGCAAAGTCAGCTCCATAGCCATGGTCTGGAGTCTCTCCGGCTCTGGGTGGGAGCTGGCAGCATCCCATTTTCCTACCTCCAGTATAGGACCATGTGGCTGCTGCAGCCTACTTCAAAACGTGAGTGAGATTATGGAGCTGATGCAATGTAATTACTGACTTGCCCGTTACGTGAAAAGCAAGTATTTTACAGCAGAGGTGCGTAGGGCTGAGTCTTTACACAGACACAATTTAGCAAAACCCCAAATCAAGTATAGGGGTGAAGATTCAAAAATAGTTAACTGCTATTAACTTATATTTGTGCTGACCCCTACACACTGAACACATACTTTAGTCACTGAATAGCACAGTCATCTGCCACCTAAGACCAACGGTGAATATGAGTACTATGTCCACTGAACTGCATTTCTTTCTAAAAAACATCTTTAAAATGCTACCCGTAAGTGAAACAAACTTTACTCAGGCTATGGGTCACAAATATTACCCCTAATGGTCTTCTTGCACAATGATGATAGGATGAAAGGGCTAATCTTAGTTAAGAGTCTCAGCCTTTGCAGGTGCAGCAGGTATAAACTGCTGTAAGGCAGCAAATACTTGGGCTTTAAAAGGGTAGCTTTGGCTTTTGGAACTTTTTTTTTGCTTTCTTATTTTGGGTAGGAATTGCTTACTTGTCACAGCATGACCTTCAAAAAATAGATTTGCTAGTAATCAGAACCTGTTTGAGCTAGCACAGCTCTCTTTTTCAGTGCAGAAACAGCCTCAGGAAGGTACAGAATTCAAGCTGACAGCCCCTGCTGAGAGCTTTGTACTTCAGTTTGGGCTGTATGCGGCACTACTGCACATAAATGGGACTACTGGGCCCAGCTTGCTCAGAGCCTATGTGAACATCTCACCGAGTATATGTGCCTTAGGGTTTATCTTAACACTTGCTATGAATTAAACTGAAATTGCCTTCAGTGGGGGTACTTAAATGTACTAAGATTGCTTTAATAAAAATATTTGTGTATCAAATGTCAGTATAGATAATCCACTAATGGTCAGTGTTCTTCCTTAAAAATAGATTGAAGCTATCTGAATTTGTTCAGTCATTTCTACAACTTAAAAGCTATAGTATAGAACATTAATTTTATTCCTAAAGCAGTATCAAATTAAACAAACCTTAGACAAGGTGGAGCTATAAACTAGCAGGTAGAGGGCAAGGATTCTACATGCAGCTTGACCTGAAGAGTACAGAAGTATATTCCCATTTAGTAATTGTATCCATTTTCCAGCAGTAATGGATCACAGTATCATGAACTGGGAAGCTGCTTCTGTTTTCCTGCTATGCTGTCACCTTAAGATTTTATACCAAAACTAGATAAATATCCAATTGGCATATGATTTTTTTTTTGTGCTTATTCCACAGTTGTGGAGTATTTCAAAACTCAATTAAAAATGCTGCCCCTTGATGAAGAGTATTAACACCAAATACCACAGTGGTTTAAGGAGTTAACCAGCCATCAGAGGAAAACCAGCATACTCTCTCGTCTGGATAATGCTGGGTTTCTTATTAGGTGCACTCTAATTAGTTTTGGTAGAGGACTGTGCTTTAATTAAGGACTAAAGCTCATCTTCTAAATCACATTCTATTAGACAAAAGTCACTTTCACCCCCTTAAAAATATGTAGGGCTTGTTTGGAAAAAAAAAAGGGGGAGGGGGAAGTTTTCCATTTTGCCAATGACTAAATGATTGGTATTTATCACTAAAAATTTAGGATATATCCTAACTCCTAGATGTATACCAAAAGCGACCAAAAGATAGAGATAAGAAGCAAATGTTCTTCCCTCAAAGCAGAAACTGTCATGTCAGGTGCATGTCAGCTGTTTCCAAGTGAATTCCTTTCAGACCATTCTGTCTCTAGAGCCCCCTGACAAGGATTTTATAGGCTAATGATCACAGTTCATTACTGTAATTTCAATCAACACTTTATACACTACGAATTAAAAACTAAGGAAAAAAACCACAAGCCTACTTGTGCTGACTGAACCAAGAGAACAGCAGTTCAGCATCTATACTTTGATCTCTTTAAGTAAGATAAGTCATCAGGACTTAGGTCAGTCTTTAATAAATGTGACAGTATGAGAAGTCAGATGAAAGAGCTGCTGTGTTTTGCTGTGTGACTGCAGTAGCCTTGTCAGCTACAGACTACAGTGCCATATCCTGAAAACTAACTATAAGATGAAAATCAAGGCTGGGGGGAGGGAAGCCTGGTAGTGCTATTCTTCATTATATAGTCTATCCTACACTTGTAATGCAGGACCTTCCTGAGAGCTGGCTTTAGATATGTACTTACATGATAAAACTTTCATTAAGGCTTTTCATTAAGTATTAAAGGAGCCTTTTGATAACCTGGTGACTGGAGGTGATTAATATGAATGATTTATGGGGAAAACAAACTTATGGTTGGTAAGCAGCTTTATTAATGAAATGTGGGAAATGGGAATAACCCCTCCTCCTCATTTCCCTCCCCTAGAAAAACTAGGAAACAATATCCTAAAGAAAAAGATACTTAAAAAATGTTAAGATTAAAGTGAGCAACTATGGAAATTTGCACTCCAGCATCTGAAAGCACCAGACTATTTCTTTAAGCAATGCATCCCACAGCCATTGTAAAACATACGCATCCCTATTAATTAAGCTGCTAAATTTCTTTGTTCCTCAATTTCTATAAACAGATGCTGTTTTGAACAAAAATATTTGACTTGTGGCCAGGAGAAGCATAGAATGGCAATATTTGTCATGATGTCTGTTGAGCTAGCAGGCCAGGTTATGACTCACACTGTGTCTATGACAACTTTGTCTAAATGGTGTTCCACATTTTTCTCTTTCAGGCTGATAGACTAGCAAGCAGCGGTGATTGCCTCTGGTTTGGAATTTTAACATCAGCACCACTTGTAAGCTGTAGACAGCTGTGGCTAAAGGTGAAAACAAAAGTTCTACGCACGATAAACCAAAAAAAACTAAGAATCAGCTATTGGTATTTTAAACAGTTGAGATTTCAGGAGGTAGTTCTGTTGCTCCATCTGATACAAGAGTTTATACCAAAAGACAAGCCTCTTGATAGGAATAGGTGAGTAAAGAATCACACACTGTGTTGATTTTTTTTGTTAATTGTTGCGCAAATTACATTCTGTATTCATACAAAACCAAAGTAACTCTTCTGAACAAACTGTACATATAGAAACAAGTTCCTGTCTGGAGGTGAACTGAAATCTGTGGAGGTGCTCCATGTCTCACAACACTTAAAAAAATTTCCAGCTCTTCACAAAACAAAGTAGGTAAAAAGAAGGTGAGGAAAATGGGTTGAGAGGACAAAACAACTGCTACAATATTGCAGCTAGTAGCAGTTGATTGATCTAGGAAAAGACCCTTGTTAGGAACTACTGCACCTTCAGTTATCCCACTTAAGAACCCAGGTTTGTGGTGTTGCAGGGTTACTTAATCAGTCCAGAGTAGCAGTCTATTTAAATATTGTCCAGCAAGGACTGGGTGTAACCCAGTCAAAGCCTCTTCTATCGGCCTCTTCCACCACCCCTCGATGCTCCTCTTCTTGATTGCCCAGAGTTCATGTTATTTCCTCTTCCCCAATTACTTCCACTTCTTCCTCCTCCTCGGGAAGGGTTATTGCCTCCTGCAGGTCCTCCACCAAAAGCTTCGTCCCTGTGGAATCCATCGTGATGGTCTCCGTCTAAAGAACTAGACCGCCCGGATTTTGATGCTCTCTGGGAAGGTCCTGAATTTCCTCGTCCTAAAAACAAAGCACCATCAGTTAGTGATGTTGAAGAAGTCTAAACCATGCCTTTTCTCAGAGACACCATCTATTTACCTACTTCTTCTGTGCTATAATCATTCACAGACCAAATGTAGTTATGACCTGTAGTTTTATGCCTCCCCTCTCTATACAATTTTTTGTACATGGATTTAGTGTCTTTGTTAGAGTCCAGAAGATGGACAGCAATCAAGCAATTCCTTGGGAATTGAAGGAGATTGTATCTGAAGGTAGAACAGTGATAGTCATGGTGTCCTCGAAACTGCCAGATATACCCGATTCTTACATTAACACCATCTGTGGTTGGTTGCATATTTTTATTGCAAAATATTTGTTTATTCCTAAACAAAGACACTGCACTGCTGGATCAGTTGAGGCTAGTGGTGAAGATAATGAGTAACATTACTGTTTCATTCTATTTTTTTGCTAGAAATAATGGAAAAATGCTCTATTTTACTACTAACCAGGAACATCAACTACTGGAACTCTTACTTTCTACTTCTTGCAGATCTTTTTAGTACCAATATATAAATTAACATTAAAATCCTCCCAAAGTTATCAGCTCAAAATAACAAGGAGTATTTTGAATAAAAATTAGTGGTAGTGATGCTTTTATGGACACATGCTACAGCTAAATTAGGGTATTTTTTCTCCACTTCAGCAAGAGTGATTTTTGGTCAACTCTGCTTGGTTCTGTGTAAAATAGAGGCCACAGAGTTTATAATTCTTGAAGTTTTAGTCTCCAAATGAATTTACCAATACAACTGAAGGTGACAAAGCCCATATTAGAAAAGGTTTATCAGGCTTTCAGCCACTGAGCTAAGCTTTCTTTGGTAGATTAATGAGTTGTCTAGGCACAAGAGGTGTGGTAGTTAATAACTGTTTTGACTCCAATAACAAGAGTTATCACAAATTATTACTGAAGCTGGAGAAGGAATCCTTACAGAGTTGATAAGATGCTGGCCAAATGAGAAACAACATACAATTCTGAAAGGAAAAATATTGATACAGGTGGAGTTCACCAGTAGAGTCTTCTTAAAAACATCTGTGAACAAATGATAAAACCTGCAGTTTATACAACACTGGAAATACAGTCCACGCAGAGGAGGACTGGCATACAGTTCAAACCAAAAGAGCTTCAGGACAACAGTAAGAGAAGTGGAATAAAATGGAGTGGCATCGAAAACAAAGCTGTGCCACAGAGGTGTAACAACAAAAAAAATCAACTATTTGGAAGCAACCGAGAAGATCTCTGATCACTACCTAACAGAGGGTATTCACTATAGGGATATTAGAAAAAGACAACATTCAAAAATGACAATGGCAATCCTGAGATTTAAAAGAAAAAGAGTCAAGAGCTGGTGCAAGGCTATTAGGATGATTGTGGAACTGGCATGTACAGTAAATAGGCTCTGAACCAGCTACGAACTCCGAAAGAACGTATTTTGTGGGTTATAGTAGCTAGTTGTATGACACTCATGCTTGTAAAAAGCATGGGTAGAGCCCTCCCTGGATCTTCGTTCATGAAGCCTAGCCATGATGATGTAGGACACTGCCTTGTGACTGTTTTGTGCTATTTAAAGAGGACATCAGGAGCTATTAGAAAGGAATGGAGTAAATAGGACAAAACCAAGTGAATTGTAGAAACCTATGGTTAAACCACATCTTGAATAATGTGTGTATCTCCTTATTACGTTGTTTAATTTACAAAAGGATAAGTTAAACTGAAAATAGTACATACAGAGTAATAAGAATAAGTAAAAGATACAGAACAACTTCCCAGAGAACAATTAAACAGACCAGAGCTTTAACTTGGAGAAGAGCTAGTTCAGGTTGGAAATAGTAAGAGTTTGATGCAATCAGAAGTGGCATTCAGAAATAACAGGGATTGACTTTCAACTGTTTCAGCTAAACCGCAAGATGTCATTGAAATTGGTGAAGGATAGACTTAAAACAAGATAAATACAGTCTACTGGAATTAAGTTTTAAAGCTCTCTTGGTGAATGTTGTGGGTATCAAACGTTTACATGATTCTTAAAGCAATTAGAGAAGCACATAAAAGGTAACTGTCAAAAGCCATTAAATAAAGTAGTATATCACTAAGTCACTGAACTACACGTCTTCATAGGTTTAGAGAGCATTTCAGGGACATATCACTATAGACTTACAGTGTTCTTAACAGTTCCCTCAGTAACTGTTACTGACAGGCTGCTGAGCTTTATGGACTTCATAGGTCTGATCATAGATGGCCATGCTTACACTCTTAACAAGTCAGGGTTCATTAAGTCAAACAGAATGAAGGCTAAGACACTAAGATGCTAGCACAAGCATGAATATTAACAAGTAATTATTCTGAAAATTGGAGAAAAAAAACCCCCAACCTATTAATAAGTTTTGGGACTGGAGTAACAGGGAACCAAAAACTAACTGCTTTTCAATAGGGCACTAAAGAAGAGGATTATATGATGCTGGAGAGAAGATTTGAATTTGATGTCCCAGAAAATCCCTCTGTTCTTATGTTCCTGTAAGAGTGTTCTTCAGCTTTACAGCTGGTAAGATCAAATATTTACCATTCAGCTTTACTGCCTCTGAACAGATAAGGAATTCTGGATAAGCCTACTGTTGAGAAATGTACTACTGTTACCAAGGCTTTCAATACAAGGAGCTTTTTACCTTTGCTCCTCTCCTCTGGAGGTCCTCCTGGAGCATCCATTTCTCTATGTTCTGAGGACCCTGGTCCATCATGCCAGGGACGTTTCCGTGGTGGCAGTGAGGCCATGTCCATGCCTTGGAGCGAAGAAGAACGTTCTCTGTTAGCTGGAGAATGCCCATCATGAGGAGGGTGATCTGGACGAGGACCTGAGCATGAAGGGAAAAGAACAGCCTAAGTAAAGTCCATCTGATCATTATTCCTAATCTTTGGAGGCATTCACATAAACTTACATGCTTTCTACATGATTTGGCACACAATTTTAAGTAAAAATTGCATAAAGCTCCCCTGCCCCCCCCATCCCACTAGGCAAACAAAGATTAGATGACTATGTTGTAAGAATGATGGGAAAGAAGTGAAACCTCAAATGCTCTTTTCGGTATAAAATAATTTCATATATTTTAGAGACAATCATATCTTCTTTTAGTCATGTGTCCTTTGTGCTCATTTTTTCCATGACATTCTAAAAGTCAGTTTTGCCCCATATGGGGTTGCCATTAGTGAAACAAATGCAAATACTGGTAAGCTGTCAGACACTGCAGCTGAAAACATTATTTTTAAGAAGATAGAGAAGATGCTATCCAAGGGAAAGATTGCTATTAGCATTAAGATAAATCTCAAAAAAAGCCCATGAGATCTGCTTCAGTCATCCAAAGGTGACAACAGGCAGTGCTGTGCTGTGGAAGAATTCAACTTTACATCAAAACTTTGAGGCCACAATCTTTTTTTTTCAGTGAGATAGCTGCATCTAGAGCTACTTAAATTCTTTGTAAGTTCAGTTTTTCCTGAATTTAAAAGCCCAAAGAACTATGTTTTGTTTTTGTCATGGTAGAAGACTGGTAGTGAGCAGATGAGGTACAGCAAAAAGGCAATTAAACCCACTTTTTAAAAAAAATGGTTATATTCCAGAGATCTTGTCTATTATCTAAAGCAAACCTCACCATTTTTGTTACCTGGTTCTCTGTTTCCATCCCAAGATTCTGGTTTCCGCCCTGCTTCAAAGCGTGGAAGTTCATCTGGAGTAGGAAGTAAACCCTTGCGGCCTCCTGAGCAGTAAAAGATGCAAAGGACAGGAGTGAGAAGAGACATTGTGTTCATGAAAATACTGTCATTTACCTACAAAATGTCTTTACTTCCTTATCCTTGCATTTCAGGGTGGAAGAATGTTCTCCTCACCTCTAAGAGCACCACGACCTCGTCCCCGAACACCATGGTCCCTTCCTCTTGAGTTTTCATCTGGAGAATCAAAAGTGTCATCTGGCCCAAAATCTTCAGGGCCAGGAAAGCCATCTCTCCCCCTGGGTCCCCGGCCCTCGTGTCTTGAGGGTCCTCCTCTTCTGAAGCTACAACAAAGAACAGGGTACAAATGTGGTTTTTAAGCAGAATTTAGATTGACAAACTTGAGTCAGCTTCAGTTTAACAATCAAGTAATTTCTTAATTGTTTTACTTAAGACTATAGCAAACACAGTTACTAGAATAAGATTTGTAAGTGGAAAAGTGCTCATTTTCTGCCTTTAAGCACTGTTTATTCACTTTTATGGTCTTCCCTCCTACTTCCTTGTGTTGATTTTGATTTCATACAAGAAAGTTATTGTCAAATATACTGCATTTGTTTAATGAAAAGGGGGAAAAACAATTGGTGAGTGATGATAGATACAAGGCAAAGTATAAGTGAATTTCCCTTAACTGTGGTGGTCTTACTTTCCCCTTCCATTTCAATGATAAAAACAAACTGAAGAAATACAAACAATGAGAGTCATGGATGTTACAAAACATTCCAGCATCTCATTCCTATTGATTTAGGACTTCTTGCTAGAACATGCTCTTTTTAATTCCCTTCTTCCAATTTTAGCAAATTAATCTAGGCTGCACTTGGCTCTGTAGGGAAGATGATTGCTGAACAGTGTACATGGTGCCATTCTACAACACAAAGAGCAGTTTATCCAACTGCAGTAATGAATTTTGTTTTGCAGAATGCAGTTATGACACTAAAGTTGCTCATTTCCTTCTAGTAAGTACCATGGCATCTTCAGTAATTTGGTATGATTTGGTTCTGCATCTCATCTGAAATGAGTATAGCTCCTCCAGTATCACACTGGGGTTGCAACAGAGATCTTCAGAAAGAAGAATGGTTCCTAATGAACTGTCAGTGCCATTTCAGGTAAGCCTGTAGATGGCTGCAGGAATACTAGCAGTTTTGGTTTTTACATTCCCAGTTTAAACACTTGGAGTGCTGGTAAAAGTGCATACATGTTCTGGGTATTACTGCAACTCCCAAAATGTGCACTAGCACTGGCTGTTAGGATTGCCTCAGTTTACAGCCCAGTTCCTGTGCAAGCACAAGTGAGGTGTTTAGCTGGTGCAGGCACACAGGTTGAGGAGTCCTCACAGTTTGACCCCACACTGCTCCTTCCTGCCCACCCCTGAGTGACAGCACAGATAATGCAGAGCACCCTGTGCCCATTCACTCTGCTGCCCCCCCTTCCCTCTCTTCCCAGTTCCACACTGGCCAAACAATAACCACCATGATACTCAGATGGTGTGGGCTTTGTGCAACATCCCCTTCCCCAGCTCATTAACGACACAGTGCATCCTATTACAAGCAAAACTTTAGATACTTTTATTTAGAATTTTAACAACATTAACCTTTTAATTACAAATTTAAATATTTTAACAGTAGTCATAACACAATACAATATTTTTAAACTTTTACATTTTTTTTGTTTGTTTTTGATTAAAAACAATAGGTCTGTCTCCACCTCCCAGAAAACAAACACAATACAGAGAGGAGGCTGCTGTGCCTGTATAGGTACAACAGTGGATGGAGGGAGTGCTGTGTTCAGACAATGAACCATTTTACATTAACCTGGATGATTTTGGGAAAACAAACTGAACAGTTTCAGTACAAATGGTTCAAATCACCACATAGCAATATTGTTTAGCTTTGAAACAGCACAGTCCTCTAGCTGTTCTTTAGAGGGCTTCCCATTTTAATACTGACATGGTGTGATTCTGCTTAGCTTGTAAATGACCAAGATTTACAACACAGCAGGCTAGCAGAAACAGGGCCTCGCCTTTTGTTTCCAAGCAATGTTATGGACACAGTTTGGTTTTGAAATCTATCATATCTATGCCTGGCATAGCCACAGCTCCTAATATTGTGTTATGTGCATCCTTTTTCACTTTTTCATATCAGCCACATGTAAAAGCCTGCCTTGCATAGGGCTCAGTTCCTGTTTGACTGCTCTCAAGATCTTCTTCCTTGAGGCTTAGGACCTTAATGTACAGAACTACACACTGTGCAGATTAGCAGACAGGAAGAGGCAGGTCTCTGCAGTAGAAGCATCATGTTGATATGCACAGGTAAAGTAAGAACAGGACAGGGATGAAAAGGACGGGGAATTAGAGAGAAATACACATACACACACTTCCCTCATGCTTGATCAAACCAGTTACAATCTCAATTCCAAATCAAGTCAGCTAAACAAGTGGTTGGGATTCTTAACTTCACCTCAGCACTTGCAGTAAATGGCACCCAATTCACCTTCATTCAGAGGAATTCATTAAATTTGCAAGCACAATAAGCCTTTTATAGCCTTGTGCTGATTCCTTTTAAATTAAACTCTGTACAAACGCTTGTACTCTGACAAATAAGACTCTTGTTAATCGAGAGTTCAGATTTACAGGTCACAAGATTCTTGCATTCTCTTCCTGAAACCTTTTTAAAAAAATCAGGATCATCATAAAATATTTTCCAGTCCCTAAGCATTTCCAATACAAGATTTTAAAATCTCAGCTGAGCTTCTAAAAGTGTTGTCTGCTGTGTCTAAAAGTGCAGACCATTCAGCTTGGATTTCTCTCTGCTTTTACTTTTTTAAATGGCTTTAATTGTTACCTTCTTTTAGTTCATTTCTTTTCATACTCTTCACACAAAAGGAAGGTACATCTTTACAGAGCTAGGCAGAAAATAGCTAAAAGAAGAGCTGTATAGATGGAAAGTAAAAGGAATGTAAGAAAATGATTAAAAAGGCAACTAAAACACACAAAATTCACATTATGTGGAGACCACAAAATATTTGTATAAGTACACGTCCTTATACATATAGAGTTGGTGGTCAGTGAGAGGCTTAGACCGTGGAGGCCAAATTTAACTCAATTAAACTAGCATAGATCTGGAGTAATTTCCATGGCAGTTAATCTTGCTGATTTACCATAATTCCTCCATATGTACATTGGTAGCTAGAAGCAATTTCATCTCTTTGATTTATTTGGAAATTATGAGCAATGACCTGGACATTGCTGTAGATCAGATTATTTTTGAGTTCTTTGCTTGGCATTAAGAAATAAGTCAGAAAGAGAAATAAAATTTCTATAAGCAAAACCAGGAGAAAATAGTCTCAACAGTCCAACAGATGCTGTAGCTCTGCCCCTTATATTTGATAGAAGGATCACTGTTCCTGCTCCTTACAAGTATGTTAGATCTCATTCTATAGTCTCTACAGTCATGCTGCAGTTTGTGACTGGAGACAAAGTCTTAAAATCCACTTCTAGTGTTCAAAAGCTTTGTCACTTTAAACCTTCAAGTTTCCTCTCAATTTTCATCAAAAGGTCTCAAATCTTCATCCTGTGTCACTGGATCTTCTCTATAAGTGTCCTCCCTTCTCTTTACTTACTGTTTAAAGACACGGAAGCTGCTTGTACAATGACCATGTTTCAAGTTTTCTTCTATTACTGATTGATTTTTATGGACTCTATACTCAGGTATATTAGAGTTTTCATTTCCTTATTGGTTTCCAGTTTATAAATCTGAAACAGATAGACTCCTTAATGAAAAGGAAACCAGGAAGAAAAGAGTTCCCTCCATTAACCCTTTAACACACACACAAAAAAAAGATAGTAGATGTATTCTTACCTCTCATCTCGCCTCCCTCGGAACCGTGCATCCTCGGGATCCCGTGGATATCTATCATCTGAAGGTCTCCGTCCTTCCCAAGCACCAGGAGGGCCACGGTTTGAACCCCCTCCTTCAAATTCCCTGTGATCAGGAGGAAAGGGAGGCCCAGGTCCACCTCGTCTCCATTTCTCGTCTTGCAATGGTGGACCTCCTCTCCCCTCAAATTCCCGTAAGCGATGGCCAAATCTCTTATCCGGATGGAAGTCGTCACGGAAGTCATCTGGTCGATCAAAGTCATCATGGAAATCTGGGTGAGGTCCTCGTCTATCTGGCATGCCCCTGCTGTCTCTACCATCACCCCACTCCTGGCCACCTCGAAACAACCCTCTCTCAGGCCCATGATCAGGACCACCACTGTTCTGGTCGTGCCTTCTATCTGAGAGAGGGCCCATGTGATGGTTTGGTGGACCACGGGAATCACCTTGAGGGAAAAAATCATAGCAGATTTCTGTAATGTTTTCTGGAAATGCTCTAGGATGCTCTAGTTTGTACAGTTCTACACAGCACAGCCACACATTTCACTTTGCATTTTTGGGGGAAAAATTTTACTCTGTATTCCATCCCAAGTCTACAGAAGCTTTCCTTTCAGCCAAGGCCTTGTGCTCTGCTGTAGCCTTTTAGAGGCACTGCACTGGAACAGCCTCTTTTAAGGAGAATTAATAACAGAAGAACAGACAAAGTTAATTACCTTTATTAAGACCAGGTCCTTGGTTGTGAGGGCCAAGCCGACCTTGTCCTCCTTGCTGCCCCAGTCCTGGTATCAGTGGTGGAGGACCTGGGTTCTGTCCATCCTAGGAGCATATAATAATAAAAGCCATGTGAACACCATGTGCTTTTATACATTTTGTAAGGAGGCAAAACAATTTTCATTACATAAAGAGTGAATCTGGATAAGTCTTATAACAGAAACAGCTGATTTTCCAGAGGTCCCAGTCTATTTTTTCCAGATATTCATATATGAAATCAGAATTACTGGTTTTCACTGAGAAACATAGAATTTTATAGAAAACTTAGAATTTCAAGGACTAATATTTTATCTGTATCAACCAAAGATGATAAAGCTTATATTCTAGCTTCCTATTAGAGAAGATGAGGAAACTCTGTATATTTGTTTGAAAAAAATACCAGGTACTGAGTTCTATGCAGTTAAAGAGCTGCACAGACAATGAAAACATAGAAGTATCAAGAATGTCAGCATAAGGAGGCCAACAACAGGGCCATAAAAGAATCTCTCCTATAAGCCTTTTGTAAACTGCTAACATGGAAATACGTAAATTTCATATTTAACGTGCTGGCAGAGTTTTTTTATCTTAATTCTAATTCTAGGATTAAAAGGAAGTACTAATACTTGGCTAAGCTGCAAGAGTTAAGGAGTTATTAAGCAATGACAGGGCTAAAGGCAGAATCTGCAGTCACCTGCTTTTCTCAAGCAGAAACAGTAAGCAGAGGTTTGTGCAAATTATATAATCTCCCCCCCCTCCAAAGGCATATATAAGTCTTCTGTTATTTTCTCTTTTTTGGGGGTGAATTTTAAAGGATAAAACAATGTTCTTTAAATTCAGCTACTGTCACAGACCCCTGAAAGATTTCTACAGGTACCACATTTACACTGAACCCCCTATGATAACACTGGTTGGGACAGCTGAACTGCCCAATTCTGCCTTTAAACAGCAAAGGCAGGCACAAAGTCCTCATTTGGGGTTTGTACTTGACAGGAACTAAAAGGAGGCACATGCATAATTTACACTGTAGCAAGGAGATCCCATAATAAAAATGCATCATTGTGAACAAGACAGAGCTGAAATTTACTTTTTATATTGACATCACCAAAGAAACAAAACAAAACAAAAACCCAAACCCACCAACCAAAAACCCACACCAACATCTGGACCAGAAAACCCTAAACACTTAATGTTCTTTTCCCAAACTTGTCCAATATGTAACATTTAAACTTGGCCTTCATATTGGCTTGTAAAAAACCCTCCAGACTGCAGGTAGTTTGTAAATACGTAAAAAACTCTACTCCAGCACTATCATTGTAGCCATAATTACATTGTTTAATCTCTCCATGAATCAAATACTTTTCATGATCTATGTTTTTGAGAAACACTACCTTTTTTTTGGTCTGGTTGCAGAGAAGCAGTAAGTTCATTTGTGTATTTTTCCCATTCTATCTTGAAATACTGGTTTTAAATTCAACATTTATATTCAACTGCAATACAGGTGATAAACACAGAAAAGCACACAGATGTATACTACAAATATTACATTTGCATTGAGTAATTTCATAAGGACTTTGGGGGGGAAAAAAAAAAGCAGCAAAATAAAAGCCAGGTCCAGTGCCTATTAAAGGAAAAAATAAATCAAAACCAAACCAAAAAAGTACTCTCCTAATGACTTGAGTCCAGAACAAAGAAATTCCCTGACCTGGTATGATCTAACTATTGCAGTACTTCAGCTATTCTTGATCAAAACCTCACTGGAGTTCCATGGTTTCTCATATATTTGGCATATACTTACTTACAATAAACTTCCTTGAACTTTAATTTATGCCACTCCTGTTTAACCAAAGCAGCAGGCTTTAGCACTCACTAAATGAGTTTACTTAATGTTTAACAAAAACCTCTATTCCAAACAAATCATGCTTTGACAAGACAGATCCCTAACACTGTATTTTCACATCCTTTTTGTTTCAAAATACATTCTGAGCCCCAAACTGGGCTCAAAATTGCCAACTAAGTATGTAGAGCTCAGAAGAAGACACGCTACTAAAAGCTGTAAATGGCCTTGCCAAGATGGGTACATCTGGAGCACCTCACATCACCTCCATTGTTGTCTGTGGAATTGCCCAACGTGGGCTGAGGTTCTGCACCAGTCAGATAAGCTGGTGCAGCAGAACACAACTGCTCCATGTTGCTGGTGTATCTGCACATACATGCAAATGGCACAGCCACCTGTAGTAATTAAAACTGTGAACCAAAGGGGGAAAGAATTCTTTGCATGCATTTCTTCTCAGATACCGCACAAGCTCCTAAAGTTTGTCTCTATGTGGACAAGAGACTTGGCCTGAAGTATTCATACCTCACTCAACCAGTAAGTGAGATGAAGTTCAGCACATGTATCAAAGAGCAACGTGAGACGATCAAATCTAAATTAGTAATAGCAGAAGAGCTCCTAAGTACTACTGCTAACTTGGGGATATTGTTTTTATCCATCTGCATTTTAATATCAGAATGGAGTAAGAATTTTGACAATTCTATCTCTGGTAATTTCCTCCTCATGAATATTCTGTTTCACGTTTGCAGAAGGCAGGAGATCTCATGTTCAGGAAGAGATGTACATATCTCACCAACACACTCTGCAGTAAACCTCTGCTTTCCAATGCATGGCAGATGCAGGCAATAGTGGTATCTTAGAGAGAGGTTAACCTTTATAAATTGGTATTCAGTATTAATGTCACAAGGCCTTGACAAAGCATCTATAGTGATACACTCCTGCCACTGAAAAGGAAGGCAGGTGTCTTGTACAAATTCACAGAAGAGAAATGTCAAATTTGAAACAAAAAAACTCAAGCTAAAGCCTATTGTTTAAAAATAAAATCACGCATAGGGCCTTCTAAAATAGCAACTATTATTATATTCATATTACAAAGAAGCAAACTGGAGCAAAACATGACATTATGAATTTTAAAACTGCTCATTTTTAAAATACATTACCATACTAGAGCTGCATAAGTAATTAAAAATGGTTAAAAATAGTATTACTATCTGTAAAAGACTTCAGGACAGCAGTGTTTACTGAAAATAACTGGCCATCTGTCAACAGCTGCTGACTGAATTCTGACCAGAGTGTTAACAGCAGAGTCACACAAGGATAGCTCTGCACCATGCACAGGAACTTTTATGCACACACAAGCTCAGTGATAATTCTCAAAGCAGGAAGGCTACTTTCCTTGGGACAGAAATGAAAAACGCTACATTAGTTTGACTTAAGATAGTTGTGGGACCAACTCTTGTTTGGTTAACTTGGGTGCTTTAGAAATCTCAGCAATAATGTCACATTAACAGACCTCTGGAGGGAATTTACTACTGATTTGTGAAGGAAAAAATATTCAAATAAAACTACAATTTGTAGGCTACTCAGCCTCAGTCTGAAAGGGAATTACAGAGCTAAAGCTCACTTCAATATGCCATCAGGCATTGTGACTGGTACTGGACTACACAAAAAGCACTATACACAACACTTGTCTAAACCTTTAACTAGGAACTATTGAGTTCAAGGCTAAAGGAGTTAATGCTATTTCAAAACCCCCACAGGGTTTTAAAAATTGATCACATACATATTTTTCCCAAGGAACTGCTTCAAAATTCACCTTAAAGCTGAAGACAATCAAGAGGAACTTTAAGTACAGAATCAGTGCCACAAATAAGAACTTGTAAGAGCTAACAAATATAGTGAGCTCTGCATTATCTGGAGTACATGAGAAGGAGGAATGAGCCTGTTATGAAAGATGCTGAATATTGGGCAGAGCAGGCTGCAGCTGGTACTGGACCAGACTTAATCCAAACTTGACTTGATCCCTGCAGAATTCATTGGTGTGTCTAGAAGCAACGCTCTCCAGTAATCCAGCTCAGCTAATCTGAGCTGATGAACCCTCCTGAAGCTGAGTGCACAGGGACATCTAGTTACCAGCACAGCAGTGTAGCACACATCCAGACCATGCCCAGCAGTTGCTCACCTTGCCAGACCTGAGCTACTCCTACATGAACTTGTCTGGTACCTGTGCTCCTTTTCTTGTGCTCCTCAGCAAATGGTGCAGTAATGAGTTACCAGCATACAACATCAAATCTCAGCTTGTGCTCCAGAAAGTACAGAGGTGGCTAAAAAATTTCTATACCAAGGTAGGAAGCAGGATAGTTGTGTTCCTGTGTTTTTACTTCGAATTGGTAAGTTTAGCCAGACCTAAACTGATTCCAGGTGTGTCAGCATCTGTGGTAAATTCATCCCACAGTTCAGAGTAACTACTCTGGGACAACAGAGTTGGTAGGAACTTGCTTTAATCAATACATACGAATTTTCTTACGTTCAGTTTGCTTAAATTCAGCTTTTATTAGTGCTTACCTACTTTAAGACAGTTCAGTGTCTTTAAATTATAAAAGTCTGTAACTTCTCTTACAGTTATGTATTTTCACAGCATATTTCTGTACCAATAATCCCTCCTCTGCTGTTTCCAAACTACAGAACTCTCTTCATCATTATTTACGTTTTCTTTGAGGCCTCAGTCTTGCAAGTATCCCAAACCTCCAGCCTCTCAGCTCCTGCTCTGCATTTCTACCACAAGACAGCATCATTCTTACATTCTTAACACTCTTCTTGTTACGCAGAGAGGCACATACCTGATTAAATGGGGGACGAGGCCCATCCCCCAACAAAGGTGTTTTCTGCTGCTGGAAAGGCAGAGGCCCCTGGGAAGGGTGAGGCCCCCTCGAAGGGTTCGGTTGTCCCTGAGGTCCTTGCATGTTTCCTTGAGGCCCTACTAAAGAGCCTTGTGGAGGTCCCTGCTGGCCTTGCGGACCCGGTGGCCCACGCAATTCTTGTGGTGGTCCTAACATTGTACCTTGAGGTGGGGGTCCTTGGAGGCCCCTCATCTCCTGGGGGCCGTGTCCTAGTAAACCACTTTGCATATGAGGACCTCTCATTTCTTGCGGATGACCCATCATCATCCCTTGTGGAGTAGGTCCCTGGTTATCTCTGGGTCCTGGTGGACCCTGCATCCCTCTTGGATTAAGTCCCATCAAAGGCCCTTGAGATATAGGGCCCTGCATCCCTTGAGATCCTGGAGCTCCTTGCATGCCATGAGGAAGAGGTCCTTGCATTCCTCGGGGCCCAGGTGGCCCTTGCATTCCTTGACCACCAGGAGGACCTTGAGGACCCAAGTGACCTTGCGGGCCCGGTGGACCCTGCGGTCCTAAATGAGTCTGAGATCCAGGTAGGCCCTGTGGTCCTAAGTGGCCTTGTGGGCCCGCATTACCCTGGGGACCTGGAGGCCCCATTGGCCCATGAGGACCAGGATGTCTCTGCATTCCTTGATGTCCATGTAAATCCTGAGGACGTGGCATTCCTTGTGGAGGCCCTTGGGGGCCTGGAGGTCCTTGTGGTCCCATGAACCCTTGTGGGCCTCCACCTCCTTGATGTAATGGACCTTGAGGTCCCATTTGTCCTTGGGGTCCTGGAGGTCTGAACTGTCCTTGTGGACCAGGAGGTCCCATCTGAGGCATATTCATTGGCATCTGCTGAGGTGGAAGGGGCTGCTGAAATCCTTGAGGCATCTGTGACATTGGGCCTTGCCCTGGAAAAGGCTGAGGTCCGTGAAGAGAACCTCCTGGAGGTGGTGGCTGCACTTGCTCAGCTTGCTTTTGTGCAAGTCTCTCAATCTTCAATTGCTATCCAAAAACAAAACAAAAAAAAAAGGAGGGGGGCTCAGAAAATCAACTAAGCACAGAAGGATATGTAACAAGTGAAAATCAGAAGCAATTGTCAGGAGTTTAAAACGATTGCATGCTTTACTCTTAATTAACAGAAATACAAATTAAAGAGATCCACAGATCAGTATTAGTTAACTGAACTGTGGGGGCCTCACTGAAGGTTTCACAGCATCATGCATTAAGTCCAATATCCTGTGCAATTAGATAGTTTTTTTGAAGAAAGGTGAAAACAGTACTGCAAAAGCAAGCTACACAATTTAGTGCTGAGGTCCAAATATATCACATAAAGAACTGAACCAAATTTGCTGCTGTCTTTACCTCCAAGAGCTGTGGGTTTGTGTACTGAAGCGCTGCCATTTCCTGTTCAATCTCTGCTTGGGTCTTCTTTTTCTCCTCCAGCTTAATATCTTCTTTTCTATCATTCAATGGCTCGGGTGGGGGAGGCAAAGGAACTTTATTCTGCATCCATGCCTACAAAGAAGAGTAAACACAAGACAAACTCTGTGGAACAACATGTGTGCACTATGGTGCTGCAATGGGAAAGGATATGCTGGAATGCTGTGTACTAGGGATATTTACACAAGATGCTAAAACCAAAGCTGAATAAAACTTCCATATCTTATCCTATTTTCCAGGTCCAGAGACAAAATATAAGAGATTTAACCAAATATTTTATGCTTAAATAGCAATTTATCTACTGTGGTAATTTATTTTGCACTGGATGTTGATATAAGGGAGCTGATATTGGAAATACAAAACATTTCCACAGCCACACACTTATTGAAGTTGGGAAAATACCAAGCTGTCCTCCTGTTCACTGTGTCTCGGGTACTTACCTGCTGAAACTGTGCTGGTATTGGCTTTGCATAGGGCACTTTCTTCTGTGGCACCTTCTTTTGGTCCTTTTGCATTACTTCCTCCATTCCCCAATCCAGTCCTGGAATTGTCATTTCAATATCATGGGACTCATCTTTCCCTTTAGCAGCAGGGAGACAAAACAGTCAGAGCCATGCAGGTTTACAGAGAAATCCTACTACTCTCTTTACAGCTTATTCAGCAAAAGAGTCCAAGAGGTTTTCAACTCTTTCTTCTTTACATGAGAAATATGTACAATACAGAACTTTAGAAAAAAGTGTCTGTGCTACCAAAATATATAAAAGGAATGAAAGAGAAGTTAACAGTATTTGGATGGCTCAGGAAAATTCTTCCCCATAGCTACCACTTACCCATCTGCTCTTGCTCCATGGCTATTTTCAACTGTTCAGGTATTCCCATTCCAGGAATAACTGCTAGGCTGTTGGGTTCCAGATCATCTAGAGAAAAAAACAGTAAATATTTATAATTGGAACATTTTTCTTTATAATTTTATCCTTTTGGATTCTAACATGCTTTTACCATTGCTATCATTACATTTCACAACTGGTGAATCACTTGACTATGTATGCAGTGCTGAGTATTAAAAGAACTGTAAATTCAGATTCATTCCCTTTTCTGACCCAAAAAGTCAGAAACTATGTCCTTTCAGGAAAGTTATATTTTTTCTGATAACAAATCTATCTGTTTTAAAACTTAAATTGGATTCAAGTGCTGCATTTTAGTTAACATTCCCAAACACAAAAGAACAAATAATCAAAAATCTGAAGAAACAGATGGAACCCCCAGAGATGAAAAGGTTGCTAAGGCATGCAACAGAGCTGGTCTACCCTTAGCAGCCTAAAATAACCAAAATAAATCCTTAAGAGGAGGGGTAAAGCTTTAGGATTTTAGTCAAAGTGATTAATATGAAAAGATTTTGCTGCTGTAGTTTAAAATACTCTTGGAAGTCTTGAGGTCACATGAAGTCTTCAGGAAAGAAGAGTAAACTTGAGACACTGCAAGAGCCAAACCTCCTTCCTGTGATTGCTAGAACAGGTCTTACCTCCTGGAGCTGTGGAAATAGAAGAAAATGCATTGTTAGAAAAGTGATTGCTGATTACACGGAGAGTAAAATTATCTTGTGAAAAATATATCCTCATCTAGGCAGTCCCCAGTGCTATAATACTGGTTCACTGTCTTATCCAGAAGCTGCACTCTAGTGTCAGCTAATGACCTAGTTTTGTTCCTGACCCCAACCTCTTTATTCTGTACTGAGGGAAATTGCCTTACCATACTCCACACCATCCTCTGACATCCCAGGCAGCAGATTCAAGTTGTAACGATCTCGCATTTTATCTCCAGGCCGATTTCTGGTCCAAAACTTACTGTCAAAATGAATTGATATGATCTCAATAAAGGGTCAAGAGGATTAACTACTTTTAATCTAATTAATTCTTTAATTTTTTAGTATGCTATCTTGATTATATGAGGATTCAATTCTTACTAGTTCAGTGCTAGATCTGAACACTAGGTGCGACGTTCAAACTCAAACTATCAGATTGAATCATATAGTTACAATTCAGAAGATAACTTCAAAGTGTAGGGGGTATATGTACAGGGCAATAACATCAGATCCTCAACACACAGATATATTTCTAGTCCATTCCAAAAATTTCTTGCTCAATTCAAATACATTCTTTCCATACAACTAAACTTGTCAATACACATATCCACACAAACACGAGTTGACTCCATTTATAAAAGGCTCTGTGTTTACAGCATGTTCAACCTAAAAGCACTATACGTTTCCAAATATGTTTGCAGTGTGAAAGACAGACATAACCAGCAGATTTCAAAGCTCACACAAGCTCAAAATCCTCTATTTTTTAAGGCTTCATTAGATGAAGGACGAGAGGTTAGACTCTATCTTTTAATGTCAATTGTTGGTGCCTTCCTATTTAGATAAATTTTGTCTCTCTGCTTTGACCATTGGTTGTGTATCAGAATCATGCCAATCTGTTCTCTGTTCACTGATGCCATGCACCTTTCTAGTTTTCAGATGTACATACATTCTCTTGGATCTTTTCATTAAACACTTGAAAATACCTGGTGTGATCATTTGAGCCTGAACACAGAATGTGACCAAGGGGATGCCATGCCAGACTCCAGATCATTCCCTCATGAGCCATTTCCATGCCACCAACCTCTTTCTCAACCCTGTTGTATTAAAAAAAACCCACAAACAACAAAATCAGTCATCACAGAGGTGAATATCTGCTACAGATATAATACAAAACTAAATAACTTTTACTATTCAGTTGTTCCTCTATCCCACATTTGGCTAAACTTAAACCACTGTTATTTTTCTGTTGGGTGAATTGATTGTTTCCAGTTTTCTTACTAGGGAATTCAGTAATGTAAGGATTTTTAACTATCTATTTAGAAACAAAATAATTACAACATCTCAGAACAAGCTCTAAGAAACTAGGATTTTCAACAAGCAACTGTATCCTTTAAAACACATCTGCACAGGAAAACTTCTTCATAACTGAAGCATATTGACAAAATCCCTCAAGTCAAGAGAAAAACCATACCTAAACATGCACATTAAATAAAGACTCAAAGGTGAAAAGTATTATTTTATGTTTAGTATAATAACTTGCACATCTGACCAACATCTTTCCAACCTTCTGATGAAAAACACCACATACCCAACATGCCAGAACAACAAAGAGCCATCAGATCCTCCACTGGCAAAGAGCCCTTCATGAACAGGATGCCAGGCCACAGCTGAAACACAAAGTTAAGCCACAATCAGAAAGTGTAACACTAGGATTTCTAATGAAATATCAGGATCTAAAAAAATGTTAATTTGTAATCCAAACTCATTAATAAAAATCTACATAAGATAACAAATGCTGACCTGTGGCCTCCTTCTTATGACCCCTGAAGACCTGCAGTTCTTCTTTAAGGTTCCGAATGTCAAAGAGCTTACAGAGATGATCACGAGAAGCTGTTAGCAGCCAGTTGCCATTCAGATTCAGTTTTACCTCCATCACTGTGTTTTTATGAGCATGTCTGCAAGCAGAGGAAGACAAACAGTTTGTCCAGGTACTGATTCTCAAATACAAATAAAAACACGATCATTTACCAGTCCCAAATGTTCAGGTCAGTAACAAAGTAGCTTAGGCTACTAAACCAGAATACTGTGGCTTTCTGTGCCTTAATCCTGTTCTTTTGTACTTCAGAGCAACTGTTAGTGCTCACTGAGACATTATTCAATTACTGTGCACATTTCTACTGCAGCATAAGAACGTTTTCATCAGTCAGATGAAACATCTCATTTGCATTTCCATATCTCAATTCTATTTTCCAAATGAGAACTGTGTGACTAGGAGCTTTATGGAGAAGAACGAAGTAATAAAGTCACAAATATAAACTTGGCTTCACCTAATCTCTAGATTCTCTGGCACAACTAAAGCATTGGCTTTACATCTGAATGTTGCTTATAGATGAAGAGATGTGAAGCGAAAAGCTCAAAATTAAAAATATGTATTTAGCTTATATTTGAGCAAACCAAACTCTGTGGGCAAGAACTTACAGCGTGGCAAGGCTCTGCCCAGTCTTTGGATCCCAGAACTTGATGGGCTGCTGGCTGTCTTTACTTCCTGACACAACTAATCCCTTTGTTGGGTGCCAGTCAACACACTTCACATCTGCTCCATGCCCTGTTAAGAAGACAAAAATTCTCATTTTGAGATTTCACAGACACTGAAAAATTAAAGGATGCACACCTTATAACTGTAATGTAATGGAAAACATCACAGAGCAAAGGTCACATAACATAAAAATCAAACTAAATCATAGAATCCTAGAATGGTTTGGGTTGGAAGGGACCTCTGGAGGTCATCTAGTCCAACTCCCCTGCACTGGCCAGGGACATCCCCAACTAGATCAGCTTGCCCAGAGCCCTGGCAAGCCTCACCTGCAATGCCTCCAGGGATGGGAACTCAACCACCTCCCTGGGCAACCTGTGCCAGTGTTCCACCACCCTTGTGGTGAGGAACTTCTTTCTAATGTCCAGGTTAAATCTGCTCCTCTCCAATTTAAAACCATTGCCCCTTGTCCTTTCACTGCAGGCCTTTGCAAACAGGCCCTCTCCAGCCTGCTTGTAAGTTCCCTTTAGGTACTGGAAGGTCACTAGTAGGTCCCCCCGAAGTCTTCTCTTCTCCAGGCTGAACAATCCCAGCTTCCTCAGCCTGTCCTCATAGCAGAGGTGTTCCAGCCCCCTGATCATTTTTGTGGCCCTCCTCTGGACCTGCTCCATCAGCTCCATGGCCTTTCTGTGTTGAGGGCTCCAGAACTGGCCCCAGTATTGCAGAGGAGGTGTGAGCAGAGCAGAGTGCAGTGGCAGAATCACCTCTCTGGCTCTGCTGGCCACGCTTCTCTTGCTGCAGCCCAGGATGCCATTGGCCTTGTGGGCTGCCAGCGTGCACTGTTTGCTCATGGCCAGCTTCTCAGCCACCAGCACCCCCAAGTAACTCTTCTGAGTTATTTAGGTTGCATTCTTTCCCACTAAGCACTGGGAGCATCTCCTTGGCTTACACCCTCATACCAAGCTCACTTCATCAACATAAAAATTCTCTAGGAAGTTTCTGCCCAAATTAGTACTTCTTCTTTAGGCTTTGGCCCATATCCACAATGCTTTAAACATAACACTGATGAAGCATTTGTATGGAGGTGGTAAGGGAAAATAAAACTGTGACACTTCACTTTCTGTGAAATATTGTAGAAATGAATGGCAAATACATCTTTGTTCCTATCCTAGCAGTACTCCCTTTTTGCTGTCCTGTCAGAAAATAAGGAAAAAATTCAATTCTGGATCTGAAAACTAAATCAGCACATGATGAAAAGAAATCTTATGAGATGTAACCTTCCATCAGGTCAGAGGAATACAAGTTTTTCTAATGCTGAAGAGTTAGGAGAGAAAAAAACCTTGTGATATCATTTAATTTTAAACAGACTGACTGACCTTGACAGAGAATCACTGCTGCTCAGATGACTGAAAAATCTTTCAAGAAGAAATGCCTGTTCCTGCTACAACAAGATGAGGTTTCTAAGCTGAACTATAGGAATTTAGAAGAAGATATAAGAAATATTTTCTCTCTCCAATCTCTTTCCATGCCAAACCACTACAAGGCAAAGCCAACAGTAACAACCAATGCCAGAAAATGAGGCAGCATGCAGAAACTAAAAAGAAGGGGGGGAAAAAAAGGTGAGAAAGGAAGGGCTGTCTGCAACAGAAAGGCACTGAAGTTGCCAAATGGTATGGAAGAATAGCATGTTCCATGAAAGACAAAGGGTTTCCATCAAAGTCAGACAGTTCCCACAAGTACTGCTTTGCTACATGGTGGAACACTTAACTTCAAGCAGCACAAGCTGTCTTAATAGAGGCCTCCATTTGATAAGGTATTAAAAATTAGTATCAATTGAAACTTTCCTGAGGCCAAAGAAAAAACAAATTGGAATAAGCAATATAATTCTAACTTAAAATAAAAGCAAAATGTTAACACACAGTGCTTTCTCTCCATCAAATGAGTGCAACTTCCCTCCTCTCTGGAGGAAAGGACACACAGAGAAGAGATTCTTGACCCAAGAAGAGATGAATATAGCTTTGACAGGAGAACAACTTTAAGGATTGTTTGATGATATGGATAAAGGAACCCAAATCTCCTCCCCTAGCCATAGCAGATGGAATTGTCCTTGGAATGTGTGGGGTCTTAGGGAAAAGCAGGATCCTAAAGTTGCAAAGACTATAAATGTGCTCCCAAACAACCTGTCTGGTGGTCTGTCCTACCAAGAGAGGGGCACTTTAAGATGGATTGTTCCACTTCTCTCTGGCTCTTCTGATGCAGAAAGAAATGAATGGCACTGTCTATCTGGAATTGCTCTGACTAAATTTCTCTCTTCCAACTAAAACATGAGGCTGAAGACTGAGCAAACCTTGCTTCTGAGTATTTATTTGGGAGGAATTATTTGGCCAGCAGTAAGAGAAAGCACTCTTCCTCCATTGTGGAAGGCAATTCATGCTTACAGCTGGTGATATTCCCTGAAGGTACAGCCCCAGGGAAAGACATGGAACTTTAATTCAAGGGCAACAATAGGCCCTTATAGAGAAAAGTTGCATTACAGTTAATAACTGGTCAAACCATATGAAAATGTGTTCAGACTAGGATACTTGAGCACCATCATAAACATGAAAAAAAACCAAAACAAACCCCAAACCAAAGCCCAGCAAAGCACAGAAAACCCTACCCACTATCCACATGGACTGGAAATACATTGGCCTTGCTGCTCCTGAAATAAAGACAATTAGTAACAGAAGAGTGCTGAGAGACAAAGAGCTACTCTGGTCTCTAAGACTGCATCTGGAAAATGAGTTATGCTGGTGAAAGACCACGTCTGGCATCTCTTAGTCAAAGTTCTGCACTAAAAGGGATACAGGTTCCTAATGGAATGAAGCTTTCCTGAAAGAAAAGAAATTCTTTCCTGCAACAAATATGCCTTAAATAAACTATTCCATGGAACAAACTAACTTAGAAGATGAAGATAACCAAGATCATCTAATCAGACCTTTTTTAATATCTTCCCCCCCCTCTTTTTTAATTGGAGCAATTGACACTGTATATTGGTTTTCCTTCTTTCTGCTGATAGATGTACATACTACTAACTGTAATGAGAACAGATGATGCAGAAAATACATTTAAAATAAAACTCCAGAGAAAGAGAAGCCTGCTAGATTGTACTGTGTAGCTGTCTTCAGTTCTTAGTTCTAGTCTATGACCTGGGAATCAGACACTCCCTCTGGTACAGAACCCATCACCAAGCATCACACTCAGAAAACCTTAATTCATGCAAATCTTTGTAGTTTACATTCTTTATCTGCTGACTCTAAACAGCTTTTGCAGAGTAACTTCATCACATATACCTCTCTGACTCAGGAGAGCCAGGATGGGAATTCCTCTGAACAATGCTTGTACCACCCTTTCTGCCCCCTGAGCCCCTGTCTGTCAAAGGCACAGACATTCCATCATTTCCCTATCTTGTAGGGACACTTTACAGATCAATTAATTGAAATGTGAATTGTTTAGCAGTCATGGAAGGTCTATAAAAAAACTGAAATGAAAGGATGAAGAGTTTTGATAAACTGAACTCCTTTAAAATCATGACAATGTCTGAGCATAAAAAAAAATACACTAACACTTGTCAGTTTTACTTACAACTTGTTTCTAAACTTCTAAAAATACTTGCAGAAAAAAGAAATTAAAACAAGCATATGGAGATTCTTTAAAAAGTTCAGATACAGAAGTATTTCTCTAATAATACATTTCATATGGGTAATATTTTTTTAACTGACTGTAGTCACAACTCCAGTAATTTTAAAATATTGATTGTTAATACTTCTACCCAACTTATTTGAAAGGTTGTTCTTTCAAAGACACTGAACAGAAATTCTGGCTGGTGAAAGGCAGAACAAGCTATAATAAGGTTATGTGTAATAGTGTTTGATCAACAGAGAAGCAGTTGATTATGTCACAAGTCTGGAAAAGCACACAAATTAAGGACTGATGCCCCCCCCCCCAGTTCTTACTCTAATTTCTGCACATAGCACTCAGTGAATGTAATCTACGGTGTAAAAAAGTTGATTCATTATCTTTTTGTCTATAATATTTCCATATTTCAATTATGCATTAACTATCAATTGCAGATATATCAGATTTATTGCTAGTTTTTTTTATATTATATCCTTTCCCCCAGGAACAAGCCCCATTCTTAAGGCATATGAATTGGAAAGAGGATTTTATAGATAATACTGTAGGATTTCTAGATCCTTCTCAACAATTACTTGGATGTGTATACACATAATGAGAAGACACTCTTAAGGCATCATCTTGTACTTTTTTAACATCCACGTTCCAAAAAACAAAAAAAAAAGGATATTTTTAACCATATATATTTTAAAGAATGAACATAATCATTTAACTGCAACAATATTGACTGCTTGTCATTTGGAGAGAACTCTATTTGCTTGGATTTGTTTTTTAAAGACAGAATGTTCTCTTCTGCTGTTTTAAATAGGGAGTTAATAGAGCTGTGTATCCTCCTCTGAATTAGTCAGGCTTGAATTCTTTTCATCATCACACAGGAACATTCACCTTCCTGTAATCTCTATCCCCAAAATAACAGAATGCTTCTCAGAAAAGCATGCCCTTTGTAAGGGATTATTTCCAAGGGATCTGCAAAGAGACATCAGATCTTACTACCATTCAAGCTAAGGTTCTCCACCCTCAAAAAAAAAAGAGAAGAAAAAAAGGGACCTGTAAATCAAAGATAATGGAAAACAACAACTGTGTTAGAAGAAAGGCATTCTAAGTTTTCTACATAATTCCCTTAGATTTTGTTAGTAGTTTGTAGTTTACTAGGCAAATTGGGTTATTCTTCCCATTCCATTTTTATAGAAGGATTTTAAGATGTTATCTGATGGTTATTCATTCCCCTAGCAATTCCCTGCTTCTCTGTTAAGCTCACTTATGAACTTAATACACCTCATACCTACAAGAACCTAGGTACTGGTTTGGTAACACTGATCAGGTTAGCAGTAAGGGTAAGAAGGTATTCTAATTTAGTGTTCTTTGCCCTATACCTCCTCTTGAAAGCTGTTCTATGAGCTCTTTCACTTCCTATTCTCTCTTCCAAGAATGAGTACTATATAAATACTCTGTCTACAGATAGACAGGATGCTTCTACTTTTTGGCATAATGTAGGAAGCTGGTGAATAAGAAATTAAGGAAAAAGCTCCTTTCATTCTTCAGTGGATTAAGAACAAACCATACTTTCAAACTTCTGTCCCATCATCTTATTTTCCTTCATTTGCTTTCTCGAGCTCTCTGCTAGTTTATTAAACATGGTATCTAGAGAGACTGCTAGTGTTTTAATCTACCTCCAGGAAATGTCTCCTAGATTATCAGTATTGCTCTAAACCAGCAGCAGAGCAGGATGTAATTAGGCCTTGTTTACAAATTCAGTGTTTTTTACTAGTTCTATAATCTTACTAAGTTTTCTTCCCAGATAAAAGCCCTTGTAACAGGACAGTTTGTTTTTATTGTCTGGGATATTAGAAGGTTTAAAAAAAAATATAAAATAATCAGTAAACACTAATGAAGCAGGTGCAGGTAAACAAATGAGTATTCCCAAGATTCCCCAGAACTGGTAATAATCCCTTAAAATGTGTTTCCATTAATTTGTATGTGCTAGTCCCAAATGAATTTACACCTTTCAGTGAATAGTTTGAATTCCACAAAATACTAGCAAAAAAAGTTTGAACTTAATGCTAGTTGTGTGCTTGCACCTTGCAGAACACCTAATGAACTGTAAAGAATCATGAAAAAATCCTGTTATATTACATGGAATTACCAGTAATGGCATGTAATGATTTAAATTCTTTACATCTGTTGAAGCTGAATGACAATGTCTTCTGTAAGGGTTTCTAGTGGTGGGGAAGAAATTCAGCTGAGTCCTAGTGTAGGTGGTAACTGGGTCATAGTGTTCAGTCCTTAAATAATGGGACTTGTGTTAAAGTGAATGCTTCAGTTCTTCAGAGAGTTGCAGGTAGAATGCTGAGCAACTTCCAAAGCTGAAATGCATTGTTCTGAACAGAAACAGAAAATGTCTACTGCTTTTGATTTGCGGTGTCAAGTCTGTTGTTTGGGTTTTTTTAATTATTAAGTATGCTCATGCTGGAGCCTGCAAACACTATAAAGATACCTTTCCTTTTGGACATACTTGCTTATTCCTAAGCCCTGGATTTGTTTTCGAGCAGTTATCACTACCTACACCCAATTAGGTTATTTCCTTTATATGCTGGAAAATGTAGGAGACAAAACAAGGTTGACAGCAGGTTGTGCAACAGCATCTGTAACACACAAAGAGCTGTTCAACATTCTCTTAGAAATTAGAACTGTAAGAAAAATCATTTAAGTATGCATGTTTCAGGTTCTTATCATAAGACATAGCTAAGTCATATCTAGACTGATCACTGATAATTATCAATATTTTACTGTGTAGAAATATTACATTTTCTTTGCTTTTCTAACTTGCCATCACCTTCAGGCACTTCATAAAAACACCTATTTATAACATTAAGTGCCTCTTCAACAGAGAGTTCACCTATGTGATGATGCTTTAAATGCAGCATAATGCTTAGTGAAAGACAGTATTAATTTATTCTAATTAAGAAGTCATTATTAATCTTAAATAGAAAGCCATCAGGAAGCTCTGAGCTAGCTCAACAGGAATGACAGGAAAAATAGGGCAGAAAGTGTAAAAGGGGAAGATACACCACATTAAGGCTGTGCAACACCTTCTTATTCATTATCTGTATAATAGTGCTTAGCAGTAATGGCAGCTGAATTCAAGGAAAAAAAGCAGGTTTTCATCATTCTGATTACTTATGAAAAGTAGAGTGGATTCTACTTGCACTTAGACACACTTATCTATTAAAATTCTCATGGCATATTACTTATCATTCCTTTGCAGGCATTCATTAGAGAATTAAGAAGGCTTTTTGAAATTGCAAAAGGTAGAACAATATCCAGTTTTTTTGCTGTTTACCTTATCTGTAAAGTAGCTGGGACAAGATGTTCTTTTCTGTTCGAAAATAAGCCAGCCTACTTTGAAAGCAGCAACACACTTGCTTTTCTTTGGCAGAAAATATTTATTTACCATGGTATTTACATTTAATGTTATGAGAAATAGATGCTGTACATGAAACACTAAAAATGAACAGCAATTGTAAGAAAAACTATCATTCTTCATATCATAAACAGCTGACAGGAGCCAAAAAAAGACTCTCTCAGAGAGAAACTGCCTCACAACTCACTACCATTTGTTTTCTGGCATCTGGTACTAGTCACTAGATCTGAAAGAGCCTGCACTGCCTCTAGTGAGTGTTTACCCTTTTAAGCCATCAGACAAGGCTGATCTCTGCTTTAACATGGCTTGGCAATCACTACATAACATCCTATAGAAAAGGGAAGGGTACAGCTGTGTCCAGGAACAGAACGAGTCGCAGTCCTTCAAGAGAAGAAAACACCCTAACTTGAAAGATGAGAAATTCAATGGTTTTCTCAATCATTAGTCTGCAGTTTGCATAGATTAGTGGCTTTGTATCTGGGTGCAGAATCAGTTTGCTAGGCAGCATATTTTTTTGTAAAAACAAAGAATATCCCCCCAAAAGTGTGAGCTTTCGTGCTAAACTGTTCCTAGTCATGTCCTCCAAACATGAACTACACAAGTGGTTTGGAGCCTGCTCATAGCCTGTACCATCAGCTTTTCAAAAAGATTAATCTGATTAGAATGTCAAATAATTTGAAGCCTCACAATGAGAGTTTATCTCAGATGTAACTATTTAACTACTGCTTAGCCACGATGTACACTTAAATTTTATGAATCAAGAACAAAGTAGGGCATGTGTTAAAAACTGGTGCTTGAAGCTATACTTCTAGCTAAGTGACGTGATTTTAAGATGCACTGATCCTAGAGTAGCTTCAGAGAGTTTTTTAACCACATACTAAAGAATCTAGTCTTATTCAGTAGCTACTGAAAATGGTGACTGATGTGTCCACTTGCTGCCATCAAGGTGTGGAAAGCCCCAGCCTTTCCATCTGCAGACATCTGTCAAGCCTTTGCCCACTATAACTCTGTGAAACACCACTAAACAAAGGCAAAGTTTGGTATTTTTACTGAATACTACAATAAGTAATGGAAAGAAGGAATGTCAAAAACACAGTATTGATTGAGACATTTTTAAATGAACTTGAAGCTAATAAACTTTGGTACATCCTAAAATTGAGCAGGGCAATTTAGTGAAAGGAGGGGAAATGAAGGAAATTGGGGGATATACTACAGGACTTAGTATCAGCTTGCCTCAAGCTCTGTGCTCTGTAACTTCAATCAAGGTTATAAGCAGTAGAGTTGGAATACTTAGTTCCCAGCTCAGAGAAGAAATACTTCCAGAAAAGCTAAGAGAAACCATTATTAATCATTTTCAACATTCATTTCCTTTAACATCCTGCAGGATGTTCATTAAAGGTATGCTAGCAATTATGGCTGAGAAAAGCATATTTCAAATATCTAGTTTAGAGGCTAATCCAAGTTTCAAACCACTGTCTGGCCACATGAGCAGATATCACTCTAGCACCACCTAATATAGAAAGACTACGAGGATCTTTCAATTGCCTAGCTATTCCTTCAAAGGAAGAATATTTTTCAGTATGCTTTTATGGTTAAGACTATAGGACAGGATCCTATTTTTTTACATCCCATTGAGAGAGGAGGTACTATGAACTCTCTTTTCTACCACACAAGTAAATAATTTTTAAGGACAGCCATATTCATCTGTCCAGTCACACAAGAACATCATCTGTCCAAGCCACCTTCTTACTCTCAGGGACAGCAAGATAGCAGGAAAACTGTAACTGTTTTCCTTCTCACCAACCAAAAAAACCCAAGGCATGTAAGGTACTTTTTATAGCCAATTTACTAATACAGAAGATCCCATAAGCCTATTAGCATTTTAAGCAAAGAAATAAAGTTTTAGGTACACAATTTAGAAAAACACTTTTCTTTGGTTGTAGGGCAAATATTGCATGAGCACCTGCTCTCAGTATAAATGAACAGCAGCTGCCCCAGAGTAGGGTAGAGACAACAGAGAGATTATCAAACTCCAAGTGGCAAGCAGATGAGTTCCAAGAAGGGATATGTAGGCAGAGGCCATCTGAACGTGCTCTTTGTATTTTACAGTACTACTAAGAATGGGTAAACTAGGAAGCAGCAGGTTTACTGAAGTAAACTGCTGGCAGAAAGCAGAGCACAGAATACTGGCCTAAGCCACAAAGCACTACTCTTTCTATACTGAGGTGAAGCTGCACAGACAGGAGAGTTTTCTACTCAAGCATAAAGGACCAATTTTCAAGCAATCAAAATGTGAAAGGGCTGTAAATTATGAGACAGAAACACACAATGAGCAGAGTACCATGAACTAAGAAAGAAAAAAAACCCAGCATGTAATAGCATACGGTGACTTCTGAACATGTCTAATCTAGTAGTGATCTTGGGAAGAAACACAGCAACATTAAAAAAAAAATCAGTGCAAAAATGTAATTAAAATGCAGGAGCAAACCAATGATTTGAACAGTGTTACATAAACATAATAGAGATAATGCCTTCCACTGAAATTTCAATCAAGCAGCAAAGAAAAGATGAGCTCAGGCAAGAAACAGCAAGAAGGAATGTTTTATCACAGTCTTACTTCCAATTTCTGTACCATCAGAGCTCTTATTTCATCTTATTTTTCTGTGTTTTCCTCTATCACCACAACCACATCTGTGGACTCAGTCCTCTTTCTTGCCACCTATTCATTTTGAAATTTAAGAAAGTATTTTCCTCTTCAGATTTAAAGATAATACTGAAGTGCCTAGTTAAGTAAGGGAATCCAAATAGTTTTTACTTCTATTTCATAGGAATTGCTATTAAGCAACTGTTATGTAGAGTGTGGCTGTATAAATAGCTACGAAGCTCTCTAGAACACCATGCATCCTCATATATAATTTTATATTCTATAAGCACATCAATGGATCAAATAGTAAAAGTCTTCACATGTGATCTAGCAGAGAAACAGGGAGAAAAAAAATGGGTGTTGAAAACTTACCAGGGATTTTGTGCGATAAAACCTAACAAAGAAAGGGAGAGATGTCAACAGGAAGAAATGGGATAAAGCAATCCAAAGAGTACTTAAATAACTCAGATATATCAAAATCAGGGGAAAGAAATATGGAAAACATGTAAAAGATAACATACATGATAATGAGAAGAAAAAAGGCAAAGGGAGCCATCAGCAGTTTAAGTGGGGTTCCAGACAATAAGTGCTGATAATTCATGGAAAATACTGTTTTCAGATTCATTTACTAACATCACAGGTAGATGTGAACAGAACAAGTGGTATTTGATATGAAATCGGGGGGGGGGGGGGGGGGG